>JAYKKM010000375.1:4242500-4577500 GCA_035772405.1 Chrysogorgia sp. JL179-B06
TGTTTAAATCCGTTATGCTCAAATACTATTTCACATCTTTGAAAACTACTTTTAACTGTGAAAATCCTCGAACATTCAAAACAATCTGCTTAAAATGTAACTGCTCTCGCAGCCTTGTGCGTCCCACTTCTTGCTGTTATTAGTATCTTTAGTTGGTATTTCTGTTGTTATTGTAGGTTTTGTAGTTAGCATTTCAAATAATTTTATTATTTTTAATTTTTGGGCCCGCAGTAATTGCGGTTACCCTGCCATAATATCTATACACCGTAATATATTATGTTATACTGGCGAATCTAATAAAAAAGTGACGTCAACGCTAGCCTGCATACGTCAGACTAGACTCAAATGACAATCGTGTGCCGCCGAGAGATATTCTGCACGAGTCGACATGAAGATAGGCTCAAAGTAAAATGTTACGTTTTGTTCCTTCAATGACTGACTGGTCGCGCTTGTTGTGCGCTTGCTTTCGCATGCGACGTTTGGAGTCTTAAACTTGGTTGTGACATTGAGAACGCTTAATTGCCATACATTTCCTCGAGGTACATTATATGAATAATTAGTTAGCCTCGGTTTCAGTATATATTTAGTTAATGTGCATAAATTGCGAAACGGCACTTTTCCATGTGTGTTAGTAAAAATGGCCGACAATAATATTCTTCTCAACCTCTTCATGTGTCCTAAAGAACATACGTTAAAACAGTATATAGTCACTCAGCATTGTCCAGTTTTCGTCTGGTTTATCCTCTGTGTAATCAAACTCAAACACGGACGGCAAATATGCTTTGAAATTGGCTGTGCGACAAAATGACAAAACAGGTGTTCGATTTTAGCCGCTATACACTATTTACAATCCCTTTGCTCGAAATAAGATTCATTTCTCGCACATTTGTGTTGTGAGAAAAGCAGACTTTTCTTTCCAACTTGACTGCATTCTATAAAACATATCAAATTCCAAAACATATCAATGCAGAATTAAATACCGATCAGGCAAAAGTGTCTGCGAGTAAAATTTAGATTGTTTATTCAACTGTCCATTTATTTATTTATAAGAAGTAATCCGCAAAGAGCATCAAAATTTATCTAGTTGAAACTACCATTTATGTGCGAAGAATCATACGAAGACAGACTCGTTTGTACAAAACTACAAAAACTTTCCTACTGGCACAGTATCTTGACTTACTGTTCTTCTTTAGCGATATCTTACCCGAACGTCTTGTTCCTATAAGGCTTACTATATATAGATCCTCCGCAAATGTCAATGCAATCTCATTCCGTCAACGTAAATGTAAAACAACTACTTTCAATCGCTCATTTCTTATTAGAACAACTAGCACTTGGAACTCTCTCCCTGAACACTTAAAGCTAGATTATTTAATCTTTAAAAAATTTAAGAAATCACTATTAGACTATTATAATTATATGCTCTATTATCCTGTTACAATGTTGACGATCCTCGAACTTGGAAAACTGTCTGCCTAAACGTACAACATATCGCGAAGCCTCACTGAACCCATAACTTGCTGTTATTAGTTATTATTTTATTTTTGTAAGGGCCCACTGTAATTGGTGTTTAACTGTTGTGGTGACCCTGCTTCTTCTATGTATATATGTTTAAGAGTAGAAGCTAAATAAATAAATAAATAAACAAACAATATAGGCCATGACAACGAATGTAATCCTAATTTTCTTAAATTCCCTAATGCTTCAGTAACTCGAGTTGGGGATAGACAACTTTTTTGGCCCCAACTTCTACTTGATCTGCATGTATAGCGTCGCAAATGCGGAGAAGATCGTCTCAGGAAAATCTTGCTCACTACTTAGCTTAAGCTTTCGTAACACTGAGAAATAGCGCACGAGTCGACAGTCGCGCCACAAAAAGCTGACTGAATGGAAGCCGCCTAAAGGTTTTGCTAATTTACATATTAGGTTCAGCACTGCATGAAAAGTCCGATGTTTGAAACATGACTATAAAAAGCTGATTCCGGTGCTTCGTTTTTTTACCCGTACGTATAATCGTGCGTAAAAAGTTGAACAAGTAAAGGATAAAAGCCGAAACACAATCCATTATTTGAGAGAATGGAGTGCACCGAGCCCGCAGGGCGAGGTGCAGTCCATTCTCTTAAATAATAGATTGGGTTGAAGCTTTTAGACTGCTTAAAACCCAGCTTCCATAAATTAGTTTTGAAATGAATTGATGTGTTTGCACATCTAGTGCTTAGCAATGCGTAACAAATAATGGACATTGACTGAGTAGAAGTATTCATGGCAGTTGTTGAGTGAGAGTTTGTAAACAAATGGCGGAATCCAGTGAAGGCGATGAAGTATATTATTTATAACTCAGTCGAGATGTTTAGTATAGTAGAGATGTGGGAAGTGATACTATGGTATTTCGAGTGGATTGTAAGTAAAAGACATAGATTGGAATTGAATTAAAAAGGATTTGTATGTGTTAATGTTATGTGGATGATGCATAAATTAAATATACATTGCGTTATATTGAAAAATAATGGACAGCGTCCATTATTAGAAACATAATGGACGGTTGTGCAAAATAATGGATATAGGCTATAGCTTCTAGTTCATTATGAAAAATAATGGACACCTACAACAATAGGGTCACAACACACCTGCATTCGTCGTACAATCTACCTAGCGATCGTCCGTCCACACATCGGGTATATGCAACTCAGATATGGTCACCGCAATCTACAGAACTGATCAGCCGCTACGTAGAACGATCCAGTGGCGTGCCACAAAAGTAAATCCTAAATCTACCATTTGTCTCTTCGACAACCTACAACTACAACGTCTGATATCACTAAACTTACTCCGAATCTCCTACTGCCACGAATACCTTGACATAGTATATTCTTCTTCAAAGCTGTCAATAATCTGGCTAAATCGATTCGAATCTCCTACCTATACCCCGTACCACAGTTAATAGAATTAAGATTGTTATTTTTTTTAAATTCGATTATATTAACTAGCTGTGCCCGTACACATGACCAACAACTAGAACAACAAGAACCTGCTCGACACCTGATATTGTTCACTTTCGCCCGCGCAAATGTAGAACACTTACGTTCCATGCAGCGTTCGTTCTTCTCCAGAATGTGCAGGACATGGAATGTTTTACCGCTAATTACTTGCGTGTGAAGCAATTTAAAAAAAATTAATAGCTATACGCTCTTTGTTATTATATGGAAGCAGTGGTTCAGTTATCGGACCCTGAAGACCCAAGCTCGTGGAAATCTATCTGTCCAAGATGTAACTCAACCCGGGGTCTCCGATCTAAGAGATCCACTGCTGCAACTAACATTAATCCACTACCTTTGTCTTTACATGGACCGCAGCAATTGGCGTACGTACGCTATCGGCGGCTACACATTCACGTTTATAAGGCAAACCTAATAAATAAAAAGATAACAAAATAAATAAAAACGCAGCACATGATGAATCAGCCTTAATTTTACATCAGGCATGTACGTGCATGAGTGCACGCGTGTAACCGCAAAGTTCCGCAAACTATATTTAACGCAATAATCTACTGTCCGTCGCGTTGTCATAAGATAATTAAGGATCTTAAGCAATGTAGAAAATATGGTTAAGAAGCTTATATATTTTTTATCATTGATGAAATGACGAATTAGTGACGCCCATGTTGTTCTTGTTTAAGGGAGTTTTATTTCTCGGCGCCATCTTTCAATTGAAGTTTAACCCGAAACCAAAATCAGGGGTCGAGATTAACGCTATTTCCCTGCTCCGTGTATACTAAAATGCTTAACAGATCGACTACATGTAGCTAGTGAACGACCGTTGTGATCTTGGTATTCCGTTTCAGTAGTATAGTAGAAAAAATATCGTACGGAATATATCGACAATACAAGATTTTGTTCTGGTATGAAATAAACACTTTTTCCAATTGTAATCAATAAATATTTATATGGGAGTAGTAAAAAAGTAGAGTGCTGCCTATAGGTAGTGTTTTAGATATATAGCAAAGTGAACTCAGATATTGTCATCGCAATCTACGGCGTGCCACAAAAGTAATCCTAAATCTACCATTTCTCTCTTCGACAACCTACAACTACAACGTCTAGCTGATATCACTAAATGTACACCAAATCTCCTACTGGTACGAATACCTTGACTTAATATTCTCGGGTATGAAATAAACACTTTTTCGGCCAATTGTACTATCAATAAATATTTATATGGGAGTAGTAAAAAAGTGGAGTGCTGAGTAGGCAGTATTTTGGATATATAGCAAAGTGAAAAGGTGGTGAACTGCCAAGATTTTTAGTAACGAAATACTGATCGCGTTTCGAGTGGAGCCCTTCACAATATAATATATATATGGTGCTGTTTCGTGTATTTTTTAATATTATGATTGTTAAAGTCTTTGTTAATATACTCATTAACCACAGAAATGTTTTATGTTTGTTTACTAATCTTCCAGGTGGAAAATGTCGGAAACATAAGGAATAGTGCCGATCTTCAGACGGAATAGTATAGATTTCAAAATCTACTATTCCTGTTGTGGAATTGATTCCAAGTAAAGCCAAGGTTGTTCGGGGGCTCAGGTTAAGACGTTGACGAGTGGAAAGCTGTTATTATAAGGTGTTGAATAGAGCCGTATACAACATTTATACCCTCTAGAAGTAGGAAGGGAATTGGAGGTTAGGGAGGGAAATAGCGGGAAAGATACCCTTCCAATAAAAACCAATAGGCCAAAACCAATAGGCCACGCAGTAAGCCAAACGCAGCGGTAGAACCAAGGATGAAAACGAAAGTAATACTTGACTCGTAGCTAGCGAGTCAAGGTGGGGGTGGGGGGGGGGGGGGGGGGTGAGAGTGTTAGGAAATTGTTGTATTATTAGTAACTGATTAAGTAGAGACATTTAGAATGATATTCTAGTTCGCTTTAGAGAAAACAAAATAGCCTTGATCGAAGACATAGAAAAGGTTAAACGTTGAACTAGTGAGTGAGAGTGACCGAGATAGTTTAAGGTTTCTGCGGCGGCCGCAAAATGTGCTTCAAAATAAATTGAACGTAATTATTTACCGCTTTTGTCGCGTCGTATTTGGGTTAAATTCCTCGCCACTCTTACTAAAGAAAAAATTCTAAATTTCGATCCCTCATGAAGATGGTGAATGCTGCGACATTTTCCTGAAAAGACTGCAACAACAACGTCGCGCTGTGACGTCATCAAGAGTATTTTTCTTGAAATGACGTATAAACTGTTATGATTAAGCCGTCATAATCCTAGTTTGGTTAAGTTTAACGTCGACTCAAGTGCTTTTAATGTTAAGAAGCTTTCATGAGGTCGAAGAAATCACATTCACAGCTCAATTTAACTTTATAATTGTCTTTGATCCTTGTTTTGTTTCTGAGATAAAGCTAAAGGTCCCTGAAATCTACAAAAAAACACGGTTCCATAATGATGATGGAAAATATATTGAAATTCGTGTTTATTGTTAGTATTTTTTCAACCGTATAAGACCGTTGTCGAAAACTTAAACTCCCTAGATGTCATTGCCAGTCAAGGTGAAGGTGAAAAATTATTCAAGGGCATGAAGGTGGAAAATGGAGTCGATAACTTCATTAGAAAATAGTTTTCTAAATAGTTTACTGATAATTTACAACATACTGACCATAAGTTTTAAAGTTTCTTTGAGGAAAAGATATTTACAGGCATTATATAATACATTTAACGTTGACATTATTGAGAACATGGAATAGTCGGATCTATGTCGGTCAAACATCTTAAAAATCTCATTATGCTGTTAATATTTTTAATTGTTTATGTCGTTTTTTAAATGTATATACTTATATCTATATTGCACATAGATTTTATCAGCTTATCATTGATTTTTAATTTTGGAGTTTGCCACGATTGGAGCTTACTCTGCTGCTCAACTCCGCATACGGAACTTAATAAATCCAAATTCGATACACCGCGGCTAACTAATTCGAATGGAAAATGACCATGGCTGAAAACGACCTAGGCTGTTTATGAAATCGGAAACTGTAGGCACTCGTATTAACATGTAATTAGGACTACTGATGAAAAGGACCCTGATAAAAGCACCTTTTTGGTGATTCAGGCTTCCTGTTTAAAGATTAAAATTCATTGATTCATTAATTAACATGCAAAATTCTGTCGTAACCTGTTATGAGGATTAAACGCCCAAGTCATGGTGAAAATAGACATCATATGTGGATATAGAGATTAAATTTGGTAAAGTTTTCCACGACCCATTTGGTTAATCGAATCACAAAACGATATGGAACATGTCGATAATATTACCACAGTTTTGAAGATTCTTCTCGCAATTTTAAGACTTTTTGATGTTTACGTCTTCCGTTAGGACAACTTTTGAGCATGATTGAATATTCTCGGAATCTTGATGACAATTCAAAGTCCTGCAAATATCAACTTTCTGAAACCAGAAAATATAGATCCCACCTATATGTTATATTATAAGAATGCTAAGACCCACTGCATGGATTCGGACAACTTGTTTACAATCCTAAGAAGGTTGAAAGCCAGACGAAACCAGCGGGATATTGAGAATCCGCAGGGGGGGCAGTCATAATCATATAATAGACTCCAATTTCCCATTGGCATATTAAGATGGTGTTGTATTTATATATTGAAATTTCAAGATACACAATCGCACAGACTCGTTTTGTTCTTAAATTCTTGAAGAAAAACACTTGTTCAATCTATATTAATCTATGTTAGATAATAAGGTTAAGCTTTTCCAAGGCGCTTTTGTAGTGACTCAGGTTCCGCGTTGTCTTTACAACGAAAAAATGCTTTTTCTACGTTGTCAACAGAGTCACGGTGGCACGATATTACTCTTGGGACAGTCATTTCCAAAAGCTCTTTGTATATGACATAAAATTCTATAACACGCGTTGTCGTAGTCGTTGTGTTGTCAAATTACTACTCTATATAGGTATATAATAGGGGATGAACAAACAAAACCTGTTTGGCAAGGGATTTCTCTTCGTAAATTGAACGAGGAAAAGTTAAGGAACATTTTGGACTCGATCGCCTGAATGTACCGGACAGAGAATATTGCATCATTACAGAGATGTTGAGTTAGTATTTCGTTATTTCAGGGTTACGTAAACTAGGTAAACTAGAGTTTTTATTTGCGATATGGTTAGAGTTTTTTGGATCATGTAAAGCAACTATATGAATCCTGAAAAATAATCTTAATGCGACCATGACGTATAGTTTGTGTCCAGTGGTTGTCCAGGAAGATGCCAACTTTTGAGTGCTAAAAGAGTTATATAATTTCAAGTCTCGACCAGTTGCGAAAATGCAAGACTAATGCCTTCTCATGCGACTCATATGCAGGAATCGAAGCGTCGTGACCCTAATTTCAACACAGCAATTTTCCCGGATACTTCGGTATTTGGACTTGAAAACGTATACCAAGTCCAGGTACTCATGCCAGTACGATAGAGGTAACAGTTCTGTTTTCAGAAGTCTACACTTATAGCTAACGTCAGATCTAAATGGTAATGACAGAATAAACTTAGTAGCACGGCGTTGGACTCTTTCGACGTTGAGAATTAGTGACACAGTTTGCGGAGACCAAACTTGTGAACAGTATGCAAAGTGACTTCTAACTAAAACTGTGTATAATGCAGTACGAACACGCTGGTCGTGGATATCAAGGGAAGATCTTCTTATAAAACCCATCATTTTGTTAGCTTTAGCTACTACTCCCGATACATGTGAGTTTACCGCGTGAATAAAAATATAATTGGGAAGCCATTATAGAGTCACGGCACTTGGCCCAATGTTTTTGTAATCCTGGCGATGGCGGAAAAACATTTAGTGATAAAAAAGGGTGACTGGTGTTAAATATGGTGATAAGTAGGATGTTTTGACAATCGACCGGAGTAAATTCAGATACGCGGCATGGGACTATATGAGTTGGATGACGTAAATTTGACACTTAAAAACGGGTGTTCCCATTTTGGATACGAAATATATGCATGTGAAGTATGAGTATGTGGCGTGTATCAACAGCCACCGCCCTTGGGCTCCACCACGCCTCCATTTTCACCTATACATTGTCCATGTCAATCATCAGTGTTATCCACATGATATGCTCAAATACTGTTTGCCCACTATTTACAAAATTCAACGCAGGTGTAGGTCTAGGTAGTCCCACCCATATATTACACAAAACCTCACGCTATTCACAATCGCTATCTACTCCTGTGACGGTGGTGTGTTTGCGAGTCATGGAGCAATTGGATGTTTGAATAGAAACGCGTGTAAATAGTGATTTTAAGTGGGGTCATGCATAAATAAAAAAGTGAACAAAAATTAAGATAAAATAAAAACAATAAGTCACCAATTTTGAATATCCTTAAAAAGTTAGAAGTGTTCCTAATATTTTCAAGTTTGTTGTTCCACTCATCGATTGCATGGTATACAAATTAAACGGTGTTGACTCCAAGAGCGACAAGATGAGTGTTTACAAATATTATTCTTGTATCGTGTAATATAAAAATGAATATCAGTAAAATTAAAATTCCAGTCAGTCCATTTAGCCCCTTATAAACTAGAATTAGGCGATGATGTCAGAGCCTATACAAAACATAGTTTTCCAGCCAAGCGGTGCCAGTGCTTCTGTAGCTGAAGAGTGATTGGTTTGTCGGAGGATAAGCTTTGCTGCTAAAATCAAACTTGTATATACGTAAATACAATACGATATAAATGGCTTATATCGTCAGATCTAAGATAAGTTACAATCTAGTTATATAAAGAACAACGATTTTGTCGTGGTAATTTATTTGAACAAAGTTTTAAAATACGTCGAAACCATGGTCGGAAATGCTAAATATAGTAATTCTTACAAGAACTGTTTGAAAACACTACTAATAAATACAAGACTATAAATACAAGCTATCTTATGGTTTTTTCTTAGCAGCCGTAGCACTTGATAAGTTGTCTGCCGAAATGCATCGTGCTCATTTATTTTAAAGCCTATTGATTTCTCTATCTTTAAACAGTTCTTCTAAGAACTCATTTCTCTTTCTCATCCTTTGCTCCAACATTACGCCATTGATATTTTGGTAAATGTGATTATTATATGTTATACATATTATCGTGTATAATAATTATATTATAGCTGAGTGTTTTCAAACAGTTCTTGTAAGAAATATATTTACCATTTCACCATGGTTTCGACGTATTTTAAAGCTTTGTTCAAATATATTGATGTAATATTAGAAAACTAACAAGCTGCATATATAGATGCATGTGAATAAAAATTGGTGTAAATACGAACATGTACAGTATAAAACTAAAATACACAGTTATACATCTTGTTTAATTGAATTTGAATCGTTTGAATTTATTACATTTGTTGCCTATACTATTAAATACAATCAATAAGCAGTTTAAAAGTGATAACGGGATCGAGACAGAAACAGGACAGTCCCAATCGGTATACGAAATCTCCCAATCTATAATATATTGTGTATACCGGTAATAATATAATTATATACAAAGAGCAAAATAAATATATAACGTAGGGTAAGAAACATAAGAACAGAATTGAGGATTTGTCTAATAAAGAAATGAGCCGTATTACGATGTGTCAAATTGAGCAAGAAAGACACAGGAAGTAGTAAATGATGTAAATCTTTCATTAGGTGTAGAATGCACGACAGATTGACGACGACGGCTGCATGAAGGTCGTTCTAAATTGCAGTTACACGGCTGTGCATGCTCTGTGGTAGTAAAAGTATTTTAACTAAATCTCTTTTGCGTGTAATATTTTGTAGTTTAATGCACACAAGTTACAATTACCGTATTTGACTTTCTAAAAGTATTCAGAATTAATCTTTCTGTAACTGTGAATTATATTTTGGGGGTGTGTAGTAGCCATGATTAGAACTTCGTTAAAATCAACCAGCCTGTCTAACTCAGAGACTGCATTCAGAGTCTGCATGACTATCCTCCAGCGGGTTGCACTAGGTCAATTACTCACACTGACTATGTGCCCTGACGGACCTACATGTCTATAAACTGGTCTCTCTTGGATGAATAAGATGCTTGATATCAGTTCTGTTGAGTGCACGTTTTGGCTGACACTGACAAGCCCGTTGTTTTCTGGATTCAGCTTGTTTGTGAATATTCTCGGATAACGGCCTTAACTTCGTAGGTCCTCGGAACCCCTGTAATCGGACTTCTAGCCTGTTGGGGTATTCCGTTCACCTAAGAGTGATAAATCTAATAAACTAAACTAAACTAAAGATTTGCATATTATAAGGATAATATAATGAGGACGCAATCAAGTGTTTTTTTTTCATTCATTTCTACGACACCGAGAAGCTTACTAACAGATTTTTATCAATATTTCACATATCCAATTGTCATCCAGATTTAACCAAAATTTAATGGATTAGTCCTTTGCATATGCCCATCCCTTCCACAAAATTTTCATGAAAATCTGTTCATTAATTTTTGAGATATCCTGCAAACAAACAAACAAACAAACAAACAAACAAACAAACAAACAAACAAACAAACAAACAAACAAACAAACAAACAAACAAACAAATAAACAGAGGTAAAAACATAAACTCCTGGCGGAGGTAACTACGGTTCCATGCGATTCTATATGCGATTTCTATATTGTTGGATAAATATGTTGAAATTAGAGGTTATAATTTATTCAATCGTAATCGTGTTCCGTTGTCGAAATCTTAAACTTCCTATTAGAAGCATCGGAAAGGAAGTAGGGTCAGTGGTTGTAGAATTATTTGGCGTCCGAGTACCCCACTTTTGGATCAGACGCTCCCGTGTGGCGGGTATGAGGCGATGAGCAAAAATAGGGTACAGAAATTTAGTTAAGTGCCTTAATATTATCTGTAAAGTCAACGACGGAAAGTGTTCAAATGTGGTGTCGCGTCAACAAACTGGTAGTATCCGAGAGGCGGAGCTGCAAGATAGCCAAGGTCTGTTGGCATTGCGCCAAAAAAAATTTAATTTTAGAATGACAAAAATAAGCAAATCATCTCAAGTATTAATTGCTGTTTATCTTTTCGTACGATAACAAAGTGTTTCGAAGTGCTTCGTTGCCAATTTGACATTGTAAATACTTCGGAAATTCGCCGAGTCTTCTCAAAAAACCCTATAGAGGCTTTCTCATTTATCCACAATACAAATACGTCGACTGAGAACCTGATTTTTTCGTTTGAACCTCCTCCCTTCGTCTTTCACGCTTCGCGTCAGTCAAGGCAGACATAATTCGAAACGAAAGTCAAGAAAACGTTGAGTTTTGTGAAAAATGCAGAAATAATTACGTTCTAAGGTGTGTTTTCATTCAATTAAGACAAAATGAATAATTTATATCAAGGATTGACAAGATAGTTACGGATGGGTCCAGCAAGGGCAAGGGAATTTCGTTCTTCGAAAAATGGCCGACCGGGCGTGCAATGCGTCACGGTTGACACTCCCTGTTCTATTAATGACAGACATTTTAACTGAATACCCAGTTGTCCTTTGGTTATTATAAGTTTGGTTATTATTAAATGTTCGTATAAAACTTTAACTGAATTACCCAATATTCAAATTTTACCATGTAAAATATAGGTTCTTCCATCGACATTCGAACATTTGACCAAACGTTTTTGAAAATACCAAACAAAATCCAACAACAATTCATTGACGCGTAGCCTGTTTTATATTTTTGGATGTTTTCAGCACAATTTGGTGGATCGTAGAATTGACTGATTAATGGCAAATAGGTAACCGAAATTGAAAATTTGAATTGAATTCAAATTGAAAATCGTTGTTGCATTTATTAAGAGGTCGACAGATATTCAGAGTCGTTATTTAAAAATTTTCGCGTGACTCACTGTAAAATGGGATGCAATTTCTAAGGATCATAATACCGGGAAACATTAAGGTTTAACAAACAACTCGGAGACTGTAGACCACCGGAGCGCGCGAATTATCACACCAATGGTGGGTCGCAGCACGATAGAGTACTGTACTTGATATTGCAACGGCAAAGGGGTGTTGATATGGAGAAGAGCTAGCCCTCTTGCTAGCTCTCTTTACCGAGATCCCGCCTCTCAGTCAAACCCTATGTAAAATTTGTTTTGGTTTATATGAGAGGAGGGCGAGCCCTGCTAGACGAGATCTCGCTATTGACTACCCGGGATCTCGCCTATACTAGGCTGGACATTGTCCATGTAAACGCACTCAAGAGGGCTGGCAAGTCAAAGCTCCGTACACGTGACAAAGTTGGTCTTCGCCCGTATATTTTAAGACAGCTCCTTATTTCTCACGTTCTGTTTGTTCATACGTAGGTCTTAAATTGAAAACTTGTGCGAGACCTTAAAATCGGATTCAGCGGATTATACGTGAGAAAATACATGTTGTCAACTGGGTATAGTCAGCCCTCCTCGAAGAGATAATATTCCCATGTAAACGCGAGGTGAAATCCATCCCTCTTACTAGGGCCAGCCCTACCAAGAGGGATATACCTCTATCATATAAACACCCCCCAAGATTGTGAGTTTGTGATTTATTAAGAATCAATTGTATATGTTACGCTAAAAAAGCACAACACAAAACACTTATAAAAGATGTGAAATTTACATAATGACAATCTATACAAGTATAACAATATATATTTACATTTCAAAGTAACATTAAAATATAGTTTTATCCTCCAGTCTGTCTAATCCAGCTGTCCCATAATTTTAAAGCCTGACAAATAAACGATTTAGAAAACCTATCAGTATTGCATTTAAATAACGGGAAGGTTCTTGGGGCTCTTAAAGAATATGAATGTTCTTTGGGTACGGGGAAGAGTTTATTTAGTTTGTTAGTATCGTCAAAAACAATGGATCTGTAAAGTTTATGACAACGTTGTTGTCTTCGGTCTGCTAGAGTTTCCAGTTTCAGAAACCTAAGTCTCTCACTGTTAGATGACAGGTTATATATATATATATATATACATGCAGGATTGGATTCACAGTTACCTCCAGAATATGGAATGTAGATATGGAAAAGAGAGGCAAACAACTTCTTTGCTGGTCGTTTATTTATTAAAACGTTTCGGCATATTCAGCCTTCGTCAGTTAAAAAGTAAAATTATAAAATGTCTTATCGAATGTAATAAAAACTAGAATAATTAACTTTCTGAAAGGGGAAGTTCTCTTGAAGGTTACGGTCATTGTTTCAATAAGTTGATGCATGCATTTAGTGCACTCATGGATATCCGTTTCACTGGTATGTAGCGATTATAGAAAATTGTATGTTCCTGTACGATATCTACCTTCCTTTAGCCCGCTAATTACTGATACAGTAGCATGGTGGCGATGGATCGACAGATCCTCCTTTAAGAACAACTTTCCGGTCAAATGGTGATGGAGGAAACTGGTGCCAAAAATGACGTGTGCCTCTCACTATAAAATAAGGGTCTGATTCCTTTGGAAGTGGCATGACAACAGAGTTGGTTATACTTGAAACTATACTGAAGACAAGAACTATACTCACTTGGTCAAAGAAACCGTTTTACTCTTTGGAAAAAGTAAGTCAGATATATATAATGTAATTGTTATAACGCAGGATATATGTGTACCACACTTTTATGTAACTTTTTGGTCAGGTCAGGAAACTTTACGCTGCTGCTACGCGGTTGAAAATGCATAATATTATAAGAAACAAATTTGTCACGGAAAAGAACTTGATAGACGATAATGTGGTACGATATATAGACATATCAATGATGAAATATTAGCTAGAGTGTAGTATAATTTTGTAGTAAATAAGTTTCAGTTTATCAGCAGACGTAGCACTTGATAAGTCGCTGAAA
Source organism: Chrysogorgia sp. JL179-B06 (assembly GCA_035772405.1). NCBI lineage: Eukaryota > Metazoa > Cnidaria > Anthozoa > Scleralcyonacea > Chrysogorgiidae > Chrysogorgia > Chrysogorgia sp. JL179-B06. Next base: position 4,256,373 of record JAYKKM010000375.1, read on the forward strand.
TGCATCGTGCTCTTTTATTTTAAGCCTATATTTATTTCTCAAATCTTAAAAACAGTTCTGCTAAGAACTCATTTCTCTTTCTCACCCTTTGCTCCAGCATTACGCCATTATTAGATTTTGGTAAATGTTTTTATAAATAATTAGCAGTTTAGTTTTCTGCTGAACGTTCCGAACTTATTACCAATCATGAATCACCATGGTTAGTACGTTTTATATAGCGATATTTAAATTTGTCACCACCTGCAGATCAGACGACAAAGTCACTATTTTATAATATATATATATATATATATATGTATATATATATATATATATATATATATATTTATTTATTATCTGACTTGAAAACACCGAGAAGTACGTTGAAAAACGAGGCGATAGCCGAGTTTTTTAACCAACTTTGAGATGTTTTCGAATCAGATAATAAACGCCTTCTTTTGTACGATATATAGCTTCTCAAACGAACCAGTATTTTAAGAGAAATTTGAGGGAAAAGTTGGCTTAATTTACTGACGTTTGTTACTACATTTACCAACAACGTCTCGGTTATGATTTTCCTTTGTGTTTTCCACATGAATTATTAATGATTTGAGAAGTACTATTTAATAAACGAGCATGCAGTGTTTTGGAAGATACGCGGACGATCGTCAAGCTCGTATCCTCAGAAAAATGATTGTGAGTCCCGTACAGGAATCGAATCTGTAACCTTCTGATTGCCGGTGAGACGCTCTAACCATTGAGCTAACGAGACTCAGATGGAGAACGAAGGTTACAATGATGAGTACTGGTTCGATTGATATATATACTGCCTATGCGGCAGTCACTATATATATATCGGTAATGCTTGGATGCGTACGTTAATATACACAATGTTGTAGTGAATGTGGAAGAGCTCGGAGTAGACAGACGATACGTGGACGATCGTCAAGATATATAGTGATTTCCCGTTTCTCTTTTCCTCATGAATTATTAATGAGGTTTTGAAACTATACAATATATCATACATCGAATAGATTTGCAGTCTTCCGTATATAGGGTCATGTCTTTGGGCGGGGGAGAGGGCGAAAATCTCCACAGTCTTGCCTATGCGCGAATATTCTAGAGGGTCCGGAGGCATGATACCCCGGAAACACTTTTATTTCTAGGGTCTCTGAAACACCATTTCCCGCATTCTGAGGCGAGTATTTAAAAGTAATCTCAAGGCCATCAATCGATTTGTTATTAAATCAGAACATGGCACAATACACGTGAAGATATCTTGAAATTCATTGATAATTAACAACTCTAAATCGAAAAATGTAGTACGGAATATTTTAACAAGTTAATTGTTCCATTCAGGAAATAGTTTGTTTCTCTTGTTTTTGGTGACGAGTGTGATATATCATCATAAGTCGAAAGATCTGGAGGAGCAGGAGCTTCTGCCATTTTACATAATTGCCGATAACACATTCACATGGCGCTAAAACATTGACACTTGGTTACGTTTAGTATGCCCTTGCTTTAAATGTTTTTTTTTAATTTTATTTTATTGGATTTGCCACTGCAAGTAAATTACAAGAATAATACCAAAAACAACGTCAAAATTGTAGAAATGTGGCAGGGTCACCGCAACAGCATACGCCAATTATAGCAGTCCCAGATATGTAGGAATAAAAATAAAGTAAAAATTAAAGACTAAAAGATCTTCCGGAGGTCAACTACAGCAGCAGAGAGCACCAGCCAGACTCCGGCTGAGCCACACTTTGGACAAACTGATCTCCATGTCCTGGGGTCGTCCGCGTCATTGGGCCCCTCCACTGCTGCTATGTAGTAATGCAGCAGGTGCCGTTTGAACGCGACCGGGGTGACACCAATTAATCGCAACTCGATCGGTAGGACGTTCCACGTTCTGCACGCTCTCACAAAAAAGGACCGCTGAAAAGTTAGTGTTTTACATCTCCGCGGGCGGAAATGTAGAAGGTTTGCTGTCGAGGAGGTTATATGCCGAAGTCTATGCCGAAGTTTATTCTATTTCCGTCTATATGCCGAAGTCCACGCGAATTATCAGATACCCTGCGATCAGTTGCTCATCGATATGTTTTTGCAATTTGATAATTGGATTTGAATTGTTGCTCAGAACATATACGCCCCCCCCCCCCCCCTCAAATTTCACGAGAACGGTCTTGGGGATCATTGGGGATCGCACCCCTGGCTACGCCATTCGCTCTTATCTCTCCTATTACATACGCTAAATTTTTCTCATATGTACAATGCATTTATCATTAATTCTTGCGTATAGACCTTAATGCATGATAATCAAAATAATTTCAATTTTAACGTACAGTATCCAATGGTTGCTTTTTCAATACTTATTAAATTTACCTTCATCGACACTGAAATTTCGTATTTTTCAGAGATGTTGTCCAAACTAAGTCAAACTTACCAAACATATTTATCATACAGTAGGAACTAATTTACGGTTTTGTTTCCATGACAACAAGGTGACGTGACTCATTGGCGGCCATATTTATATTGGATGGAAATTTAAAACGTTCTTGAGGCACGCGAATATATATAATTTAAACAATTAAACAGCGTAATTTGATGCAAACAGTGATCTAGTTTATCAAGCTAAGTTGCACAATTGTATAGCTATGGAAACATTTAGCGAATGATTTTTCTTCTAATTACAAGATTCTAATTACATTAGAGCAAGTTTCCTCCCAGAAACTATTAGGTATTATTATCGACGATGAAGTGTCATTTACGAAACATATAGATAAATTAAGTTGCAAATTGGCTCAACGTATCGCGCTACTCAAAAAATTAAGGCCTTACCTCCCATTAAAAGAACGTATTGCTTATTATAATGCCACGGTGAAATCCGTCATGATGTATGGGAGTATTGTTTGGTCAAATACAACAAAACAGAATCTTGACCGTATATCAAAATTGCAAAAGAGAGCAGCAAGAACTATTTTAGGTGTCTCAACCCGAGAACGTAGTATTCCCCTTTTCAGAAAACTTGGTTGGATACCATTCATCGACGAAGTAGAGATTCGGAAAACTATGATTTGCCATAATCGTCTTTATGGTAGTTGTCCGTCCTATATAACTGATTTATTACCAACAAACTCAGAACATCACGAAAGACAAACCCGCTACAGCGAACTCACAATCTGTCAACCAAGAATTAAAAGGAAGAAAGAAGGTGGGCGATCATTTTCTGTGTCAGTAGCAGAAACTTGGAACAAACTGCCGTTATCTTTGCGCAAACTTTCATCGCATAAACTTTTTAAATCATCACTTTTTAAATCTGCTATAAACAACATGACTACTTCTTAACCATTATAGCATACTAGATTTTTAATCATTTATAATGTCTTTATATTTTTATATTATTCCGATAGTTTATTGTGTACTGTTTATATGTATTAATTATCCTATTGTTATTGAGGGCCACAAGTTTATCATCTCTTGATGTAATGTGTTACCCTCCTTAAATAAAGTATTTATCTTATCTTATCTTATTTCTCTAATATTTTTGTTTATGCAAATTGATTCCTATCATTCAACTTAACATGATAAACGTAATTAAGGTTTGCATCAAATTACGCTGTTTAATTGTTTAAATTATATATACTCGCGTGCCTCAAGAACGAGTTTTAAATTTTCATCGAATATGGCCGCCAGTGAGTCACGTGAACTTGTTGTCATGGAAACAAAACCGTAAATTAGTTCCTACTGTATGATAAATATGTTTGGTAAGTTTGACTTAGTTTGGATAAAATCTCTGGAAAATAGAAAATTTCAGTGTCGAAGTCACGAGCATGTCTTTGAAATATTACCTTCACTTAACAATCGTACTTATACCTCCATTTAGGATGGCTTGTTTTAAAAGAATTGTTCTCCTTCTTGGCATCTGTCAACTTGTAATTTTGCCAGGTCTGCTTGGTTCTTCACCGAAGTGTAAATCAGCATGTATTCCGGTGGATGATGGCTGTCAGTGCTTTAACAAAGTCAAACTGTACCGACGTATCCGAGATATCAGTGAGGACCCGTGCAAAGGAAATCGTTGCAGAAGAGCATTAATTCAGGTATTCATTAATTCTTACATGTGCTGGATTAATTGATCAATTGGGCTGGTTTCCATTGGTAGCAAGACGAGAAATGCATTTTGCAATGTTTACTTTTAATATGTAATCGATTTAATGTTTTTTTCACCCCCATGTGTCTATCCCTACCCGGCGGTTCAGTGGAGCGCGGTGATGTCTGCGTAGGTAGGATAGGTATCGGACGCGACTGGGAAGAGCAAATACATTGCCCTGACGAGCAAATACATTTCCCTCGTACCAGCCTCCAAGTTAATTGGATTGTAACCGACCCCAAAACAACAAAGGTCCTAACCCTCCCACAAAGCTATAGAATATATTCTTTTAAAGTTAAATGATCTATTTACAACATGCATACAGCTTATCCTGGTAGCTAACTTCGTTCTCTTTGAAAGCGGATAATCGAAGATGTCCAAAAATATAATTTTCGTATTACGGATACCATTTTGTAAACGAACTTTCGGCTGTCTTCGACGAACGTTTTCTTGAGAAATAATCAACTCCCAAAGTTACAATATATATTAAAACAAAGGTAAATTATCTGTTTACAATATGCGTACAGCTTATCCGGCTAGTTTTCTTAAAAAGAGCGGATAATCGAACATATCGTAACTTGTTAACTATCCGCATCCAGTGGGCTGGTACGAGGGCATGGCATTTGCTCGTTAGGGCAACGTATTTGCTCTTCCCAGTCCTATAAGTCCATATGGAATCCAACATTGACAATCATTGCATGGTAAATGCAAATCCAAAGCAATATTTAAGTTGCTCTTGTCACTATAAAGTCCTCCCACACGGAATTTATAGTGACGACACTAAGAGCGGACACTAAGAGCGGCTGCGCGGCCGGAGACTAGTCTCCCCGTATTCACTTTGTATCGGATTCGTGAACTAATCCGTTTACGAATTACCTGCTGCAGCCAATCAGGTTGCAGGAAAGGCTAGGAATTTCGGCCGCTCACGATACAAAAAAAAATTACATTTCTTCTTGGTAGAACCTAAAGATTACGAATATTTAAAATCCCCAAACCCCGGATAGACACAATTTAAAATAACGACATACTAGCTCTGTCGTTTTCTGTTTACAGGTATACAGACGTAGCACTTATAATTAGTGTTAGTATAAAAGTTAATATTAGTATTATGGTTAGTGATTAGGGTTAGTACTAGAGTTAATAATAGGATTAGTATTAGGGTTATATAGTATTATGATTAGTAATAGAGTTATATTAGAGTTAAGTTTTTATTAGGGTTAGTATTAAGGTTATAGTATTAAGGTTAGTACGTTTAGTTCATGATCGAGTCTGTTTTCTTTGATGCACCGCGCATGAATACTAATTAGATAAGAAACGAAGGAAAAAACTAGGAGAATCGTTGTCAAAGGTGGAAAAATGAACAAAACTTTGCTAGAAAACCTCTTCAATCATGAACTAAATCAGTGAAATCCATCGACATCGTATGCTTTCGTTACCAAAACAGTCGCCCGAATGCGTTAAAAAAGGTTTTGGATAGAGGTTCCGTGATGTTAGACTTTGAACTGTATAATTGTTAAGATGTTTTTAGAATTTAAAAAAAAAAAAATTTTATACTGTAATATTTTGTTAATTTTTTGTATTTTAGTTAGGAGTTATATATTAGTTAGTATTTTATTTATATACATATGGTGCTGTAACACACGGCCCTTTGAAAAACAACTTTAGTTGAATAGGCTACCGTGTCTAAAGAATTTTAAATAAATAATTAAATTAATAAATGTATGCGATATACGCGTCTTCGGGGTTGTACTATATAGCATACATGATCTCTCGTTCGAGGGATTTATCTCTTACTTAGTTCAAATTTTAATCGGTTTTATTTGTTTATACGGATGTATATCCTATACATCCCTAAAGCTTGGGGGCTTTGAATAGTCACGAAGGAAAGGCGGAGTTGATGAATTTAATAGCAATAGATAACTAGACATTAATGGAGTATATGTACAGTATTCAACCCAAGGCTGTATCCACATATACATCCAATCAATTTTTAATTCTCTATTGAATTCAATTACTCAGCCTTTACAAAAAACGTTCTTCCCCTGGAGAAAACTTTGGCAGAAAATCTTTTATTTGGCTAAGAGCCTCGGAAGAGTTAATTATCAAGAACGAGGGATGTAGTAATATTTAAAGGCCGAGAACGAGGACTAGACCGGGTTTTCAAGTACGAGGATTTGGGAACAAATCCTAGTACTTGAAAACCCGGTCTAGTCCGATTTCGAGGCCTTTGAATGACTTCTCAAAATCAATTAGTTTCTTGTCCTTGGACTGGAAAAAATATTCTAGTCCTCTGCCCAGTACTTTACTGGCATTTCTAGTGTCATCACGTGGTTCAATTTAGAAGATCTGATTGAATAATTTGCTCATGAATTATTAATGAGTTGGGCTGTATGTCGCGTACATATCCCGACGTTCGAGCTAATTAACTGACTTATTTCATGATTGAGGAGGTTTTCTAACAAAGTTTTGTCCATTTTTCCGCCTTGGACAAAGATTTTCCTAGTTTTTTCTTCATTTCTTATCTAATTAGTATTCATAGGGCTGCATGCTATATACATCCCGCGGTACATCAAAGAAAACCAACTCAATCAGGAAATAATATTGAATTAATAACTTATTTATTCCTCTTTAGTCTAATCTTTTTCTTTTTGTCCTAATTTTAGGTTACTAAACGATCTGCAAAACGAATAAACATATGGAGCAAAATGCGCCTTGGCCATAATGTATTGGATTCATAGAATTCAAGAATTTTAGCAAAATATTTTGTAAAATTAAAATCCTATAGCTAGAGATATATATCAAGTTTTGAGAAATAAAGCTGCTTTACTATTCAATGTCACAGCGACTCATTGTCTCAGCGAGAATAAGTTATGATGGGATGCAAAACTTTGACCTCGACTGACACGGGTTTCACTACGTGAAGAAACTCAAAACAAAAATAAAAGGAGGTGGAATAAATGTTTGTGATGTGTCAGATTCTCTCAAAAACTCTTGAGTTTTAAAGTGCTTACTGAGATGAAAAATTCGTCTATCCAATTTTAATTTTATCAAATGAGCCAGAATGGCTTTCTCCGTTTCTCAATCCTCGTCTCGTTCCACGGATATTATTTGATTAATCAAATACAGAATGGCTGTGGATCCGGGGCGTGGCAATGGTGTATTTCTGCGCTTGGGCTGGGCTTTGCAGGTTATCTCGATCCTTACCATCTGATGATGAGTTATTGATCATGACTGATCTTGGCGGAGTGTAGAAATGGAGTATTGCAGCCCTCCTGAGCTACAGTTGAATTGATTATTATTAAATTAACAGTAATTATTTATTATTATTATTTGTAAACATACTTTGAAATTCTGGGTTCGCAGTAATTGGCTATGCTGTTGCGGTCACCCTGAAATTGCTTTATCACTGTACAGTGTAATCTATTTGTTAGGTTTCTTTTTTGGTGGGTTTTTTTGCACAATGGTGAAGATAATAAAATAAAATAAATAAAATAAAATATTCAAGTTTTTGAAACATGCAAATAAATGTTGTAATTTAAATAAATGTTTCTTCGCAACAAAACAAAAAACATTTAATTAAGAAATAAAAAACGTGTCGCGTGTGATTATCGAGTTATAATGGCACGAGAGATGCGTGTAAAACACGAGGCGATAGCCGAGTGTTTTACTAGCTTCTCGAGTGCCATTATAACTCGATAATCACACAAGACAAAGTTTTTTATTTCTTTTATAAAATAACACCATTAAATTAACAATAAAGCCATGAAAAATGTAGATTTACCTGTTATAAGAGACGTTGCTCGCACATAGCAACGCACGTTGCTAGGAAGCCTTTGATGAAAACACGTTGGTGATTTTAGCTATGAAAATGCACTCAACGTTGCAGTTAAAACATTCTGTTGTGTTAGTACCTTGATTAGCTTTGTATGCAGGTGTTCTTTGACTTTTTTTGTGATTTAAACTACTTAAAATCCGTCAAAAACGACAAAATCTACGCGAGGAATCACGTCAGATTATGCTTTATTGAGTTATAATGCACGGTTTTTGAGCTCAGTAACCAATCAGATAGCGTGTACTCGCTCATTTACTTCCGGTTATTTTATAAACCAAGATCAACAACGTTTACCTCGACACTCAAAATAGTTATCTGAACATGAGAATAAAGAGAAGTCGAAACAAATTCCACTTAAAAACATCAGCAAATATATCAACAACACTTACATCATCAATGATATTACAATTATCAATTATTAGTGGTTTTAAGAAGAGCAAAATGTGACTTAACCAATCAGCGGGCTAGAAACACCTCATCATTAGTTTCCTTTAACTATCCATAGATACTATAATATCCATAGATACTATAATATCCATAGATACTTAATTATACAGGTTAACTTCTTCAGAAAACTAAGATTCTGGTATCAATGAAGGACCTGTGTTTAAAGGGATATGGCAATATAAATTAACTTTGTCTCATTTTAAAGAACTCGTAAAATGGTATAAGAAGACATTTTACAATTTTTCTGTATCTTTCTTGGTTTTTGAAATATTTCAGATAATTATGACAAAAGACAGTATATAATCCGCCATCTTGTTGTAATATTTGACCTAATTAACTAGGAAATTGGGTAAACCTGATGAAACTACTCCATAGGTGACCGAATTTCCGCGGAAGGCTTTTTAAAATGTTGTGGGCCAATTGAAAATGGAGATAGTGCAACACAATCGAGTTTCTGGCTCATAATGTCGTAAGGTTGGCAAGAAAAAAATTTCACTTTACCCTACTTATGACGTCACATGCATATCGAAAGTAATTCCAAGATGGCGGACAGCACGCTGTCTTTCGTCAAATTATTTCTAAAACCAAAAAACATAAGGGTCATAAAAATGTAAAAGGTCTTCTTATACCATTTCACGATTTCTTTCAAATGAGACAAAGTTAATTTATATTGCCATATTCCTTTAAAGCTAAAATACAATAAAATTTCGTAGGAATCAAAATAAACAAGAAACTATGAAATAGAAAAATGTCAATGAATAAAATGTTATCAAACTTAAAGTTAGTTCTAAAGAACCTTAAAAACAAATTGACTTATTTTGTTCTTAAATCTTACAAGAGAAATGTCATCCTTAAATATTTGTCTAATTGATTGTATATCATAGCACCCTGGTAGGCAAATGATTTTTTTCCAATGCTGGTGCGAATTTTTGGAAATACTCGTGGAGTATTCTTGTTGTGTTTGAGCCGCTTGTAATCAACCAAAGTGAATGTACGAAGATGTACATGCTTATTCTTGGTCTCGAGAACAGCCATTTTTGTTCCATGGGCATTGGGTATATTTTATCATTGAAACCAGTTTGCATGATGTGCAAGATCAGAGATGACACAGAAAGCGAACCGTGTGTCCATCAAGGCCGATTTCACGATGCCCACAAACTGTGTAAAAAAATGTGTCAAAAACTTTAACAGCACGCGCGCAAATACATTTTTTCTCTGCTCTTAAATCACTTCGCATTTACGGATTTAAAGCTTTTCTAAACATAAATGGTAAATATCGTTTGCTCGGCCAATCTGGTGGATTTAACTGAATCGTTTTTTCTCTTACTTTTAACTTTTATGGTAGATGAAACTGTCCAGATGTGGTAAATTAAATTCGACTGAAATTCTGCGTTTAACTCGACGTCGCATTTACGCCGCATTAGTATTACAGGCGAATTTAATTCAAATTAAATTCGTTCGTATTAAACTCATCTATTGTGCATCGTATAGCGCAGGCAAACAAATTAACATAATATGAAACAAAACAGCACAACAACAATCATTTTAAGTTCCTTCAAATGGAAGTAATAAAATTAATTGCAAGTAATATGAGTGGTCAAAATGACCGGCGTTTTACAAATTTGACCGGTCATATTAAAAATTTGGCCAGTATTTGACCGGTGACCGGCCGTTATTTTGAGCCCTGTATACGATTGTCATTCTGGCGTACATATGATTTATGATTCGATGGCGAATGTTGACACGCGTGTAGAATTTGTCGTAAATGCATGATTGTCATCTTGATCACTTGATGTATGTAAATACTTAAAGTGATCAAGATGACAATCATTTACGACGAATCTTATCAAAAAATGACAAATCTTATCTCATACTCGTCCTTAAATCTAAAGCTCCTGATACACTAAATCTGAAAATAATCTGAAAGTTACAGTAGAATCTGACTGTATCATCTATTTGGGTTTGTTATTAAAACTTGTATCGACGATATGCTGGGAATTGGGCTTTATTTAAAATTGTTTTCTTCTTGGGTTGGGTAAAAGTTTTTCTTGCATAAATGGTAGGGACGGTTAAATTTCTGATCTTATAATTTAGTTGGATAAAAATTTTTCTCGCACCAAATCTATTTCTCCTCGGCTCCGACCCCGACCATAAACAATGATCGATCCCAATAAACTATTCATAAGTATTACCATAACCTATGTGATTATATTTTGAGCAAGTTACAGCGAATTCAAAATACAGCAAGACTTGTAACAGGGGTTAAAAAATCGGAGCATATCTCCCCTGTGCTTCGTAATCTTCACTGGTTGCCGGTGAGAACTTGTATTTAAGATACTAATAATTACTTTCAAGGCTTTGCATGGCCAGGCGCCTGTTTATATTACTGATTTGCTAAATAAATATAAACCTACTCGTGCTTTGAGATCATCAGACCGTAATCTGCTACTTGAGCCAAAATGGCCAAAACGGTGACTCATGGAGACAGAGCGTTCTCGGTTTCGGTACCAAAACTGTGGAATTCGTTACCACAGGAAATTAGAAGCTTTGATATGTTGGGTAATTTTAAGTCAGCAGTTAAGACTTTTCTTTTTTAAAATTAATAGTTTTTTTTGTTCATAGTGGTAATATATGTAGTAGGCTTTATCTTATAATGAAACTGTAATAAGTTTTATAAGTAAATTTAAGAATATATTGTTGTAAGTGCATTGAGACTATTGTATAATGCTCCTAATACGTCTATTATTATTATTATTATTATTATTCAAAATTCAATTTTAAAAATCATAAAACGCGTCTTTTTCTTATGTGCAATGTTGACTGCAACGCCACCAAAACGTTCCTGGCCTCTCGTACGTATAGGAATGTATTTTCGTTTCTATCTCTTCTTCCAAGTATAACATATTCGGTAATCAGGATTTGCCATTCTTTGTGGAACCAGCATATTACCAGCTTTATTATATACATGACAAAATTACTGGATTCTGATTGGCTGAAACGAGTGCAATAAATCATTAATTGCACTCGAGTGCAATAAATGAGAGTGCAATTATTTAATTAACGTAATTTTGTCATGGAAATAATAAACAAGTAATCGTATGATAGCGAGTGCAATTAAGGATTTACAATACTCGTGATATTTGAAAATTTGCAAAATTACACTCGCCTATAACGGCTCGTGCAATTTTGGCAAATTTTCAAATATTACTAGTAGTGTAAATCCTTAATTGCACTCGCTATCATATGATTACCTATATTTATACCAATTCAGTCTGAAAATATCTCATTGCCGCGTATAAGCAACAAACGTAAGTAAGATGCAGACGTGCATTTTGATTTGGTGACACATCATTAGAGTTTTCACAGCTGCTGTGTAAAGATTAGAGTTTACCTTAAAATATCAAAGGAAGAAGACAGTATAGTATTCGAGGGTTGGAAATCGCAGTGCTATGAAGTTCAAATTACAATCTCTCCCTCTGCCTTTCAGTTCATTAAAATGAACAATTATCTCCGTTTTTCTGCGAATTTTTCAGAGAATTTTGTGTCTTCCTTCATTCCACGTTTTTTTAACGTCATTATAGTGATAAATCTAACACATTAATTATGCTCCAGACGAGAAAGAGAGATATACCATATTTTCTGGAATTTAGATTAATTGAAAAAAGGTGCAGAATGGTGGAACATATTCAGCGGGATTAAATAATATAGAACAAGATTTCGTTTTCCGTAAAGTCATATTCAAAGCGCTAGTATATATGATCTCATCCGCAGAATCAATGACTTTGGATCTTAATGAATATGACTACATTCCACTAATATATGATCAATGCCTTTGGATCTTAACTTTGGATCAATAATTTTTGATCAGAATCAATGACTTTGGATCTTAATGAATATGACCACATTAGAACTAATCAATGATAATATGATTCAATTAGTCATAACTGCAAGGTTATATATAAGTATATATAGGATTATTTTATACATCTGGTAATATGTTATATTTATATTTTGGATGTAAGATGTAAGATACTCGAGGGCATGAATAATTATTTTTTGCAAAAATGTTGGCTAAGGATAAAAGAGTGCTCAATACTGTAAACAGTAGACCAAGTATACAGTAAATTAAAAACAAAGCGTGAAACTCTACAATAAAGTTTTTACTACCTAGCAGGAGGTCTATATCAGATTTAAAACAGGACTGGCGATAGCCTAGTATTTTAGAGCTGATATAGACCGAACTGCGAGGTTTGTAAATTATATATCTAAAAAGAATCATTTGATATGTTCATTGGCGTAGTAATTTTGAAAATTAACATTATCTGAGCTGTAAAAATGAGGGAGAAATTTACAGCGAGTCTAGATACGGGTCGTGATTTTCCGGCTTTGTATTTTCCGCATGAATTTTTAATGAATTATATATATATACAGAACTCGTGACTAGGCTCTCGGCAACGGCTTCCGTAGCTCAGTGGTCAGAGCACTGCACTAGCAATCGCAGGGTCGCGGGTTCAATTCCTACCGGAAGGCCGCTAAGTTGCATTTTTCGCAACTGGTCCCGGTTTGGTCTTAAAATGTATGTATTCCAACACTTGAAATTTTCCTTTCGACACAGAGCTTTCGACATGTAGTTTGATCGAGTGAAATGCCAAATATTACCTATAATATACCCAGAATCTTATCCCGGCATTACCACCATATATACAGAACTCGTGACTAGGCTCTCGGCAACGGCTTCCGTAGCTCAGTGGTCAGAGCGCTGCACTAGCAATCGCAGGGTCGCGGGGGTTCAATTCCTACCGGAAGGCCGCTAAGTTGCATTTTTCGCAACTGGTCCCGGTTTGGTCTTAAAATGTATGTATTCCAACACTCGAAATTTTCCTTCACCATAAATCCTTTCAACATGTAGTTTGATCGAGTGAAATGCCAAATATTATCTATATATATATATATATATAGTCACCATATTCATTTAGGAATTACACAAGATCTGAAGAGTTTAGCCTTATAGTTATAGCAGTATTAAAGATATACAATTATATAAGTATTTGAAGAATACTGAACAAGAAAATTATATACTGAAACAAAACTAAATTCCAGTTCAGATTAGCCTCGTATATTCATGGATGAGAATTAAAGTGAATGAAACGATTTTTATTTGATATTTTCGCTGGCAAAGGCTTAAAAAATAATAGGTTTCTGTTATTAAAACTTAATATCGCTTCCTTTTACATCCAAAAACCTCAATCAAACACGATGAACTTTATATATGTGCATAATGTAGGCCTGTGATGTAAATACATTTATAAAATAACATGTATGCTACGCAAGCTCCGATTGGTCAATACCCGTGTTTGAATCAGGCCATCCAAACACGGAAATTTCCCGCCAAAATTTTACTCAAGTTTGTGTTGCTCGTTCGTTCGTATTATTTTATAAAATAAATACCTCATGGTTTTTCCGTGTTTGGATAGCCTGATCCAAACACTTGGGATGTTGCTCGACTTTCGAAAAGCTAAAAAACACTCGCCTAGCGGCTCGTGTTTCTTTACGCTTTTCTCAAGTCTCGCAACATCCCGCGTGTTTGGATCAGGCCATCCAAACACGGAAACCGTGCATTAGGTATTTCTTTATTGCAGCCAGGAAGCTAGGCGGAATTGGAAAACGTAACGCCTGCCACGCAGGCTACCAGGAAGCCAGAGTTAATTTTCAATAGCAAAATTCCTGTGGTCCTGTGTAGGTATTTACGTCACTAATCATTTTATGTCTATAATTTGTCGCATAAATCAGGGTAGAAAGATTAAATGGAAAGGGATTTTCTAATGGATTGTTTTTACTTAAACAATATTTTAATACAGAATCTTAGTTTTGAATATTTTCCATTCAAAAATATCATATAAAAATTTTCATCACTTTATCACTTTTTTTTATCACTTTAAAGTATACGCAAAACTGTAGAGATCTACTTTAATCCCAAAACTGAATTGCATGTTATTAAACTTCGACTATAAATCCGTAGACAGATTTACTGGCCAATGGATAACCGTCTTGACAAAGGCTTGGTGTTTATCTAATTTATCTGATTTAAATTCTTATAACCACTTTCCTCCGATCAATTGTTCTCATCGAGTATTTTAATTTTTCTAAAATTTATTAGATCCCTAACGATGACACAACAGACGAACCAGCGGAGCAGAAACGCCAGACATTTATTATATGGCTTTTGGTTCATTTTGTTCTCTGTTCAAAATCAGCTCATCAGATACAATAGAAAGCTCAATCCAGTCCTATTTTTGAGATTAGTGATAATTAAAACAATCCACGAACTCGTTACGAACCCTCTACGAACGAACTGATTACGAAGGAACACGGGAGTACGGGACCTTGACTGCGCATGTGTAGCCCCCCACAAGCATTCTCTCGCACGTTGTGCGGGTTTAGGGTTATTTAGTGTTAGGATAAAAGTTATTTCGGGTAAGCCAATAGGAAAGTGATCCCAAAACAAATTTCTGCACGCCGTGATGGTCTGACCGGTCGAAGGGCAAAAAGCAGGGGATTTTAACCCAAGTGCTGTTAAAGAACTTAAAGGATTTCAGTCAGGGGTGTAGGTAGCTTTGTAAACTTGGGGGGCCGACCAAAGCAAAATTTTCGTTCTACCTGTCAGTGGCGAAGCTAGTCCCAAATGGGTGGTCGTGAGGCTTTCTAGGAGGGTCTGGGGGTATGCCCCCGAAAAATTTTGAAATTTAGATTCCCGCAAATGGCATTTCCTCCCTTCTGAGCGGTGATTTTTCAGCTCAGAAGTTTATAAAATTTCATATTTAGGACTGTGGTGGCCCCAAACAATGACACATCCTGCTCTCCCGCTGTGAGCAGTGGGCCCCCAATCAAATAGTTTCGCGGGAACCACTCGACATGGACATTCAGGACGTTTTTTCATCCGGGTTACCTTTTAGCCTCAATCATTCCGCGATTTCTGCCCTTCTGCTTGCGTAAACTACAGAAATATTAGTACTTTAGTTTAGTAAAACACTCGGGTTAACATGCAAAGATATGTGATTATTTTTTTAAATTACATAACATGACATGGACATTAACAGGAAGATGTTGTTTTCGAACTTCTACTTTCAAATTCAATTTTTTTGCTGCAATTTTTCTTTCAAATTCAATTATTTTTTGGGGGGCCGAAAGCTATTCCGGCCCCCCTATTATAATATTGGGGGGGCGGTCCCCGGCCTCCCTGCTTCCTACGCCCCTGATTTCAGTGTCTACACGGAGCCAAAACTCATCAAAATAGTGGGCAGAGCCAAAGTTGATCAGATATAAAAATGTTGTGCTGCGTGGGTTGTTGGACTACCAAAATAGTGTGGGATGTAAGGGTCTAACGTTCGTCAGAGGATCAAATGATAAGTTGGCGGTCAGAGTTCTCAGCCTCATTTTTCTCTGGACTTAAAGCCATGATAAGAAAAAGATGTTTTAAATTTTGAAGTGATATTTATAAATTATTATGCATGATGATGACAGAGGCGAAGGAAGATGTTTTGGGTTATTAGGGGACTGAAGGCCGAGCGCCGAAGATTTGAACTGATCTCTGAAACACTATCGTATTTTGAGGCGAGTTTTAAGATAATCTGAAAACCTGCACAAATCGGATAATATTGTTATTGTTGAATCAAAACATGGCACAGTACTTATTATTATGGGGAGTGCAGTTCAGGATTTCTGGGAGGGCTGCAGCCCCTGCTTCCCACGCCATCGCGAGTGGACGTGACGTTTTGTTTTCGATAACATTGAATAGCTGTCAATGCCTTGGTTTAAGTATGGTTCAAGATACTTATAAATAAATGCTTAGTTATCAGTATCTTGAGGTCTGACGCAAATGCACAACGCTACTTACGTTGGTGTGCTAATACCACTTTTCTAGACCAATCTCTATATATATGATAGGTCAATCATTTTTAAGCCTATTGAAAGGCACTTCGCTTCATCCTACAGTACCGTCTATACCTACGTTTCACAGATAGTTGACTGAAAGCCGACTGGATCTGTTATTTTTTAGATCTAAGCAGGAGCTCTGGAAGCAGTGGGTGTCCGGACACCCACACTTTATGGACTGTGAGTGTCCTACATAAGGACACCCATAATATTTTAGCAAATTCTACAAACCAAAAAATGTTACTATCGAGAGGGACATTTGCCTTCTCGAAATCTACGCATGCGTAGTTCGTAAATAGGCGTCCGCGCGTGACTGAGAATAGAGTGTAAAAGAGAATGATATGCTGCTTCGCAATAAACGCTAATACTTCTGCGTGAGCGACCGATTTAACCATTTATAAAGTACTTAGTTAGTTACTTGTTTATGCTGATATTGAAATCACGATATGTCTATTGTCTTCCACTACATTCGAACTATTCTGGCGTTGATTTCTTTCATTATTAAAATCCTCGTTTGTAGCGTCATCAAATGGTTGCATATAAGAAACGTGAGCTTCAAATTCACGCCGAGATGAAGGTTTTCGATGAAAACATCGCTTTGCCAAACAAATTGATAATTGGTGTTGTTGACGCGAAGTACATCTTTTCGGTTTTTTATTAAAGACGTATATTAACCGAGTACAGACCGATTCACCGAGCGACGAAGGCGCGAGGTCTGTGCGAAAAAAACGAAGGCAAATACTTTACCATACAGACCAAGCAAACGAGGTTAATAAGACATTTATTATATGGCTTTTGGTTCATTTTGTTCTCTGTTTTTAACGTTGTGTTTGTCTTCAGATGTTGACGTTTACCTAATACCTCTGAGCTTGTTGATTTCGCTTCATGTTTACACGCGTTACTGGTCGTTTAAAGGCATTCATTTTCTTCATTTATAGATAAACAGCTTTCAAGAAAAGCAGCACTGATGTTCCAGAACGTGTTATTGTTCGAACTTTTTCAACGAACATACTCAAATCCTCTTTTATTTTCATCTAAATCAACTCAGAAATTTTCCCGCCAAAACTTACCGCGGTCCGGGAGGCCAGCCAATACGCTTTTTTGCGGACCTTTCACGAACCAATCAGCATGCGCCATCTTTCTTAGCCACATAATAAACATAACTATTTTCCATAATTATTATAAGGTGACGCATTGTATGCAGCGAACAGCGACGGAGACATTTTGGAAACTATCTGTGTAATAATAATAATAAAAGTTCTTGAAGTTGTTGTGATGTTATCTTGTATATTATATAGTTATCTATTATATTCTCTGAATTAGGGCGTAGCCCTGTTTATGGCATTCTGTGAGACGCAGGACGTCCCACAACTTTGAAAAGCTTCCAGAGCCCCTGGATCTAAGCAAACCAGCAAGGCGTTCTATGCGATGACATGCATATAAGACAGCGACCAGATCAAGCTGGAGAACTGCGCCCACCCTACCATGCACAGTTAAGTCCTGCGAGAGAACATTCTCAAATTAGTTGCGCTTCATCAAGAATCGACTGAGATCTCTGCTTAGTCAACACCATTTGGAAGCAGTAATGATTTGTTCTGTAGAAATTGATTTACTGAAGACTATAACGAGGCAGTGTATCAAAAACTTGCGTCAAAGTCCTCGGAAATGGAACAGCTTCTTATGTTCTGAAATGTTAAAAATGTTATGTTCTAAATGTTGAGATAATTATTTCTTTCTTTTCTTATTTGTTGTTCTGGATCTGGTTCTCAAATTGCAAATATTACCTGTTCACATGCATAGACGGGCCCCTTTTTATAGTAACTGTGATGTATCAGAAATTTGTTTACCAAGTCGTTCCTGCTTAGGATATCTCGCAAACGTAACCCTTCAATTTAATTCATTCGTAATTTAGTAATGAACCAGTTAAGAGTGTAGCTAAATAACGACCTGGGCGTGGTCGTCAGCAATGATCTTATAAGTGGTCCCCACAATTGCCAGCTGCACTGCTAAAGCCCTGAAATGACTGACACTCGTTGCCGTCGTCTACTCTATCTTGCACTCGGATCCGATCTCATTTGTCGTATGACAGTAAGATCTCGCGCTGCTATAGATGGAGTTCAAAGACGAGCTACCAAAAATTGATATTACATGACTGTCTACGAGTCTCCCAGTGCGCGTCTCAGGAAACTTCACTTATTGCCCATATCGTACTGGCTTGAACTTATTTTTCTACAAGCTATGCAAACATGTCCTCTACGACATTGATGTCTCTCTTATGTTACCCCTTCTTCTCTTCGCTCGTCTCGCCACCCACAATTTTTTTCACTTTTTAGGAACTCATTCTTCAATCGAATTGTCTTTCTCTGGAACAATCTCTCTATCAGTTTTCTTCTAATCTTTTTTGTTTTAGAGAAATTTGGCTTTGTTTATCGTATTTCTGGTAAATTGAATGCCGCCATTTTATTCTAATTGCGGACGAATCCGGTCACTCCCATTAATTTTTGTATTAATACGGAAATACATTGGGACTTCATTGGCAAAAATAGCAAAGCGCAGAGATGAAGTCATGAGCTGTATCATGTTTGTTTGAGTCTATAATTTATTCTTGTTTATTCATTAAAAATTTAAAACATTTAGGAATCCCTTGATTCAAATTTGGTTTGTTTGTCTGAGTTGTGGTCTATCAATAGTAACTATGCACTTCGATTCGAGAAGTGTCCACTTCGCTATTCGAGAAGTGTCTCTCTATTCAGTGGAAACACTCGCCCAGTTGCGTTCGCGTATTCCCATGGCGACTATATTATATGGAAACTATGGAAATATTTCCTATTTCTTAACTTCAAAGCAACTAGTAAATTGTGCATTGTTAATTTTAACAATTTTAACAATAGAACAAGAAATAGCGAAAAGCAAAATTACAAGTAAATATGGAATTCGTGGCAAAATATTCAGATTCTTCTAATGCTTCCATACATTCCATGACACCAAAATCAATAACTATAGCCATAACTACATCATATAATCACACGAATATATAATATCTCGTGTTTATACTCAATATATTATTTGGACACATATTTGAACACAGTCACGCAATCCTGCGTTGACGTTTTTCACCAATATGAGATTTCGGTGAGCAAATAGTAAACAGGGGCAAGCGTTATATTTGACCTTTGGACTCAATTTCAATGAAAGGGCCGGGTTAGTGAAAGAAATGTTCAGTCATTTATATTATTATATATGTAAGTGGAACAGTTTTGATGAGTTAAGTTGTCTTTCGGCAAAACCTTTTGTAGTCGCAGGTGACGCGCGGTTGTGTTAATAGCTATATATAGATAGTATAAGAAGTTTGATTCCGATAACAGACTATACCGAGTACCGCGGTCAATAAATTATAACTGCTAATTTCAAAATATTTATCCAACAATCTCGTGCATATAGATAGAATCGCATGGAACCCAACCATGCTCCGCATAAGGCAACTCTGTGGCTTTTTTCCGAGTCAAATCGCTTCCAACTCTCTGGATAGCTCTCTGCTCAGCCAAAACAGCCTTGGAAGCTATTTAACTTAAGAAAAAGAAGCCACAGAGTTGCATGCGGAGGAGGCTATACATGGAACCGTATGTTTTGTAGATTTTACAAAGAGTGAAGTTATTGAGCAACTGTTTCTCCCCTAAGTTTTTGTGTAGCGCCACATAGACATCGCGTTCTCGTTAAACGGTGTTTAGAAATGTGGTCCGTGGAGTATTCTTCACACCAGCGTGACCATGTTGACAACGCAGATGAAGCATTTTTGTTGTAAACACGGAGATAACGTGGGGATTAAGCCGCTACGAAACCGTCGAAAATCATCTCGGCACAACTAATGAACTGTGGGAAGTCATTGTCTAAACGGTTCAGAACACTACGAATCTGTGGCATATATAAATTATTTTTAAAGTAATATTATATAGTGTTGATCGAATTAGATGTATATATCATTATATGGCGTTCAAATGGTCATATTGAATTTTGACATTATAAACGCGCAATATGGTATTACCTGTACATGTACGTCAACTGTTTATGTTCATATTGAACTGCATTTTTATACAAGCCTTGTACAGAGAACTATGTTATACAACTGTTTTATCTTTATGTTCAACTGCATTTTATGGAACTGTTCAAGTTACATCTGTTTAATATATTATACATGTTCATGAACTACTTATAATTCTACGGTCTGCACGCAGGTTAGATGTTTAACCCCATGAGAGTACCTTTGGTCCAGCAAGCTCAGTGCGGTGAGCTCCATATATACGTAGAGCACGCTTCTACAAGGCTATATATTACCTCCGCTGCCAATTTGACTTCAATTAGCCGGCCACCACTTATTTTTGCAATTTTGCACAATTGATCATGACTGCCTTGGACCATTGATTTCTAGGCAGCACTTCCCTTGCGATAGTAACTTCTAGTTTTAATAGTTACAAAGTTACAAGGCTATATGATCACCTTGATTTAGATTGTGGTTTAGATTCTGAATTTTATTTATTTCACCTCAATCTCATGCTATAGAAAATTTCTAGCATTATTCTGCTGACATGCCCGACCTCAACACTGTATCACTGAGCCTCCAACCTTGTACCCACTGGTTCTGTGTATATTCCGAGGCATCATGATAAGAAGTATGAGTGATGATGATGATAACTTTATTTGAGTGTCAATGTATTTAGCTGCAATAGCTAATTGGGGACACCATTTAGCTATTACAAACATTTCAATAAAAGAGATTGTGTATATATTACAAATTATATTACTATATATATATATCTATATCACAATATATAAGAAATAGTGGTCTATATAATTTATAAACATTTAAAATTAAATAAAAATATCAACTATAGGTAATTTAAATGGTTTTGTTTATCTTATTTTAATTAGAGCATAGTCCACAGTTTCTACATCCACCCTCTAATATGCTCTCCAGATCTTTCTTTCTTATATTACTTATAAAAGATTTCAAGTTAGTATATTCTCTGTCTTCCAGTTCTAACTTGGACCACAAATAAGGTCCGAAGTATCTGAGAGAATATTTTCCATATCTTACACTTTTAAACCTAGGTAGTTCAAAGTCTGCATTACGCAATTCATAACGCTGTTCTTTTCGTCTAAATAATTCTGTTATATGTGGAGGAGATAGATTATTCTTTACCTTATACATGAGCACGGCAATGTCCTGGAGTCGTCTGTTGTGTAAGGTAGGAAGTTTAGCTAGACAAAGTAACTCATTATATAAGTGAGATTATTAGTGTTGTATATACTGCTTTCAAATATATACTGCAATCAATATATGATAATTGTCTTTCAAACGACGCAGTAGTCCGTTGTTGGAAACTCCCGAATAAGGTTGTCCAACTCCAGCCATCGTTCATTTGCTTCCGACTTTGTAATACGGTAATCGATATTGGACTATAAATCCTACTTGAAGATACTATTTGCTATTTTGCTTGAACTGGCAAGCTTGTTTGTTTTTTAAAGTAGAGTGCTGCGTAGGCAGTGTTTTTGAAATATAGCAAAGTGAAAAGATGGTGATCTTTTTTCGAGCGGAGCACTTAATTCTATTACGTCATCAGTCTAAGCCATGAGTATAGCAGTAATAGCACACGGCGCTTGTTCTAGCCATTCGTACGCAAGTCGCTTTCATAGCTGTATCACACGGAGTTCTAACGTGGTCTAATTAATACCTGTTAAGGTCTCTTCCCAACACAGCCTATATGTTTATCAGTATAAATAACTAGCGATGGAACATCTACAAAACAGCTACAAATGATCCAATAGATTACAAATGATCGTATTTCTGGGCCGAGTAAGGTAAGCCGTGGTTACACAGCCTTTTATACGAACGAATACGATCATTTGTAATCTATTGAGTATTGGATCATTTGTAGCTGTTTTGTAGATGTTCCGTCGTTAGTTATTTATACTGATAAACATGTAGGGCCAGGCTGTGTTGGGAAGAGACCTTAAAAGGTATTAATTAGACCACGTTAGAACTCCCTGTGGCCGTATCATCACACTGTGGTATTTTCAGGTATTTCACACCCACAAACTTTTCAATCCATTTGGTCGCGTGAGTACCTTAATCTGTAACATAATTTGTTTTATTGTTTTATTGTTAGAGGGTATATATTATTGCAAAAATATGTTCTTCCTAACGTAACTCAAATATTGTCTTCAAATCATTGCAAAACTCCATTGATTTTAAGTTTGAAAATAAATTTGGAAGGATTAGTTATTCTTATAGAATTCTTCTAACACATTTTCAAAGTAAACTGGGATCAACAGCGAAGTTCTCGCATCATTTTATCAAAAGCTGGAATAGTTTGCCTGTTATTTATTTATTTATTTGGCAATATTTTAGATCAGCTGGTTTAAATGGGGCTGTGCATTTACATATCAACAAATAAACTAACTAAATACATGTAAATAACTACACACAAACTAATTACAACTAATGTAATTTTACAATTAACAAACAGATTATATTAAAGTGCCTATACGCAATGAAAAACTCAGTTGTAGAAAAGAACTCTTGAAAATATATGCAACTTTTCCATATCTCACTTCACTCTTGAGATATTAAGATTTGTTTGATATGTAAATGATCACACTGCATAATAACTTATTGAAAACGCTTATATATCCTTGAGATTATGCAATGAAATCACTTGAAATGCAGGTGCACAGGTGCATAATTGCGTTCAGCGCCTAACGCAGCATGTTTTGGTTAACAATGACATAAAATATGCAAATCATCAAACGATTCCATGTGATAATGGTAAAAATGTGCAGAATTTTTCAATAAGGCATTATACATTGTGATGTCATGAGTATGATCATTTAGAAATCAAACAAATCTTAATATCTCAAGAGTGAAGTGAGATATGAAAAAGTTGCAAATGTTGTTATTCTTTATAGTTTCAAGAGTTCTTTCAAACAAAAGCGTTATTTTACAACTGAATTTTTCACTGAATTTTTTTTCATTGCATATGCACTTTAACAAATACAGAACATTACTGACAAAAGGAAGGAGAGTTAAAATGTTGTTTGAAGTTAGATTTAAATTTACTAAAGTTTTGGTTCGTTCCTAAGGGCCAGAGGTAAAACAAGTTCCAAGTTTTGGCTCCACTTATCCTAAATGAGCCCTGATATTTATTCGTTTTTGCCATTGGTGGACGGAGCATATCTCTATGTCTAGTGTTGTTTAAACTGTTGTAAGAATGATACTCAGGAGCTATTCCATTTATACATTTGTATACCAAGATTATTAATTACTCAGTCTAACAACTATGTCGACTTCAAACACACATTTTGGAAATTGTAATTTGTTTAATCGAACATTTTAGTTAATTATTTTTATAGTAATATTAGATACTTGATTTTTACATATTGTCCTTAGAGGGCCTGCATGAAAAACACCTTAGTTAGGTTAATTCTGGTTCCCTCTGTATATCTATCTATCTTATTATTATTATAATATACAGAAAACGCTATAAAACTTAAACTTTAGCATATTTACAGACATTATCTAATTACAATTACAACGAACTGCATACCTACAACTGATAGGAAAAATAATCTAAATGGTCAACTTCGTCATTCATCAATCATTTGATGAAAGAAGTCTTTTAATTACTCCGCCTGCCCGTAGGTTCAAAATGGCCGCGTCTGTTTTCGTCGTCGGTGTCGACTGTCGATCAGAAACTGCCACGTACTCGTGCACAATTTCCTTGTGTACATCAAGTGACATCAATAGATATTTAGGGACTTTATAGAGGGGTACTTGTGTTTTCTTGTGGATAATCAACATAATAAACTATCACCTGTTGGTCCTGTTGGGAGAGTCAACCCTCAGCTCTTGAGCAGTTCCATTAACCCCCATTTGTTTTGCCACCTTGTGTATATTTCGTTGCCTGCAGGCGAAGTGAACGCGCTGAGCAGGCGTCTTGTTTGAATTCAAATAGATTATAAGTATAATTTTCAATTTCTTTGAGATGTTGGAAGCGAATTGAAAAGTGTAGCACCACTATGTCTATAAGTTAATTTAGATTTAATTTTTTCAGTTTTAACATTTGACGCTTGGATATATATCTGTTAAGGCCTGGTCAAACGTGGATGAGAGTTGAAACAACTCACGCTTGCGTTTGACCGCCAAGTAACTCATCAACTCTCGTGAACTACTCTCGTCAACTCTCATCCACTTTGAGCTGCTTCGAATTTTGACGAGAGTCGATGAGAGTTTTAGTTTGTTTGGGGCTTTGGACTCGTTCTTCGTGTAGAGGACACAGACTACGTCATAGTCTGATAAACGTTATTTTCGGAGCAATCAGAAGCTTTACAGCAACAAAAACTCTATCACTAACCCTAAAATAAAAAAATACTAACCCTACTTCTAGTAAACCCAACTTTTCGATTATGTAAATATCTGTGTCCTCTACACGAAGAAGGACCCTTCGTTTGACCGGTGCACGAGAGTCGATGAGAGTTATAAACGGCGAGCGGTTTTTAAACTCTCATGCAACTCTTGTGCTCGTTTGATCGAGTAATGAGAGTTTAGGAAAAACTCATGCAAACTCTCGCCTGCCAACTCTCATCGACACTCGTTCTCGTTTGATCAAGGCTATACACTGATCGCTCTTGTGGAATATTTGTTACTTTATTTCTCCTTTGAAATAGGAGTGATATTTCTGTTTGTGCTGTATTCGTTAGTGGACGGAAAACAAAGAGTATTTGTCTCATCTTTATTATACTATAAATTGGTAACCATTTTAATTGACGGACAAGATTTACTGCTATATCACACGATACACAATCGTGCTGCATCCCTCTTCTGAAGTTTTAGTATATCATTTAAGAGATGGATCAAGATATAAAGAGATGTTATGTACATGTTATCGATAAATAATTTATGGTGACATACAAATTATTTTCTTTTCTAGTCGCCTTGTTTTCGCGTCACCCACGGTGCACGATGCATTGCTGAGCTATTAAATTATTAACGTGCAAACAATTGTAAGCCAATAGGAATACAATCCTTTGCTTTGAATGGAAAGACCTTTATTCAGTTATGATTTAATTGAGGGTGACACTCGACTGAAGAAAACACCGATACATTTGTTTGAAGATGCTCGTCCAGGTTGTTGTAGTCTTGAGAAAGACTTCTGCAAACAATTGTAAGCCAATAGAAATATACAACCTTTGCTTTGAATCGAAAGACCTTTATTCAATTATGATTTAATTGAGGGTGACACTCGACCGAAGAAAAGTGTTGCTCTCAAGTAGTTATAATTAACAAAAATACATATAAAAGCAATTATAAATTATGCGTTTCAAGCTAGCAAATTTTTTGGATTTCTTTATATTTATATTCACACAATTCCAGTCTCTATATAATTTTGCACAACTCACAATTAAATAGAAGTGTGAAGTTGATCGTCCAGGTTGTAGTCTTGAGAAAGACTACACATACACACACACACATATATATATAAAGACGGCCTAAGTGGCGGTCATCTTCACAGGCTCTGAAGATGACCGCCGCTGAGGCCGTCGAAACGTCAGTCACAAACAATAGTCTTTCTCAAGACTACAACAACCTGGACGATCAATTTCAAAGTCTAATGATACTCCTAGGTTCAAACCATTTACTTTATTACAATTAAATAGTTAATATATGTAGGTTTATGAAACAACGCATTTTTTTACCTAATCTAATGTTTACCTAAGCGTTAGGTTTTCATTTTCGCGCAATCTAATTAAATTATTTCCGTCTTAGATCCTCTATTGATGTACAATAAAGTACAAATATACACCAGGTGGTCTGTCTATGTACGTCCCAGAAGTTGAACCGTCGTATACTTCAGGCTCCAATTTTCAAGCAGTCAGGTTATTTAAAGCTGGAAATATTTAAACAGTTAGGCGTCCATTTAAGGGCCTAGTCAGAAGTAGTGTTTACGCTGACGTTACTCAGCAACTCAAGGTTGTGAACAGATCATCAACAGATGGTTCAACCTGATGAGAAACTGAAATACACAACTACATGCAGCAAGGGTCTCCAGCACTTTTGCCAAAATGAAGAGTTCAACACATCTCATATAGCATGTATAGCATAGATGCGAGGTTAAACTTTGAGAAGTTAGGATATATTTTTGTTTGTACTGTGTGCATGGATTATGCATGTCCTTCATGCCACCTGTGGCGCTTGCTGACAGCTTGTTGTTGCCAAATCAGATTCCAATGGACAATTATACGTGTGATTGTCCATGAGCTTAAACAAGTTACATGTCAATTCACAGACATAAACAGCATAACAAGAAAACAGCAATGAAGGGTTGCAAGAGAAAACCTGTTTATTTTGCCTATTTTATTTTCTAATATTCGACTCACAGAACTTGTTTAAAAAGCTGTCGGGTCAGAATGAAACGAAACGTTTCAGCATGCACTGTAGATTTAAGTTCCAGTTATGTTGCGCGCCATGTTATAGACTTTAATTAGATTACGTTTGATTTTGACTGTTGTTCATGGTAAGGTCATGACCTTATTATCGATTTAAAATTGTATTTTGCAAAACAACATACTTGAATGTTCATCTTTTTCCTTGCCCGAGTTTCGACTGGGATGTAATATATAAACACAAGGAAGAGTGTTTGATCAGCATATCCAAACAACGAGACGTTTGTTGAAAACCGAGGCGAAGACGAGGTTTTTGAACAAACTTCGAGGTGTTTCGATACCCCTGGATATCCTGATGAAACACTCGGAAATTACATCTCAAGCAAATCAGTATTTTAAGAGAAAATCGCGGTGAAAGTTGGCTTAATTTATGTAATTTCTTCCTCCGATATCCAAACCACCGTCTCGGTGTTGATTTTCTTTGTTTTCGGCTTGATTATATATTGCACACAGGCTTCGTAAACAACGCTCCAGAAATTTAGCTTTTACTCCAGCAAAACTGTTAACTAGCGGGACATTATATATTCTATATTAAATTCTATATTTTATGTAATTATATCTTCAAATTCTATATTCAATTCCATTTCTCTTCTCTTCCGTGGTTGCTCTTTAAGGGCAGTTTCACGAGCTTATATATAAATATACATATATAAATATACATATATAAATATACATATATAATATATTTAATTGATATATGAGAGGATTTAATATTGTCAAATACA
Source organism: Chrysogorgia sp. JL179-B06 (assembly GCA_035772405.1). Classification (NCBI taxonomy): domain Eukaryota; kingdom Metazoa; phylum Cnidaria; class Anthozoa; order Scleralcyonacea; family Chrysogorgiidae; genus Chrysogorgia; species Chrysogorgia sp. JL179-B06. Next base: position 4,283,932 of record JAYKKM010000375.1, read on the forward strand.
TATAGAAAAAGTGACTGCCCCAACCGGGAATCGAACCCTGGTCTCCGAATCAACGTTTCGGCGCTCTGACCTTTGAGCTAATGAGACACGGTCAGAACAGTCAAATTCGCCGCTTCACTTAACATATATATATATATATATATATATATATATATATATATATATATATATATATATATATATATATATATATATATATATATATATATATATATAGGAAAATCATGGCCGGAATCAGATCTTTATGTGGTATTAATATCGCTCTAAATTTCTCCTTGAAACGCCTACTTATAAGTCATGAAATGATTCTGTTTAGAATTTAAAATCCTTCAGTACGGCTCTAAAACACTCGGCTATCGCATCGAGTTTTATATCCGATAAAGCCGTCCTGCGATATACATGAATATAAATATATACAATATAAATATATACCATATAAATATATTAAAAGTGTTGTGCTGAGGAAATCCAACGCTCCAAGCGAAGGCCCTTCGTCAGAGAGTGAAACACGAAGTTTCTTCGAAGAGCCTTCGCTCTCTTGTATAACATTGGCCTTAAGTGAAACCAAGGCAAACTTGATGATTAGCCGGGAATATCGGTGACCGCACTGACCAGAAACGAACGAGCCTCGCCAGGCGCGCCTATTAGGGTATATGTCTAGTGATCTTGGACCTGAATACAACAATGTCCAAAGGTACAATTATAAAGTGGTTAGATAATATTTTGATAGGTTCACGTTGGAATGATGGATGGCAGATGGTCGGATTTTTAAACATGCTTAATTGGACGGAAAGCTAGCTGTCGGGGACGTTAAACATATTAAGAGAATGAAAATTCAGACAAAACAACACAGTCTTCGTTTTATTATTTCTTTTCGATATCCTTGCTGCGACAAAGACGTACTATGGTTTCCAGTTTTCCATCTTAAAAATGTAACATTCGTGATTCGTGGGTGTTCGCGTGATCAATATGACATTTCGTGTTATTCCAGCAAAATCGTGATTTGTCAATAACATGTTGTACACATTCTTACATTCACTTACCACTCCCAATCACTTTCTATTTCTATACGTCTTGATTTAAACATTCAAAGGTTCCTTCGAGGCGTTTCCTGCTCTCAATTCGAGTGATGCGTGCGGACCTTTCACTTTCGCAGCAGTCGAAGTCCGACTTCGATCCGTGGTCGTCAGCGAAGCCGCTCTTGCGTATCTCCGCCTAGGATGACATAATCTCAGGAGTTCCTCCTTAAATTGTCTTATTCGTGCAAAGTACAACAGCGGGTTAATCAAGCCGCTCGTATACTGAAAAAACAGGCTAAGAAAGTCGAGCCAGAACGACTTATAGTCCTGAAACCTAAGCAAAGTCGCGACCATGTACAAAATCCACAAAAACACGTAGGCGACCACCGTCATTGCCGTTGTTTTCGCGGTGTGAATTTCCATTTTTCTCACTCGTTCCTCGACGCGTTGCGAATTCTCTGTTGAAACAAACTGTATCCGTCGCTTCGTCAGCTGTCGTAGACTGTTGAAGAGCAACGCGTAGAGAACAATCAGGGTGCACAACGAGACGACGAAGATACTCAGCGATACTGCCGTCGTCGTTTCGTTTCCCATGTACTCGGCTCGGTATCTCGAGCACGATTTCTCGCCAATGTCCTCGTCGATGTGACTCGTTATGTATATGGGGAAAACCACGCAAGCCGCGATGACCCACGACGACATGACGAACCCAAAACGAACACTTGACCGACTTTTCCACGGCTGTTTATAGGTCACCGGGTGAACAACAGCAACGTATCGGTCGATGGCGATTGTCACATAGGCTAACATCGATACGGTGGCGGCAAAAGCGCTGAAAGACAGCAGAATTAGACACGCCACGCGGCCTTTGAGCGGCGAATCCTCGGGGCTGAGCAACATCGTTGAGGTAAGCAACGGAATGAGTATTCCGCTCTTGAGTAGGTCTATGAAAGCCAAGTTAGCGAGTAATATGTTGGATAGGCTGCGCAACTTCTCACGCATTATCACGATATACGCCACGATACCATTGCCAAGTAAACTGGCGATTGCCAACACAACCATTAGAATGGACTGAATCGCTATCTCTTCCCTGGAACTTTTGTAATAGCTATCTGTTGCGTTGCCATTGTCGGACGCCATTGTCGAGATGAAACAAGCCTTGTCCTACTCGGTGTACGATAGAGATTTCTTCTGTCCAGTCGTATCGGTTCTTCGTTCACCGCTACCTCGGTGTTAATCTTAATTATGAATAGTACGATGTATAGTGCTGAGTAAGGAAAGGATGTACGGCGAAAGAAAACGGCTCCGATTATGTCGAGTGCCACCAGCTGCCTGACATTGTTTTGTGCTGCCGTCGTCGCCCTTCCTTGTCCTCTCCTGAGTCGGATTGCTTATGGATTGTTGAAATTATGGCGACGTAGACCACCCGTCGTCGTAAATAATGCTGCTCAATGAAAATATTTATCGTATTGCCAGAGATGGTAATTAATTCACGAGAGAGAGAACGCCGTTTTTTTTTTGATGTTTGTTAGCGTTCGTCCGGCAAATGAATGAAGCCAAACCCGACGACTTGTTGTCCCTACGTCACTTGGCGTCTACCAATCTCATGTTTTCAGCCCTGTTGTTGGTGACGACCGCAATGTTGCATTCATGAGTAGCGCATAAGACAGGTGACAGCTTGTTGATACGTAAATTGTGATGATTTCAAATTAAAAACATTGTTTTTTTTCTGCACCGTGTCAGGGCAAGCGCAGACGAATTCGTTTCGCGTTTCGATTCCTAGCCATGAAAATTCGCCCGTGAAACCCATTCTAGGCTCTCGCCTTCCAGCTGGAATTCACGCAGGCTTTGTCAAGGTTTGAGATTTTCGCGTAAACAACTCGCAATCGAGCTCGATCTCGGGGCCTTACCCAAACAATGCCTGCTTCTCGAAGACAGATAATGTCCGGCGGTCTTACAGATCTCCCATAAGCAGTTGCCGCTTAATTTAGACAGGAAACGAGACTATTGGAGATTTGAACAACATTCCAATCGCGAAATCCCTGTCTGTAAAGCCAACGTTTATAGCGTGAATTCTTTACATATTTCTGCCGTGTCATTTCCGATTGCCAAATTAAGTGTTTGAAGAGCTGGCACATATATATGTATATATGCGATGCATTCTTATCGCTTTCATCGCGTCAATTAAAACTAAATAAGTTTCGCGCAACACGCAAGTTTATACTTATTCCATTGCGGTCAACAGAGGTTTTTGCGGATAATCTCCAAGTCTTGTTGAACCGACTGTGGTTTATAGTGCCAGATGTTTTTTTCTGGAAATCACCCTACAGTGAATGTCAGTGACTCTGCACAGCACTCAACAACATCGCAATCGATCGAAAATCAGCCAGTCTGCGCACTGTAAGTGTCCTTGGATACGCATGCTTCTGTGGAGCCAGTATAATATTTTGACAATCAATAATCAGTTCTTGGTTTATAGATTTATAAATGTGGTAAAGGAGGCAAGCGGCGGAAAAAGTAAACTAAAAAGTAAAGGTGTCCAGGTAAAGCCAGAGAGAAGTGAGATATTTTCGCGTTGACGACGAAGGGCTTTTTAGCCGGAACCGCATCCGTTACCTTTTTACTCATGTTTTAGCTGTTGACAACCTTGCATGCATATTCACTGCATATTTACATTTCATACTGCCCACGCAACATCACGTTTTCTATTCTCGCGCAATTGCGTGCTCACGGACGATGGTCAACATGAAATCCTCAGACAGAAAATCATTCATCTCCATGGCATGAAGTCCCACATTCACTACGGTAGTATGAAACAAAATAACAAATCGAATGCTCTAAACGGTTGCTGCTGAAATATATTGTGTAGATCTAACGTTTCGGCCCTTGTGGCTAAGACTAAGAGAAGTGGTCCTTCTACTGGACGTTAAAACGAAGTCTTCGCGCTTTATAATTCAAGGCCAAGCTATTATCGTGGCGTCTTTGACTTTAAGACGAAAAATGTGGTCTCTTTCGACCTTAAACGGCATCTACTATAGACGTAAAACAGTCGTCCTTACAGACTTTAACCGTTCGCCCTCTCGGATAACGGCGTAAAACCGTAGGTCCTCGGCCGCTTCGGCGGGTACACCGATCGTCTTCGGGATAAGGACGTTAAATCGTAGGGAGCTGTGACTGGTCTTACCCAGTCGTAAAACAGACGTCAACCGTTCTCCTTCTCGGGTATGGGCGTAAAACTGTAGGTCCATTGGTCAACTACTTCGGTATGGCCGTATGCATAACCAATTCGAGTGTTAAAGCTTAGTTGTGTACACGACACACATATGTACGGCCGGTTCGTCCATAGCATGTACGCTTAACTGCGGAGGGCGTCCGGATTGCAAAACAAGATCTAACGTTTCCAGTTCTTTCTTCGTTAGAGTGAAACGGAAAGTGAGGGCTTTCAGTCGCGGAATGTCAAACCTCCTAGGAGTCAGGAAGACGACCAAGGAAGAGCTAGCAGGTGGTGAACCGAAATCCTGAACGTTTATGAGATGCTAAATCAGATCGATTTATTGAGTATGGTTTCTGACCGACTTACAACATGCAATCTAAACTGACACACATTTATATGCATGCACACGAGAGAATTATAATAAACGAAGCGTATAGGTTAGAGAAGTGCAATTTGTAGGGATATTTAGGGTTAGGAATAGGGTTTTTTAGGGTTAGGGTTTTTTAGTATCAGGATTAGGGTTTGTCGGACGAATAACCACGGCCAATTTATAGCAATTATAAACATGATTATATACAGTCAAGGTCAAATAGTTGTTATTTTGTTGTACTGGGCGCGGCTGACTAATTGAACTTGACGATCGTCCAGATTGTATCGTGAATTTTTTCAGGCAAAGTCAAATCTTATTTGGTCTATTTTATGCCCTTCGCGCGGTTTGGGATTCATTAAAGCCGAAATGAACAGTAAAACCTTACATTCTGACTCTTGATTACCTGGTTTTAGTTCTAAACAGATTTTCTGTAGTTTGGCTCAATCATGATGATAATGTACTGTAGTGAAAATTAAGTGGATCTGGACTACACTTTACTCTTGAGACAGACTCAGCTCGAGACTTTCAGCCAAATTAGGTTGTCATTGTATACGAAACTACTGCATGCGCAATCCAACTTTATATCTGCTTTTAGTTAGATATTGTGCATTTTGGTTTCACATTCAGACTATTTTCTGCATTTCTAGCTGGGTTTTTCTCACAGGTAATTAAAATAGTATAGCGGTCGCAAGGTTATAAATTCAGATTTAACCATCTCGTTTTAGTTGGGCTTAGTATACCGTGGTCTCACAGTCAGAGTCAAACGGTTTTATCTTGTTCTCGGGATTTAGTAGGTTGTGGAGTCGCAAAATGCAAATATGGCACTCATCTACACTCTTTTTTTTATAAGAATATATTTTATAAGAATATCGAGGCTGAAATTGGCGAATTTTAAGATGTTAAGACTATACCCACAAGGACAAAGGTTGAAATTTTGTTAAGAACATAAATTGCGTGTTGAAAATAAAATACAATAAAATCACATGTTTGTTAAAAATGAACTTTATTTTACCTTTGAAAAGTATGGTAATTAAATTATTTCCTTTTTCTAACAAAACCAGCTATATCAGCTAACAAAGCGATAAAAACTAACTCCTGGTCACATCCGTTTTAATTAACTGAAATATACTATACTCTGTAATCTAAGAATATTCACAAGAATATTTTCAGCCTAAAATCGGCAGAAAAATAAAAAATCCAGCCTGGGTATGAAAAACACTATTCTTATAAAAGAAGAGGGTAGTTTTAGTCAGCAAAAGGTACCACTCCTGAATTCTGTATATTTTGGTTTCAAAATCAAAGGTCTGTTTTTACGTCTATATTCATTCTTTTAGAGTTAACTATATGAATTGTATCAGAAAGATGTTAATTTTCACTTAGTCGAAGTTAGGTAGCAGAATTAACATGCAGTATATATATAATATATAATTTGTGGGGTCAGCGTAGTATATTGGTCGAAATGTTGGGTATCAGGGCATTATATCTAAACACAAATGCACACACACACATATATATATATATATATATATATATGCTTGGCAATTACTGTCCTAGTCTGATTGTTTGCTATCAGTCATATTTTATCCTCCATGATTTCAGTAAATATTTATCTTGGATTAGTGCATGTGAGGTATGCAACAATTGTACTAGTTAGATCGAAGCGGACTACTAGGGAGACAGCCTGAATCACTAAATAGGTTGTGTAAAATCTAATTTTATCATCTGGTTTGAGCTAGACCATTTCGTACCTAAGCAGATTTTGGGTGAAGTAAATAATAATAATAATAATAATAATTACAACAACAATAATTACAACAACAACAACAACAATAATAGTGGTGATATTTATGTTTACAGTTGTTAAAAAAGAAGAAAAACTTACAAATGTTGTGGGTTACATGTAGGAATTGGTGTAATACTTACAAGTTACAATGAAATATGATGAACTAATATATAAAATATTTTATATATGTTAATATTATGATATATATGTTAAATACGACCGACACTTTTCCAACCATCTTCGCTTGAAAATACGTGGCATTCTTGGGAAAAGCAATTACTACAGGTTTTCTACACATATAGCCATAGGCAAGCCAAAGGCACTAAGTCTAAATAATTAAGATGGCGACAATTCGAGAAGTTGCAGGTTCCCTACGGCCAAGATTTGTCTGAGCTTTTGACATTTTGGAAATATAGGCTGCTAAATCTGACAATTAACGTGCAGGATCAGAATATAAACCATGTTACTAGGAAGTTAGCTAACACACGACTCTCTCAGGAGGCAGCTGCGACTCTCTAGACCTCTCTCCCAGGAGGAAGTTTTTGCTTTTTCTCGCCAGTGCACTTCATGGGATCGAGTCCAATGCCTCTCCTATAATTAATGGATCTGTCGAAGCCACCGTGGCCCGTGGCAAACACAAAACGACAACAGGTAAACCGTGATAAAAGAGCAGACGCTACCAACCAAGTTTCACTGACTACCATCACTTTCAACCCAATCAAAGTTTGGAAACGTCGGACGAAAGGCCTATTTTAAACCTAGTTTACGGCAGGTCGTCGGCGTAATTCTAACTGAGAACCATCAAATGAAAATAAGCCTCGACGAGAGCACTGCTCCCGCGCGCAGGAGCCCATGTCTCATTTCGACTCAAATTAACCGGCAAACAACGGTCAAGTGCTCCTCTTCAACAAGTACGTCATTTGAGCATTTAAATCTCCTTGTATAATTGTTCTTCTCCTGTTTTCAATCAATATTTAGCTTGCGTAGTACGACACGTGGATTAGTGTTGGTGTTTGCAATATGTACTTATAAGGCGGGCCTTACATGGATAATTAAGAGGCTTAGTGCACCATGCATGAGGTCGGATTTGAAAAAGTAATAAAAAATGTAAAAACAGCGATGTGATGAGTGATAAATTGATGAAAAGCGCTATAGCAACCAGTCGTATTAATTCGAGGAATTACAAAAAACCCAGCATGGGTCCTGTTTCGCTTGTACATTTTAAATAAAAGTTATATGAACTGCTTTTTGATTTTTATCATCTCCTTGTATTATTTTGTATAATTATACTTTTGTATAATTTTTAGTAATATTTTTGTTTTCTTGGTAATTATATCTGTACATAATTTCCATTTACGGCCGTTTGTGACTGAATGCACCCTTATTCGATAAATACGTACCTAAAATGAACAGGTTTTGTGATTGGCTATATGGAACAAATGGCATGGTTAGGGTTAGGACATTGGTTTATTTGTGGTTGATTCTATTGTTTTATTGTTTTAATCAACCAATCACAAAACTTGATAGTATAGGTAGGTGGCGACCCCCCTGATTAAAGATTGTTATTATTTTTATTGTTATTATGCATGATTGAAGGTTGCAAACCCAAATTAAATATAATTTTTATATTCATTTAAATTAGCCTTTCTGACCTCGTTCGTGTGTTTGTAATTCCAAATAATCTTTGGTTTGTCAGGCGAGGCCAGAAAGGCTAATTTAAATACTTATAAAAGAATATTTAAACTTGCCACCATTATAAAAGAGGTCTACGATCTCGATATTGTCTCACGGATCAGACTCTACTTCTATCTCCAAAAATGCGATTACTGTAGCTTAGTGTTTTTGGCAAACCGAGTATGTTTTCAAGAATTAGATCTATTATTATAATCAACGTAGCGCACAACAAATATTATGCTGAACCTCAGCATAGCCACCGTGGATAAACCTTCAATGATTAAAATCATTGATGCTCCGCAGACCGAAATTAAACCATGTATATATATACCTCCATTGCCAATGGGTTGGTAAAGTTATAGCTTGGCCGTACGCCAACCAAGTGTCTCCAAAAATTGAGTTTCAGTACTTTAAAAAAAATAATCCATTTGGATCTGCCATCTATCCCGGGAACGATCTGGTTCCCCTCAACTCGAGTAAACAAATGGATCGCATCCAAAACTTTACCGATAGATAGCTGCTCAGTTAAAAGTTACGATTTTTTTTTGAATTGCTCAAAGAACGAACCATTTCATAGGTGCATTGGCATTGGGCCATTGGTGTAGTGATTTTGAAAATCAACTTCGTCTGACCCGTGAAAACCAGCGAGAAATATTATAATATATATATCGAGAACAGCAGGCGAATCTAGCACATATAAAGACACGATACGGTCAGGATGTTCAGCCTTTATGTTTTCCTCATGAATTATTTTTAATGATCAGTTTAAAATTGAATTAAGCCCAACATATTCTTTTATCGGTTTCCCTGTGTTTCAGCGAAACATCTTTTAGACTAAATAAGGATAACTCGCGCTCAAAGGCAAGAGAAGGATAGCCTGGGCTAAATACATGAATGCGGCAGGATCATTGGCTTCCCCTAACTTTATTGATCAGCCCAGCATCTTTTTGAATGCGAACTCGCGTAAACAAGCGGATCATTCTAACAATAGACAGATATATAGGCAAACAACTGCATTAACAATTACATGAAAAATGACTGTATTTAAAGCGAGATAATATGCCTGTAACCTTCTGATTGCCGGTGAGACGCTCCAACCAGCATTGTATAACCTCGATCTCAGTTATTTTGCAGTATGCCCTTTCGGTTTGACCGCAACCGTATAAGCACCGGATTGTAATTTCTATAATTGACCAAACAGACAAAATTGCACGATTGACGTCGACCTAAAGTGCCATTAAAACAAAACTGATCGACGTTTATGACTGGGGCTCGTTTGTCTATCGTCTAATTCAAAACTTCTGGACAGTGTTGACGCAAGAAGATTTTCACGCAGAAAACACATGACATGCACGTGGCACGTATATGTAAAGCAAGGATTACAAAGAGGATTAACGAATCGACATGCGATGCAACACCTATCGATGTCAGTCAGATTTTTCATGCCAGTAATGTTTTTACGACGGTATCTGCATGGTTCGTCTTCTCTAACGTAAATGTGAACATCAAAGTTTGATTATTTGGCTAATATAAAACTATATTCGATAGCAAATGAATCAGTGGCGATTATAATAACCCAAAGAAATTACAACAATAAATTATATATCATGCCTAAGTAGTGATCATAATACCAGGTGCTTTTAACATTATACTCGGTATGCTTTTAACATATACTCGGTATGCTTTTAAAATTATATACTCGGTATGCTTTTAACATTATACTCGGTATTGTTAATATATTTACTGCTTACTTGTAACATTATACGCCGTACTTTTAACATCATATTCACTGCTTGTAACCTTATAATTAATGTTAAAAGCACCGAGTATAATGTTAAAAGCACCTTGTATAATGTTAAAAGCACTTTCGTTTGCTCAATAATTTGTTGAAGCCCGTGATTGAAGTGGCAAGTCTTGTGTCTATTCTTTCATGTATATAGACATCACTGTTCACAAGTCTTTTCAAGTATATATGTCGACGCGGTCGACTGAATGGACACCTTTGTGAAAGTTTGCCAAGCATATATATAATATGGGAAGATATAAAAGTGTTGTGCTGCGAGGAAAATCTAAACTAGAAAATGTTGTTGTTAGTTGACCTTCATACTGTGGACTGTATATAGGGTCTAACTTCTGAGCAAAGGTCCGCTTAGTCAGAAACTAAGGTTGACGAATATATAGCTTTTAAACTGAAATCTATAACCTTTCTAGTAAAACTAAAAGTTCGAGCAAAGGCCCTTGGCCTTGGCTTAGTGAGAGACTGAGGTTGACGCGGAATGAATATAGCTTTTAAAGAACCGAGCAAAGGCCCGCTTAGTCAGAGACTGAGGACTGCAGAGATTCACAAATCAATATACCAGCTATAGTTTTCACTAAACCGATGACCTTATTGTGTAGGAGACTTTCAAGGGGAAAGCCTATACTTAATCAGTGACTGAGGTTGACGAATAGCTTTTAAACTGAAACCTATGACCTTTCTAGTGTGTATTGGAGGGAGGTCTAACTTCCGAGGAAAGCCTATAGTCGGTGACTGAGGTTGACGAATAGCTTTTAAACTGGCCTATGGCATCTAGTATGTATAGAGGGTGTAACTTTCGAGCAAAGGACTGAGGTTGACGAATGAATAGCTTTTTCACTGAAATCGATGACCTTTCTAGTGTGTAGGTGCAGGTCTAACTTTTGACCAAAGCCTCTTACTCGGAGACTGAAACGTAAATGAGGGCTCGTTGGTAAAGTGATGAACTCGGATTCATTTTCCTGGCAGCAGTTATTCAACAATGATAATCCTAAGTCCTAACATGCGTGTCCAATCCTAGTATAATGTTAAAAGCACCGAGTATATAATGTTAAAAGCACCGAGTATATAATGTTAAAGGCACCGAGTATAATGTTAAAGGCACCGAGTATAATGTTAAAAGCACCTAGTATGTTAAAAGCACCGAGTATAATGTTAAAACTTAAAGCACCTAGTTGATAATGTTAAAAGCACCGAGTTGATCAGTAATGTTAAGAGCACCTAGTCCGAGTATAATGTTAAAAGCATCTAGTATAATGCTAAAAGCACCGAGTATAATGTTAAAAGCACCGAGAATGTTAAAAGCACCGAGTAAGTACAACAGTAAAGGCACTGACTATAAACAGTACCCAATAACCAATAATAATATTTTATAACTTATGACAGTCATGGCTTTCCATATACTAACCTCCGCAAAGCTAGCAAGAGCATAATTTTAAGGTTTGGAATTAACCGGAAAGGCCAGCAGTTGGCACAAAGCAAATTAGACTCAGCTAATCATGGAGACACTATTGAAGTACGACAAAGACTAGAACACAGTGGGATTTAGAATCCCCTTCAAACACATGATTTGTTTACGCGTCTTGTATACCAATGTATACGGCTTGGATTAATAAAGACGCCGCTCCCTCTGGGCTCTGGGCGCAGGTAATCCCCGACCACGACAAAAGTGAGCGAAAAGGAAGCGGCAGAACACAAATAAGTACACAACAAATGCCTTCCTCTCCAACTTCTAAAGAACACGCCAACGCATTGCAAACTAAGAAAGTGGCGTGATAAGGGGGAGGTACTACGGGCAAATAGCCATAGGGCACAAATATATCGGATCGTAAACAAGAAAAAAGTGGCGTGATTAAGGGGCGGGGCGTATGGGCCCCTAAAGAAATCCATATGTTGCCCTAAAAGTATTGGTTTAGGCTAAGGGATGACTCAAAAGGACCTTTCTGTTTTTGTTTGGTCTTTGTTTTTGGTTAGGGTTAGCTACGGTTAGGATTAGGTTTAAGGTCACGACGTAGTTCCCAAGACTGGAAATAATCGATTCGAAAATTTAATTGCGATATTTTTTTCGAAAACAGGTTTGACAGGAATGGATGCGATATAGAGTGCTGACGTTTCGTAAAGAATCGCGAATTTAAAACATAACGTAATTACTAACACTTAGTCATTATCTATGGCTGGGGTGGGCCCGAAGAGAAAATGGTTGGGTAACTAAAAATTCTAATACCTAAATGGTTGGGTAAAAAATAATCACTTCTCTAAGTGTTGGGTAGCAAAATTTTCATGAATATTTACATAAAAAATTAAGAATTCATTTAAATTGGAATCTCGTCAATGGTTCTCCTTAGTCATCATTGCACATGAGCTTATGTTATTGTATTCCTTTCCTTGGATTCCTGCTATAGTTTGTATGGGAAGATAAGGAATCTGTCTGTATATTAGCCTGCGTACAGACGCTCGCGGGCGCAAAAAGGCGGCGTTATATCAGACCAAATTGTCAAACCCAACCCCCCCCCCCCCCCCCCCCCCCCCCCCCCCCTCCACCCCCGATTTGCCAAATTGTGTGTTCTGTAATTTATGCCGATTATTCGCAATGCTTGTAGATTGTGTTTATGCCTTATAGTAGACTTGCTCCAAGTCTGCCCCTTTATTGTTTCGGGTTTATTTAAAGACGGGTTTGTTTCGAGAAGACGGGTTTGTTTCGAGAGTGGTTTGGTTTCAAAGACGGGTTTGTTTCAAGGTTTTGAAAAGTCCCGAAACAAAGCCGTATTCTCGAAACAAACCCGTCGAAACAATCAAGATAAATCATATGAAGAGCAAACTTAATTCTAATAGACAATTAGGACAAGCTGAAAAGCTAAAACGAAACAGCATAACGAGAATCGGCACTCGACGGCTACCCATCTCTTCGACTGTTTGATCATCCTCGAACCAAAATTATGCCGACTATAAACAGTCATCCTTTGAAAGTTTAGCAAACTCTTTAATAGTCTCGTTTACAAAGAATACGTCTTCGTGGTAAACAAACATTGAAAACGGAAGTAGTTCTTAACCAATTGAATATCACGTATTAACTAAATTTTCTAAGCGACCAATCATGGTCTACTATATAAAGCTACGTCACAGAACACGATTAACGGCGCTGGTTCAGTGTTTTTCAAATTATTTCACAGACTATGACGTAGCCTATCTGTATATCTATTTGGGTTTGTTATATTAAATTAAAACTTGTATCGATGATATGCCAAGAATTGCGCTTTGGTAATAATAGATTTTCTTGACGGTTAAATTTCTGATTTTAATTTGGTTGGGTAAAATTACTTTATATACATATAAATTGGGCCCTTATGACCTCGTTTTAAAGTAAGAATCCTTTTCAATTTTGTACATAAAAACGAATTCATAAAGAGCAATTTATATGCATATAAAAGAATAGTTATTCGGCGGCCATTTATGTGATAAGGTCTATATAGTGTATGTAACATTTCGATAATTATATGAAACTTCATCTATAGTGCATATAGTTGACATTTGTAATTGACCGTTAACAAGTAGAAATGCACAAAAAGAGCGAAAACTCTGCCTGAACAGTACCTTACAGTCCTTGAACTGGCTCCTTTAAACAGTACAAACTACATGGAATGAAATACAGTTCGAGTTACAGTAGGGCCATTAGGCATTATAGGCTTGGATCAAATCCGAGCGGCTGACGGATTAAGGAAGAGCGCGAGGGCAGCAGAGGAGAATTTGCAGCGAGCCAAGATTTACTGATCTGTTTTTGGGTCGGAGGCGTGTCTGTTCAGTGTTCATTTCAATCGGTGATACAATTTGCGTACTTTAATATATTCGAAGATGAATTTGTTTAACGATGGTATTAGCTATGGATTAGGTTTTCTTAGATACCAACATATCACAGAAAGTACAGTGTTTTTTTTATTAGGAAATGAAATCAATATGGCCGCTCCCATAGTCAATCATCTTTCCCACCAAAATTGTATAAATTATAATAATTAGATTCAAAACGCTGCAAGGTGGTGGAACCCGTCTCTCCTCCCCTTGCGCTCTTCCCCAATCCATCAGCCACTCCAAAATCCCCCAACGCTTTGGAGACACGGACTTGATCCAAGTCTATAAGGCCATCAGCAGGCTTCTCGCGAATAAAATAAATTAAAACTAGAAGTTACTATGGCAAGGAAAGTGCTGCCTGTGCCAAATAACACAAATAAGTGGCGAGCTTATTGAAGTCAACAGAATGTTGTAAGTCAACAGAATCAGATGTAAGTTGAACAGTTAATATTGAAGTCAACAGATGTAAGTTCAACAGTTGCATAAAAATGCAGTTGAACATAAAGATAAAATAGTTGTATAACGTAGTTCTCTGCACAAGGCTAGCATATTGACATTATAGCAGTCGATAAACTAACAACTGCTGCAAGAAATTGCCTCAGTTATTCTCGAGACACAGCAACCCAAGTCAAGATTATAGTGCTGCAGCCGTAAACTATAGACTTTTATCAGACATCGGTAAAGCAATTTTAATTGTGATAGTTTGCTCAAATTCAAACCCGTACGCTTTATCAATTTTCTGGAGAAAATCAACTTCCGCTGGAGAGCGAGTTCCTCACCCACTGGGTCCCAAACAATTAGTGGCGGCATTAAGACAAAGACGAAAGTGACAGAAAGTCAAGTACAGACGGACTGATTAATTGATAGATTGAAATTGTATTATGATATTACATTACTGATTGAACGATAACTTACCAGATAATAACTTGTTAGATTTCTAAAGCCTTGCAGGATGGTTGATGTTATCCTAGGTGTTATCCCCAATTCCAACGGACTAACATCAAGAAGTCGATATTAAAACATTAGTTTTAATTACATAAAATCTATCATAACATTTTTCATTGGCTAAACATTTTTTCAACATGTAAATTGCAGTGTTTTTTTTTAATTATTTTTTCTTAAATGTATGTTGTATATGTACTCTAAGGAAATAAATATTACTGTTCGGCTGCGACTATAATCGCGGTTCGTATAATACAAGTATTATCTAAAAAAATTAATTATATTATAGTTACAAATATAAGGCTATCTAAAAACTTACCAGACTTCTGATGGAGGGCTCCTCTCGAAAGTCGGTATTTCGTTACTAAAAATCTATTTCACTACCTTTTTGCTTTGCAAAACAAAACACTGTCTACACAGCATTCTACCTGATAACTTACCAGATTGCGAAGGCTATCTTGTCGTCGTTCGTTTGAAGCTTTCTTCGTTTTTCATACGGGAACGTCTGATGCGCAAGGCACGTGGATGGGACAGGCTTCGATTATATGCCGAATGGTTTTGAGCCACATTCGCAGGTGTCAGAATCCTTGGCCCCGATCTTGTAGGGAAAGGAGTTCCTCTATCCGTTGCCGCAGGCGATTTAGCCTAACCCAGGCTTGACGAGGGAGGAGGGTTCGTTGATATACGTGTGCATCGGATTGGTGTCTGCCTCTCCCCTCATCTCGCCATCTGTCTGCCAGAACGGCGTGAGCTTCTGCTAATGTGGTTTGGGCACACATGGCGAGTAGACGGTAAATCCTTTGTGGCGGATCGACTGCAGGCAAACTAGGAACGAGGCTGTCTGGTACACTGGCCCGGTCTGCTTGCTTGAGCACAAAATGCTGGCGTCTGATTTTTTCCTAATAACTTATCAGAATTCTAAAGACATTCGTCCAAACACATTTGAGCACTCATCAGGCCATTAATATATGGTTGGGACTGATCACGAAGAGTTCTGTCATTTTGTGATAGAATAGAACTGTTTCAATATATTTTACGTTTTGCTCTAACATTTCAAGATTTCACTACCAAACAGCAATTTAGCCTAACCCAGGCTTAACGAGGGAGCTGATGACCCTGGAGCTTGCAGGAGAATTCGTTGATGTATGTCTGGAGGATGGTGTCTGCCAGGACAGCACGATCAGTTCCGTCATTTTGTGATAGAATAGAACTGTTTCAATATATTTAACGTTTTTCTCTATCATTTCAAGACCTCACTACCGGTTCCACAACTGCCAAAAAAGTGATGCACTGGCGTACGTTTTTTATTACTATACATCTTTCTTCCGCAATGTAGCTGCTAAGGTTCAGTGAAGAGGTTCAGCGGAGACTACAGTTGTCTAGAGCGGACTCCTCCTTCATCGACCAGTGGAAACAGCAACTTCAACATTGTATGCCTTTAAAAATAATAAATAAAGGTAAAAAATCGAGACAAGGATGGGACCGACAGCATTTTAGACATTACTTTTTAAGACAAAAATATAATTTATGGATTCTAAAACAAACTTGTACTGTTTATATTTGTGCAAGTATTACTCTGCATTGTTGACGAGACAGACAGCGTTTTATACATTAATTTTTACGAAAAAACATACTTTTATAGATTCTAAAACAACTTGTACTGTTTATATTTGTGCAAGTATTATTCTGTATTCAGTACATTGTTAACAACAGATCTCCTGAAGTTAACACACTTCCACCAATATCGTGCTCTAAAATATTGTCGAATTTCACAAAATCTACTATCCTATGAGCAAATCATACCTTAATCAGTTGTTTAGATAAAATAACAATCCACTTGATCTTTTATAATTTTTGTTACCATGAGAAGATCGGGTATTCTGCTATATTATTTATATTCTGCTACATTCTTCACACATTGGCATACACCTTTTTGTTTTTCTTATTTTCATTCACTTCACTTCATTCCATATTTTGGTTAGCACATGCAAACCATCGGGTCTTCTACCACATTCTTTGCCTCTTACTGGACTGGGTATAAGATCACCATGAAGACGTATATCAACCCACGCATGTATCAATTATCCATATAGGCATACACCTTTTTTGTTTTTCTTATTTTTAATTCTTTTTTCTTATTTACATTCATTTTATTCACTCGATATTCCAATATTTGTGGCGAAACAAAATAAATAAATATTTTGGTTACCACAAGCAGATCGGCTCTTCTGCCATATTGTTTACCTTTGCATGCAAGATCACCAGATGTACCACACATCGCCAGACATATCAACCCACCTTTTTGTGTTTCTTATTTTCATTTCAATGCATTTAGCCAAAAGCAGCATTCGCCCACATCTTCAATTCGGTAATATATATAAGTTTCTTCCCGATTATGTTTTTCCCTAAATGGAGTGAACTGAAGTGAGCGAGACTAGAAAAACAGACAAATTAATCGATTGTAAATTCCACGCGTGCAAGCTTGAGAAATGTGGTTTTATGATCGAATGGATGGCAGATGCTGTTTGTTTTTACTAAATGGAGCGAACTGACGTGAATAGAACAGAAACTGAGACGAATGTGTATAAAATATATACCATACATATACATATACATATACGTGCGTGTACA
The DNA here is from genome assembly GCA_035772405.1 of Chrysogorgia sp. JL179-B06. Classification (NCBI taxonomy): domain Eukaryota; kingdom Metazoa; phylum Cnidaria; class Anthozoa; order Scleralcyonacea; family Chrysogorgiidae; genus Chrysogorgia; species Chrysogorgia sp. JL179-B06. Next base: position 4,301,203 of record JAYKKM010000375.1, read on the forward strand.
TATATACATATATGCATATATATATATATACATATATAAGTAATATTTGGCATTTTACTCGATTAAATTACAGGTTCAAAGGATTTATGGTGAAGGAAAATTTCGAGTGTTGGAATATATACATTTTAAGACCAAACCGGGACCAGTTGCGAAAAATGCAACTTAGAGGCCTTCCGGCTGGAATCGAACCCGCGACCCTGCGATGCTACCGTTGCCGAGAGCCTAGTCACGAGTTCTGTATATAGTGGTGGTAATGCCGGGATAAGATTCTGGGTATATTACAAGTAATATTTGGCATTTCACTCGACTAAATTACAGGTTCTAAGGATTTATGGTGAAGGAAAATTTTGAGTGCTGGAATATATACATTTTAAGACCATTACATTTTTATTACATTTTATTACATTAGATTTATTACATTATTAGATTATTTACATTTTAATTTTCCTTCACCATAAATCCTTAGAACCTGTAATTTAATCGAGTGAAATGCCAAATATTACTTGTAATATACCCAGAATCTTATCCCGGCATTACCACCACTATATATACAGAACTCGTGACTAGGCTCTCGGCAACGGCTTCCGTAGCTCAGTGGTCAGAGCACTGCACTAGCATCGCAGGGTCGCGGGTTCGATTCCAGCCGGAAGGCCTCTAAGTTGCATTTTTCGCAACTGGTCCCGGTTTGGTCTTAAAATGTATATATTCCAACACTCGAAATTTTCCTTCACCATAAATCCTTAGAACCTGTAATTTAATCGAGTGAAATGCCAAATATTACTTATATATGTATATGCATTTTATACACATATATATATTTTATACACATATATATATTTTATACACATTCGTCTCAGTTTCTGTTCTATTCACGTCAGTTCACTCCATTTAGTAAAAACAAACAGCATCTGGCATCCATTCGATCATAAAACCACATTTCTCAAGCTTGCACGCGTGGAATTTACAATCGATTAATTTGTCTGTTTTTCTAGTCTCACTCACTTCAGTTCACTCCATTTAGGGAAAAACATAATCGGGAAGAAACTTTTTATGTATTTGTTTTTGCTTGGTTATCCACACCAAATTTCCCATCTTTCATCGATTACTGCACCATGCTTTGCGCTCTTTCTTCTATTTCCATTCACTTCCTTTTTTCCATTCAACAGCAACCACCACAAACATTTCATTCAGTCAAACAAACCACATTCTTCAAGCTTTTCTCGATTGCTCACATAGTGTTTGGACGCAGTTCTCGTTGGTTTTACACACATTGGCCTCTTTTATTTCTATTCGCTCCTTATCCCATTCAACAGCAACCGATACAAACATTTCTCCATTCATAAACAAACCACATTCTTCAAGCTTTTCTCGATTGCTCACATTTTGTTTGGACGCAGTTCTCGTTGGTTTTACACACATTGGCCTCTTCTATTTCTATTCACTTCATTTTCCCATTCAAGTGCAACCGGTACAAACATTTCCTTCAGTCATCCAAACCACATTCTTCACGTTTTTCTCAATTCCGCTCATTGTATTTGAACGGAGTTTTCTTTGGTTTTAACATACTGACCTTCTCTATTTCCATTCACTTCTCTTCAGTGCACTCCATTTATAAAAAAAACACATTACTTACACTTTTATTATAACACAAGTTCTTATACTCATTGTTGTTATTCTCAAGCTTATTTGCATACTAACCACCACTCAAGCATGCAAGGATTGTTTAAAAGAATGGTTGTAACTCGCTTAGTTTACAAAGCTTTCTTAGAAAAGGAAATACGGAATCGAGTACCTTGCTTTGGAAAACTGGTCGTTGAGTTGTTGTGTACAATCTAACTCATCCTTAATGCAGACGCGGACGTGTATTCGTTACACAGATCGTTACACACAAAACGCCAAGAGTTTATCAGTTTTTTTACTGTCAAGTGTTTCATGAAATAAAGTTATGTTATGTTAGCGTATCGTTAAGAAGGTAAAGAATCAGGTAGTGTTCCAAACATAAAATTAAGAAAGAACGCTTAGACTTTGGAAATGAACATAGCACAAATTAACAATACCCCAGAGCCTGCCCACGCAGAGGATAGGAACCTGGCAAACGCAGCCTCACTGCTCTAGCTGCAAGGGCGTTTTACAACGTTTACCATCAAATCATAAACAAGAATGTTGCTGTGGCAACCGTCGAAACGGCAGGACACCTCATTGATGGTCGGACAAGTCATTACTCTGCGCCCCAGACCTCGGCAGACAGCCGTCGTTCCGTATTAACACAACACGAGTCCATTTCACCACAGGGTTAGTACCGAGGTTAGTATTAGGGTTATTATTTAATAACTCCAATACTAGCCTACGAACTCTGTACTGAAATGGGCTAATGCTGTGCTAATGCGAACTGACGGTTGTCTGTCGGGGTCTGGGGCGCAGACTAATGACGTGTTCGACTCATAGATATAGGAAACGGACTCGTAACACGAACAACGTTTTGATAGCTCCAATATACCACATTGGAGTAAGCCATTCTGGGTGCTTCTCGTGGAAAATTACTACTTCGAATTGATAGAAAAACAAGATATGTCCAAGAGACAAGCGTTTTTCAGAGTTTTGGTTGACAATCGAAGCAATTCACCAGAGTTAAAGACTGACTGTAGAGTGGAGTTTTATTTTTGCAAGGGTCGGCAAAGATTAACAACAGTATCCTAACAGAAGTATTTATACAACCAATTTAGGTTATGTTAAGTAAAGCCAAAGAAAAACGAGTGAAATGAAAGCAACGAGTCTCACCACTAAATGGACAACCAATTATCCATAATTCGAACATTGAGAACGGAAATTCGCAATTTTCTTGAAGCGATTATTAACAGTTAGTTTTTTCGTGAGAGTCGCGTAATATGACTTGCCTTGGTCTGGTCACTTGAGCTTTTGCCGGCTTAAATCGCCATTTAGGATTCTCCATAGTAACGCGCCGCCCGAGCTGAGTCCGCAAACTACGCCTCCTATATCTATGGTCCGACCGTCTACGGTTTCGAAATTTGCGGCGCCATGCACAAACCACTCAGGGTCTTGCTAAATCTAAAATTCGCTTACGACACAAATTCTGTGAAATACTAAACACACCGACGCGAGTTCACCACCATCCCCCACTCCTCCGATTCAAAGCAAGAAAGATATCTATTATTTTATTACATAACAAGTTAAACTACCCTCGCAGTCGCTTATCTAGACTCAATATTTATCTAGACTCAATCTTTATCTAGACTCGTGCCTCGCTGAACATACTTTTTTTAAATACACATAAACATAATTAGCAAACATAATCATCACTTTCATCGTTATTGATCACTATTAAAAATCTTTCCTAAAAATACATCTAAAACGTCACGCGATGTACACTGTTTCTCCTCTCTCGTCTCGCTCCAGGTCTCCTTTAACTTCTTGTCGTATCTCGGTTCCACAGCGCGTAACTCGTATCATTACTCACCCCACTGTTTACACTGCTGTTCATCCCGCTTTCCATCCCACTTGTTCCCACAGTGCCACTCATACCACCACCACCACTCACATTACCACCCATGTTGCCGCTCATTGCATTACTCATGTTGCTCGCCATGGACGCCATGCCAGCAGCACCACCACCACCCATCGCCGACCCCAACGCCGCCATATTCATGCCAGCACCCATGCCTCCACCCATGCCTCCACCCATACCTGCAGCCATACCTGCAGCCATACCTCCACCCATACCTGCAGCCATACCTCCACCCATACCTGCAGCCATACCTGCAGCTAAGCCTGCACCCATACCACCGCCCATACCTCCCATGCTTTGGGCCATGCCTTGGGCCATATTATTCATAGCGGCCACATTCCACATGGCGTTCATCTGGCTGGGCCCGAAGCCACCGCCACTCCGATCCCCGAAGTTCCCGTAACCACCCATGTTGTTCCATCCGTACCCTCTCATGGTCCGTGGCGTGATGCTCGAGGGACTTGCATTGTTACCGAATTTGTTTGCCTTCGGCTCCGCTGGAGTGACGTTAACGCGGGCTCCGTTGATCACGTGAACACGAGACGTCACAGTGCGAGCAACATCTCCCGAGGCAAACGTCACGAACCCGAACTGGCGATACGGCTGCGGCACGTAAACATCAGATAAAGCGCCAAATTTTTCGAAGTACGTCCGGATATCAGTGGCAGTGCAGTTGTTGGGTAATCGGCCAATGAATATCTTTCTCGGTGCTTCGTTCTACAGAAAAAAATTAACGACAATATATACCCGTACATGTAATTACCAGGCTAAAAATTTGTTTTCGAATTTGGTGAGAAGGGAAAGGAAGAGAGAAGGGAAAGGAAGCGAGAAGGGAAAGGAAGAGAGAAGAAGAAAGGAAAGAAGAAAGGAAAATATACAGGAAAGAAAATGGAAGGGGATGAAGAAGATGAAACTGGAAAGGGAGGGGAAAGGAAGAGAGAGAAGGAACAAATAGGGACATACAGACAGAAAGACAGGGGAGGGGTTATATATAGTACAATTAAAGTAAAAGTGCGCACAGGCAATTTTAATATTAGTGTAATTTCAACATGCATGCAGTATGTCAAGTCGCATACCGGTACCTTGCCCTTGGACATTCTGACGTCAACTCTACGATCCAAGATGGTATGTGTACGAGTCAATACATTTTTAGCTACTTCATTGTCTTTGAAGCGGACAAAGCCAAATCCACGAGACTGACCAGTGGCAGGTGAGTTTTTGACCTAGAATTAGAGAGAAGTTAGGACTTCTTACGCGGGATTCGTATTCACATCCCCCCCCCCGTGCCTGCAAAATGTCATTTTTCTGAGCGTATTAGCTTGACGATCGTGCATGTATCGTCTGTCTACTCCAAGCTCTCCCACATTCACTACATCAGTGTATACATTATATTAACACATCCAAGCATTACTAATATATAGTGACTGCCGTATAGTACACTATATCAATCGAACCAGCACATCATTGTAACCTTCGCCCTCCATCTGAATCAGGCACGCTTATCGGGATCTATAAAGGCTTCTTAGGTCAATATATCGGTGGTTACCAATATTGGTCAGCAGGAATTCTTAACACTGTAGACTAGTAACAGTCTAACAGAAACATCTTTACAGTGGCGGATCCAGCGTTGTTCGAAGGGGGGGGGGGGGGGGCGCACATGACGAATCAGCACGTTGTGGTGTGTTTGAGGCATTCCACTAGAGGGGTCTGGGGCCATGCCCCAAGGAAAATTTTTAATTTTGCAAAGCCCAGAAGTGCTTTTCCGGCGATTTCTAACTCAAACTCTGAAGGAAAATTATCGGATTCTACTGATTAATTTCCAATTCTCGGCTCCTCCCTATTCCCTAATTTGGTCGAGTTTGAGTTCAGCATAAGGGTCCTAATAATAAGCAGCTCATCAGTAACCTTCTTAGTATAGGTAGATACTGACCCAAAATGTTGTGTTAAAGCAGTGTTTCTTGATAGGGACATTGATCAATACATTAGGCCAATTAGGGGCATGGGACCAGTTAGCTTATCTGGGGGTGAGTCAGTGTATTGTAATCTCCAACTTTTGATAAGCTGAGCCATCTCAGGAATCAAGACAGTTGAGGATATCGGTGGTAATGATCAGCAGTGCAGACAAAATATTGGGTGGGGTGAGGCTCGACAGCTCACAAAATAATAAAGGAGTGAACAAACTGTAGAAGTTGTTTGAATAAAGTATATCTTGCTGATCATAATTTTGACTAATTTATGTACCTTAAACATGCCATATTTAATTTACAGAACTTAACAAATATTAACAAATATTAGTTGCAACAAATATTACATGTAGTTGCATTCTTAACTCAGTATTTTAGGCAATGTTCTATGAAAGCTTTTAAGATTATTAGGTGGGGGTCACCCTCCATAGTGTCCACTACTGGTGTATAATTTGTACAAGGTATTGCTATTATAATTCTTATAAGAAATAGCACTGTATATAACAAGCTATTTGCTAAGATTGTATGATTGAATCCCTAAACATAAACATTGATAAACTACGTGCAGTACATCTGAATATCAGGTGCTGTGCAGTTGATCATACTCTCAGAGCCTCTTTCTACAATCATGTGCTTGTTCTGTGTTTAAAGTTATTTGCTAACTTCATATAATGATATAGCAGCTGTTGTACAGTACAGTACTTACTTCATAGTAATCAAGTTCTCCAAAACGACTGAAATAGTCCTGAATGTCTTCATTTTTTGCTTTCCACGACAAGCCAAGAATAATCAAATCACCAAGATATTCATCAGAGTCAGTTTCCATTGAGTAATTTTTCATGATCTTTGGGTTTGGTTCACGAGCAGTCGGTGACTCCTCATACTTTCTTTTCGATGAACTATCTACATTGACAACAGAAAAGGAATTTGAGAATGGTGAATAGCAACACAAGAGAACAATGATCTATGGTGAGATGGTTAATCAATAAATAAAACCCCATACGCTATGTTTTCAAAACCGATTTTATTGATGTTGCATCAAGCAAAAAAAAAACCAAAAAATGATAAATCAGTTGAAGATCAGCTCTACAATAACATAATATTATATCCTGTGATATTGAATAATGAGCTAGAGCTGGGCCAGATTAATTGGTTACGATACAGACAATAATTTTTAACAATAATCGGATCATAGAAAACAACAATACTGCTTTTAAAATGTCTGGAAACATTTTGCTGTGCAAGATAAGACAACAGCAAAATGCATTATTTGTGATACAAGAATCCAATATCATGTTAATACTACCAATCTTCATGAACATCTCACCAGGTGCCACTCTACAGTCACAACCATAACCAACTCCTACATGGTTACATAGATGACATGGCTCGACTACATCCAATTCAATTTGAATTTTTCTGATGTGTGATGTTTGGAAGTTATATTTCAAATATGAGAAAAACTTTTCTGGGATTTCAAAGTCAGATCGAGTGTCTTTTGAAAAAGTGAGCGAACCTTTTTAACGCACGAGGAGTTTTAACGAGTTCGAGAATAATTCTACTTGCAGGGCTGCATGTTTGCCTGCATGTTCGCCTGTATATATTTTGTTCTTGTAGGTCCCATTACTTAGTTTGTCAATGTCTTATCTTGTTCCAGAGATATTTAAAGTGCATATAACATCTGTGGGGATTTAACATATTTGTAATCTATGGATTCTCCTGAGATAAATTGTAATATATATTGTGAGCTGAAAATTTCATCTTCAGACTTTTTTGCTGTTAAAGTTGATGGAAATAACGTCAAATCAGGAATCTGTCTACATGAAAACCTCTTTACAGATGCCCGACTTTAACAGCAAAAAAGTCTATGAAGATGAAATTTTCAGCTGACAAGATATATTACAATTTATCTCAGGAGAATCGATAGATTACAAATATGTTAAATCCCCACAGACGTTATAGGCACTTTACATTTTTAAAAGTGCAAATGAGATAACTGATGACATCATCTACTCACTAAAATTCTAAAAATGAGGAATATCTTTGGAGATAACAGCTAGATTGTGTTGAAACATTCCAGATCACAGATGTATGCTACTAAGAATGATACACTGCACTGTATATAGTTAATGCTTTATACATTTTTCATTTTTGGGATTTCCTTTAGTTTAAATTAAGGAGTAGATGACATCATAAGTAGGGGTGCACCGGATAGTACTTTTTACTATCCGGCCGGATACCGGATATGCCGGATAGTTTAAAAATATCCGGCCGGATACCGGATATTTTGATTATTTTCTTATTCAAGACTCGGGCCTCCTTTTCAGGTTGAATAAGGGTGTGCATCAATGCAAGCAATGGTGCCCAATGATGAACAATGCACTACTTCATGTTAGGACTATATAGAGGTTCTATATAGAACGAGGAAGTTCTGAGTTCTGACTCTGCTTCTGAAATATGTAAATAAGTAAATAACGCGCTAGAAACTACAAGAGAAACGTGCTACGCTGCAGTTATATGAGATACGAATATACGATTGTTGTTAAAGATAACGTTGTTACTAATTACTAAATAGTAAATACTGACCAAAGTTAGTGTAGTTTTTCACTTTTTTGTAACAAGTTGAGTCAGTTGACATATTTGATATTTTGTTTGTCTATTTAAGGAAGGTAGTTATTTTCTAGATAATTATAACCAGAAATACTGGAACAGTAAAGTTGAGTAAACCAATTCATATAATATTGTTCTTTTATTTGTTGTATTGATGTCCAACTGTTTTCTTTTCATAGCATATTTATTGATATTTTTTCCGTTTTTAAGTTGAAACAAAATTAATACGCCTTGAAAAAATATCCGGTATCCGGGCCGGATATTAAAAATATCCGGCCGGATACCGGATAGTCGGATTATCTCATTATCCGGCCGGATATCCGGCCGGATATGATATCCGGTGCACCCCTAATCATAAGTTCATTTGCATCTTTCAAAAACTTGAATATCTCTGGAACAACATAAGATATTGACCAAGTACGAATGCTATTATTCCTCATTTTTCGAGTACTAATAATAATAATAATAAAGACGTATTAGGAGCATTATACAAGTCTCAATGCTCTTTAAACAATATATTCTTAATGTTACTTATAAAAACGGGTCCTACTAAATACTGCCCGGAGCGCCCGAGAGTGCCAGGGAGCACGTGAGAGCGCCCGGGAGTATACAAGATAGTATAAATCAGTGTACGATCCTTTCTGAGCTTCTTTGAGTCGTTTATATTGACGAAAAATAATACTAAAAGTGATTTTCAACCACCTTAGCAACAAACAGTGCAGCACGGCTGCCCACACAGGAAGCTATGCGAAACATGAGATTTTAACTTTAATTATGAATGTAATTATATAAATATTGTCATTCACCGTATATAAGCTATTCTGCGTCTCAAACACAAATTTTGGGGTTGCTTTCTTTATATTTTCGTCGTTTTTAAAGCCAAAAAAATGCTGTTTTCATGTTCGTAAAACTAGCTCGAGCAGTTTTCCTGCCGCCATCTTGTGTTTGCTACTCGCGCCGTATATTCGCTGAGACGCAGAATAGCTATTTATATAATTACATTTATAATTAAAGTTAAAATCTCATGTTTCGCATAGCTTCCTGTGTGGGCGGCCGTGCTGCACTGTTTGTTGCTAAGGTGGTTGAAAATCACTTTTAATATTATTTTTCGTCAATATAAACGACTCAAAGAAGCTCAGAAAGGATCGTACACTGATTTATACTATCTTGTATACTCCCGGGCGCTCTCACGTGCTCCCGGGCACTCTCGGGCGCTCCGGGCAGTATTTAGTAGGACCGATAAAAACTAATTACAGTTTCATTATAAGATAAAGCCTACTACATATACAGTATTACCACCATGAACAAAAAAACTATTAATTTTAAAAAAGAAGTCTTAAGTGCTGACTTAAAACTACTTAACATATCATGCTTCTAACATATCAATGCTACTAATACATAAAATAAAAATTAGATAGACAATTTTCAGTCTTACTACCCCTTTAACTATCGGTAGATGAATAATGATTTTAAAACAAAGAATAAGAATTGATTCACAATGTCTGATTTTCAGAATGGCTTCAAAACAGTCTACCAAACTGTCTTTAATGGCCAATCATGCTTGTCAATTATGTCAAATTGTACCAAACTAGTTTAAATGGGCTTGAATACCTTCAACTAAGAGGAAGCACTTCCCTTACAATAGCAACTAGGACTTAGGATTAATATGCATTTATGGCTGGCTGTCAGACAGTATGACATTTGTGTCGTGAGACTGAGAGAGGCGGAATATCTTCATTCCACTCTTCATTTCATTTCATATGGAGTTAGAGCTTTATTATACTTCACATTTGCAGAATATAATGCCTATAAAGACTACCACGTACCAGTTTTGCTTGAAACTACGATGTATAGTGCACTGCCCCATCCTTCCGCCGGTGAGCAAAGGACGCCATCGGCAAGACGAACCCCACGCCATGCTTGGGTTTCTTCGTTTCTGTATCGCAGGCCAGTCGCTCCAGGAAACTGTGCTTGGATTGTCGAAAGGAGAATAGTCCCATCGTCGTCGCTGGGAAGTTCAATGGCATCTTCTGGGTTGTTTTCGTCTTCTGCAACGCGAATATATTCACCCATGTTGTTTGAAAGCAGTGGTTGAAAATCGAACTATTACCAAGATGGCGTCTTTGCAAAACTTTATAACCACGTGATACCTAAGACTGGAGCCTGCGTTCCTTCTGGCCTGCGCCAAAAAACAGAAGCGTAAGGACTAAAGGACTTCATCATATCTTGCAGGGTAGCCTGCAGCGGCTACTTGCAGGGATATAGCGAACCCATATCACTAAACAAGAGATTATTTAAGGTTAGAAAACTCATTAAGGAGGGGGTTTATCCTGCAAGATGAAGTACTTACCAGGGGCGGATCCAGCCCAAAATCTGACTGTTGCAAATTTGTGAAGTGTATTATTTTAGGGGGGTACGGGGGCATCCCCCCCCGGAAAATTTTGAAATCTAGAACCTCTCTAACGCGATTTCCCGCAATCTGAGCGCACATTTACAGCGAATTTTGCATCAAGAACGGTTCGAATTTTCCGCAAAAACAAAGAATCAAATATAATTTAGAGTAACATTTCATGTTATCTTATATTTATGAAAAAAACACACTAAACACTGTCAACAATATCAAACTATTATTTTGTGCAAAGCATTACAATAGTACTGTATCGATTGACCAACTTACCTGCCCTTACTGTACTTTTATACCTGCTCTTCCATGTCACACAAAAAAATTATGCAAGGCAATTTTTTTTCTGTACAAAACAGTTTTACTAATTTACTAGGCAGCAACCCCACTAAGACATATGCTTTTAAAGAAATGATGGTTGTACAGAAGCACAAAATTTAGGAGCTTTCACTGCACAGGTACAGAATAATCAGTTTCAAATCATCAGCTTGGTGCTGCAACAGCAGCATAGTAGCAAGGGAAGATATTTAATTTAAAATCATCATGATACAGCAGCATGAGGATGCAGTATTTAGGAAAGTTATTTACATGTAGTTCAAAATCATCTTGATACAGCAGCAGAATGACAGTTAGGAAAGTTATTTAATTGAAAATCATCTTGATACAGCAGCAGAATAGCAGTTATATACAACAGCCAAATAGTGGTCAGTAAGCAAAAGCAGTTCAAAATCTTCTTAAGACAGTGGTTAGGAGAAAAACCCAGTTCAAAGTCATTAATATAGTACAGCAGTCAAATACACTGTAGTGATCAGGAGGGAAAGCAATTCAAAATCATCTTGAGACAGCTGCTCAGCCAAAAAGTGGTTGGGCAGAAAAAGCAGCTCAAAATCATCTTAGTACAGCAGCCAAATAGTGGTAAGGAACATGTTCATTTGAATAAAAATTAACAATATATACTGTAGCTTAATAGAAACATAGCATAGCCAACAACATTCTTTCTCACGACTACAACAACCTGGACAATCAACTTCACACATCTAAGGAAGTTTAATGGAACTTGATAGTGACATGAGACATAGAAATGAGGAAAATTGGCAGAAGCATTATTGTGAGCAACAATAGCCTTTATTGGATCTTCTTTTGTCAAATGTTTGAGTGCATTATTTGACAAATACATAGACAAATTACATAGCAAATGCATTTCCTTTGTGATGAAATAATTATAATAATAATAATAACATGCAGCTATAATTTGACTGGTTAATACTTGGTCATTGAGCTAGTTAATAAAAACATTGCTGCTATCAATCAAGGACCTGCCTATAAATGCACCTTTATTGTGCTGCTGCTCAACCAAATGGATGTAAGGAATATATAATAGAGAGCATTCAGGTAAATATGACATAGACCTCTTTCATAATGGCACCCAAATTAAATATTCTTTTATATTCATTTAAATTAGCCTTTAAGACCTTGTTCGTGTGTCTGTAACATACAGTATAAAAGAATATTTAGACTGACCGACATTATGAAAGAGGTCTACAGTGCAATAGAACAGGCATTAGACAGACAATTTTCTAGAGGTGGTTTAAAGAGATTGATATACCTGTAAGCACATTAGGCCCAATTCTGGTCAACTTGTATTAATTTATAGCAATGGAATAGTGAACACACAAGGCCGGTCTGCGGTCTGGCTGGCCTCATGTAAACAATACACCCAACATTAATAATTATTGCTAGAACTATCAGTTTATACAAACTGAAAAGGTAATTTTAACGAACTGTAGTAAGGTCTATTACTAAACAAAACTTGCTTTTGGACTATTAAACAAAGACCATTCATTTCTGACATTAATAATATTATTATATTAAAGACATATGTTCTCCAATCTGGCAAGCCACAAATTACGAACAGATGAAAACATATTCAATATAAACTAATTAGCGTAATATGTATTATTCATGAGCCGGCAGGCTTACATTGTCTGTACCTTTTTGTCCTTTAATACTGGGTCGTGATTTGAAGACCGGCGGACAATTTCCTGGCTGTGTCGAAACTGCAACTTCGAAAAGTAATAAGTACGATAATCGACGTCCTTCTTGTTAAATTTACTTGTGAGAAGTTGTTCGCAATGGTGTACAATAACATCCATCTTCAACAGTTGTTGTAAAACGTTGGAAGCCATTGTGATTATGGACGAACGTTGGTAGCAAACCATATCACATCATCGGAAAGTTAATAGCGATTGCTTGCTATTGCGACATCTGTTGCAAACTGTTGCAAAATCCGGTGTTGTGATTGGTTTGCAACACAAAACGCGTCGTGCAACATGCTATATTTAGCGCAACTGTTGCAGTCGGCAATCGTCGACGCGCCTTTAGCGCGATGCTAGAATGGCTAGAGTAAAAACCTAGCCTGCGTGCAGGCTTGGACCCTCTCGAAGCTGGAGGGTCCACAGGCGTTTTTTAGGCGAGAAGGGCGCGTTTCAGGCTAAGAGAAGCATTTCAGGCTATGGAATCGCGGGTTTGGGCGCGCCACCAATGATCCGGTAAGAGTCTGGTAACTAAAGTATGATACATCATGATTCGCGCCGCAAATGAGGCCACGCAGTTTTGAAAAACGTGAGTCCGTGACTGTGAATTGGTATTGCATTTAAATTTCTAATTTAATTACTATTTCCTCTGCAAATTCTGACTGTTGCAAGTGCAACAGTTGCAACACCCTAGATCGGCCCCTGCTTACCAACAGAGGGGTTTTGGTTTGGTTTTTGGCGCAGGCCAAAGGGAACGCAGGCTCTGCGAACGAGATTGGTTTCACCACAGATATAAACAGATATATAATCTCTATATAATCCAGTGAATTCTCAATATCCAGCAGGCGCGACGTCATTTCCGTCGAATACTGTGAATTATTGGACGGAGGTGTCCAAAAAAAAATATTGGACGCTGATGACGTCACTAGGAAAAGCGCGCGAAAATTACAAAATAAAAAATGGCTTGTAGTATATTACTACTAGACTGTCACTTTGTTTGTATATTTTTAGTAAGACTATTTTGAACAATGTATAATAAAACAATTATTGGATTCGGCTTACGCATGACATCAAGAATTATCCAGACCTCGGTCAATGTTATCCGCCTCAGCCTACGGCTTCGGCAGATAACATTGACCTCGGTTTGGATAATTCTTGATATCATGCTCAGCCTCATCCAATAATTGTATATTGGTCAAATGTATTTTTATTCAATTCTAAATCACTGATAATAGTAAAAAGTAGACTTTGAAAAAATAAACTCGCATCCGAATGAAATGAACGAGGATTTTCAAGTTATTGGACATGTTTCCAAAGGCAAAGTTTCAAAAAGTTTCTAAAGTTTCTAAAACAGTGATCGAGGGTAATCGCGTGAATAGAGGTGGAGGTTCCTTGTGAATATCGCTTCACAGGATATGTATTTTCAATCAGTTTGCTGAAGATAAAGCTACAAAAGGAGGGATTTGATGCAAAGTAAATGTTTTCTCTGCGCAGTACATGCTGATATTTTTGTTACCGACAATGTTTTTTGAATTTGAATGATTATCACTTGAAACATCACTCAAGTTTACAGGTATGTGTTGAATGAAATACATATACTGACAACAACCAAGTGTTCTATGGTCTCTAATTTAGCTCAAGTTTTAGTTTTTCGTTTCTTGCGGTAAATTATTGTGCCAAATAAATTAGGCTGGCCGTTTAATACAGGTAAAAAACAATACGAATCACCAATTGGGACACCTGGCCGCTTAATAGAGGTGGCCGTTTAATAGAGGGTATAAACCTAATGTTTAGAGGTTCGACTAGAGTTACATTTATCCTAATGTAACTGTAACTAGTTTTATAAAATAACCGGAAGTAAATGCGCGAGTACACGCTATCTGATTGGTTACTGAGCTCAAAAACCATGCATTATAACTCAATAAAGCATAAGCTGACGTGATCCCTCGCGTAGATTTTGTCGTTTTTGACGGATTTTAGTAGTTTAAATCACAAAAGAAAGTCAACGAATACCTGGATACAAAGCTAATCGAGGTACTAACACAACAGAATGTTTTAACTGCAACGAGTTAAGTGCATTTTCATCGCTAAAATCGCCAACGAGTTTTCATCATAGGCTTCCTAGCAACGCACACAGCAACGTCATTTATAACAGGTAAATCTACATTTTTCATGGATTTATTGTTAATTTAATGGCCGTTCTTTTATAAAAGAAATAAAAAACTTTGTCTTGTGTGATTATCCAGTTATAATGGCACTCGAGAAGCTAGTAAAACACTCGGCTATCGCCTCGTGTTTTACACGCATCTCTCGTGCCATTATAACTCGATAATCACACGCGACACGTTTTTTATTTCTTAAATAAAATTAAAGTAACTGTTGTAGCACTGCGCAATGGTCACACCAATACGGCCACTACGAGCTGATTCTGACTTCTTAGTTTACTAACTACAAATACGTATCCACTAATTGTTTTCACGAAGTTAGGTTGTCAGTATTTGAAAACAGGAATAATGTGAGCAGTGACAGTGATAATGAGAGCTATCACTGCCAAAGTGAATTTTGTTATCCAAAAGAGCATGGAAAAGAAACTGAGGAACGTGCAACCAAAACATACCGCAATTTTTCTAGAACTGAAACAAATGTTATATTATAAACATTATAAACATAATTTTCGCAATAATTTTCATTACAAAACTATATCGCGTGGTCCAATCAAGATGGCCGCCATGTGCTGCTCTTGGCGATGGTTATACTCGATCCAGTCTTTATTTAGAAAGTGGGTGTCACCAACCAAAATATCATAAATAAAAAGTAGTCGGAGTTGTTCGATATTTGAATGTGGAAAAACGAATGCTGTATATCATGCACTTGCTTCCGCTGCTGGCTTGTCGTAATTTGCCAACATTTTCTTGATGCCAGCTACAGCTTCACCTGGATTTAAACCCTAAAAAACAAAAAACATATCATGGGTAAATATATAAATCAACAATAAATATAGAAGCCTAGTTACGGAGTTTAGGAAGTAAGCCACATACTGTAAAGACAATTACATCACCACCTACAGACAATTTTTGATATTTTGTAGGTGGCAAGACATCAAGAATTGTCTGTTGTTTTTTTAGCCAATCACAATCGAGATTGTATGAGTATTTTATAATAAGAAGAAATTGTTGAAGACATCGAGATTGCAGGTGCGGTATATCGATATTTCGGTAAATACCGGTATTTTGAAAATACCGAATATTCGATATTCTAATTCTCAGATACCGGAAATATCGAAACTTTCGATATTATCAGTTGTGTGTTACACCATTTTCGCATATTCGTTCAACTTTCAATTTTTTTCTCACGTGCTGATGTAAAACAAGACTTGAATAGATCTTGGTCTTCGGTTAAATAAAAGTGTCACTGTGTCAGAATTTACACAGCTCATTGCGGTTGCCAGTCGACAGTGCCAAGAAAACGTGTTGACTAATTGACTTCAGTATGACTCCATTATTTTATTATCTCTGTTCTGTTCAGTGGATAGATAGATAGATAGATAGATAGATAGATAGATAGATAGATAGATAGATAGATAGATAGATAGATAGATAGATAGATAGATAGATAGATAGATAGATAGATACAGTAGATAGATAGATAGATAGATAGATAGATAGATAGATAGATAGATAGATAGATAGATAGATAGATAGATAGATAGATAGATAGATAGATAGATAGATAGATAGATAGATAGATAGATAGATAGATAGATAGATAGATATTTTAATAGATTTCTCCCTAAAAGGGCTTTTCAGAAACTATTTACAGATTTTTAAAATTTAGAACTATATTTACAGTTTCAGTGTAAAAGACAAATGAAATTAAGTGAGTTTTAGAAGCTATCTTAAACTACAAAGTTTAATTATAAGTTAATAGTAAGGCATTCATCACGCCTTACGCGCGAAGTGCCGTTTGGAGTTATTTGATTATTTCAAGAAAGGCAACACTGAAAGCGATGATCCCGATTCTATATGTCAACAGCAACTGTGCAAGAAGGCCGTTAAGAACAAGGAGGCATCTTACATTTATCACGCTTAGACTTTTTAAGTCCATGGCCAGCATTGTGTGAACGCGTGCGACTGCTATTTATAACATTGTGTGTGCTGTTCGACAACTTTACGTCACATACGTTTTTGAGTTTCGCGAAATTTTGATGTGTAAAAGTACCGGTATATTCGATATTACCGGTATTTTTTTTTCGGTATCGGAATTCGGTTTTTTTCCAATACCGCGTCAGCCTAGGTGAGGGAACAGGAAGGTTGAGGGATCTTAATGGTGAAAGACGAAGAACGGAACCTTGCGTTGGCGAGGAGCATGGGACGTTTCGACACTCCAATCTAGTGTCTTCACCAGGGGTGATCGTTGTGAGGTTAGGATCCCTATTTATACCCTCATTAAGAACCGATGATGACGTTATCTATAATGGAAATAAGCTTCTGGTAGTAGACCACCGGCATCGCGATTCAATGGGGGTAACGTCATTATCGTATATAAAAAAGTTACCTGTAACAGGGCCTTAAGACAATTAAATCATATAAGGGCAGAAGGAAAAGTGATCGGCCATGAAACTATAAATCAAAAGTTGGTGGGGCTACGAAAACATTTGGAAAACCTTTGATGTGCCATGAAACCTTTTTGATTAGTATCAAAAGTAATCGAAGAAAACAAATATTTATAACATAGGAATTGATATACACTGTGTAAGTCCAAGAAATATCCATATCACACCCAAAGAAAAGTTGTTTTGAGAACCCCTTGCCCCCAGAAATTACGTACATGCATGTATATATAGTTTGGATTTCAGTGGTTCGAGACTAAGAGTTCAGGAATGCGAAAACGCGGCTGAAAACAAATTTGATTGTTTTCCTTGCTCTATATAGCAGACTTCCCTCAGTTCCCAGCACTCCTGTGTTGTCGGTATGAATGGAAATTTAAGATGAGCTGGGCCACGAAACTAAAACAAAATGTATAGTTGGGTCATGAAACCATCTAGGGAAATTTGGTTGGGTCACGAAACTTTAACAAGAATTTTAAGTTTTCCTTAGATGCCCCCCCCCCCCCCCCCCCGGGACCACACTCTCATCAACTCTCATGTACTCTCATAAACTCTCATAAACTCTCATAAACTGTCATGCACTCTCATCAACTCTCAAGCACTCTCATCAACTCTCATCAACTCTCATGTACTCTCATAAATTCTCATCAGCTCTCATCAACTGTCATGCACTCTCATCAACTCTCATCAACTCCCATGTACAGGCTAAGTTTACGACTTTAATTGTCTTACCTTTGGACAAGTCATGGTGCAGTTCATAATGGTTTTACAAGGGTAGACACTGTGATGGTCGTCAAGCATTGCCAGACGTTCGTTCGTATATTCGTCCTGGAGGATGACAAAAAAAACAACAAACAGAAAATAGTTAATGACACCAGTCATCCCAAATGACGCACTATTTATTATATGGCTAAGAAAGATGGCGCACGCTGATTGGTTCGTGAGGTCCGAAAAAAAGCGTATTGCCCTCCCGGCGCTGTGGGAGGGCAATGCAATACGCCTTTTTCCGGACCGGTAAGTTTTCGCGGGAAAATTTCTGAGTTGATTTAGATGAAAATAAAAGAGGATTTGAGCATGTTCGTTGAAAAAGTTCGAACAATAACACGTCCTGGAACATTAGTGCTGCTTTTCTTGAAAGCTGTTTATCTATAAGTGAAGAAAATGAATGCCTAACGACCAGTAACGCGTGTAAACATGAAGCGAAATCAACAAGCTCAGAGGTAAGGTAAACGGCAACATCTGAAGACAAACACAACGTTAAAAACAGAGAACAAAATGAACCAAAAGCCATATAATAAATGTCTTATTAACCTCGTTTGCTTGGTCTGTACGGTAAAGTATTTGCCTTCGGTTTTTTCGCACAGACAATAAAATTTTAAATAGAAAATAACATTTTCAAAAGTTTTGTTCTGAATGGCTAAAATCCGCGTTTCTATAACTGTATAGATCATGGGTTAGTGTTAAACCCTAATACTAACCCTAATACTAACCCTAATACTAACCCTAATACTAACCCTAATACTAACCCTAATACTAACCCTAATACTACATTTTAATATTACGTCCACCTTTAAACCTACCTCTCGCCGATACTAAAAAACATCGTCCAGAAGATGATTGCTAGCGGGCACTGACAAAGTACGTAGTAAACGCCGACACACTCACCCTGCTATCAACCATCCATCGATAAGCTTGCATCAAGACCGCTGGACCTAAGTACTGATCCCCATGCCACCAATAACTCGGACATGAAGTTGTGCAACATGCACACATAATGCACTCGTAGAGACCATCCTACGAAAAGAGATCAACATATGTTGGGTTTTGTAAAGCGAAAAGGAAGTGAACAACACAGAGATTTTTAGCAACGAAATACTCGGACGTTTCGAGAGGAGCTCTTCATCAGAATAAAACGTAATGAAACGGATAACGACCTTAAATCAGATAACGACCTTAAGTATCAACCAACTATAGTGGTCTATTACAAATTCGGCATTCTGATTGGCTGAGCTACTCACTATCTATTGGTGATAGACCACTAGTAGCGTTACCCAATCACAAACTTTCTTATACTGGAATCATTCTTTATGGAATATTTCTTAGACAACTCGCCCTCCGTTGTCCAATTGTTATTATAAAGCACACGCTATCTGATTGGTTACTGAGCTCAAAAATCGTGCATTATAACTCAATAAAGCATAAGCTGACGTAATTCCTCGCGTGGATTTTGTCGTTTTTGACGGATTTTAAGTAGTTTAAATCACAAAAAAGTCAAAGAATACCTGGATACAACACTAATCAAGGTACTAACACAACAGAATGTTTTAACTGCAACGTTGAGTGCATTTTCATCGCTAAAATCGCCAACGTGTTTTCATAAAAGGCTTCCTAGCAACGTGCGTTGCTATGTGCTTAAATCTACATTTTTCATGGCTTTATTGTTAATTTAATGGTGTTATTTTATAAAAGAAATAAAAAACTTTGTCTTGTGTGATTATCGAGTTATAATGGCACTCGAGAAGCTAGTAAAACACTCGGCTATCGCCTCGTGTTTTACATGCATCTCTCGTGCCATTATAACTCGATAATTACACGCGACACGTTTTTTATTTCTTAAATAAATCGTAGGCCTCGGAACCCCTATAATTGGGCTTTTAGCCTGTTGGGATGTTCCGTTCACCAAAAAGAGTGGTAAATCTAATAAACTAAACTAAATGAAATAAATATGGCTTATATATGCCAAAAGAGAAAGACAAGTTTAGTTTTATTGGTTAAACAAGGAAATAAGAACTAGTAGAAAATTATATTTCATATTTCATTTGAGGCCAAGTTGTTGCACCAGAGGTTGGCCTCAACTTTGAACCAAAAGGGATGGAAGTTGCTGTCAAAATGGCGGCAGCAGAAGTGACGATCGAACGTTCATGGCCTTGTGTACTGATACAAAGTTATAGAAGGCAAGAAGATTTTTGTTTTTAATGCACAAATTAAACCAATCAAAAAACCATCCAAATTTTAGATCTGACCGCCTGAATTCACGTATGACCGGTCATAACGACTTTGCCAAAATTATTTCGAGCGTTGGTTGCCAGTAAGATCAATGATTATTTTCAAGTCAAAAGATACTGTTTATACTTTCAAAGCTTTACATGGCCAGGCACCTATTTATATCTGTGCTTTATTGACTTGATATAACCCTATACTTGTACTTAAAGATCAACTTACCGAAATCTGCTATTTGTACCAAAAACGAAGATCGTTACCGCTATAAAAAGGCCCATCTACACGATACGATTCATCGTATACGATTGTCATTCTGGCGTACATTGTTGTATACGATTGTCGTACTGGCGTATGCAATTGTTTGCATGCGACATAATTCTTGTTTATGATTCGATGGCGAATGTTGACACGCGTGTACAGTTTGATCACATACACTAAGATCACAATCGTATATACGACAAATCGTATCGTGTAGAAAGGCCTTTACACGTTTCTCTCTGTGACGAAGGGCCTTCGCTCGAAACGTTAGATTTCTCAATCATGCAGACACTATTTCAGATCATTAAAGTGCCCCTTTGGAAGAACTTTTAAAATGATAAAGTAACTTCTTTTGAAGATTTTCGTTTCTTCACTTTCTTTTTGAGATATATCAGTTTGTTTGGTATGCAAATGTCCGGAATTTACGTCACACATGCATAATGACATATCTTTGCGTTTATCAAATAAAAACACTAAAGTGTGAATAACACATGTACATGTTTCTCCCACAACACCAAAATTCTCGATTTTAAAGGATTTCGTTCGAGAATGAAAGAGATACACATATTTCTCCAATAAGTCATTATGCATGTGTGACGTAAATTCCAGACATTTGCATATCAAACAAACTGATATATCTAAAAAACAAAGCGAAGAAACGAAAATCTTTAAAATAAGTTACTATATCCAAATAAGACAATAAAAAATTTTGAGGTTAGGGGCACTTTAATTGAATGAGTTTCTTTATGTTGTGGTTACAGTGGTTTCACTTTGGATCAGATAAATTCACGGAGGCTGCAAATAAAATGTACTCACAAGCTTAGCACGCTGTTCAATGGACTGCAAATGTTGTTTTTTGCCAGCTTCCGTGTTGTCTTTTCGTATCAGGTAAGGTTTAATGGAACGATACTGATCATAGAAATGGGTCATGTCCTGAAAAATGATAATATCACTCCAGTGAGTGAGTGAGAGAATTTGGGTGGGTTGAGCTGCATTGAGGTGACTCAGGTGAGGTTGAGGTGAGTGAATTGGGGCGAGGTGAGTGAATTGGGGTGAGGTGAGTGAATTGGGGTGAGGTGGGTGAGGTGAGTGAATTGGGGTGAGTGAAATTGGGGTGAGGTGAGTGAATTGGGGTGAGTTGAGGCGAATTGGGATGAGTTGACGTGAATTGGGGTGAGTTGAGATGAATTGGGATGAGTCAAGGTAAATTGGGGTGAGTTGAGGTGAATTGGGATGAGTTGAGGTGAATTGGGATGAGTTGAGATGAATTGGGGTGAGTTGAGGTGAATTGGGATGAGTTGAGGTGAATTGGGATGAGTTGAGGTGAATTGGGGTGAGTTGAGATGAATTGGGGTGAGTTGAGGTGAATTGGGATGAGTTGAGATGAATTGGGGTGAGTTGAGGTGAATTGGGATGAGTTGAGATGAATTGGGGTGAGTTGAGGTGAATTGGGATGAGTTGAGGTGAATTGGGGTGAGTTGAGATGAATTGGGGTGAGTTGAGGTGAATTGGGATGAGTTGAGGTGAATTGGGATGAGTTGAGGTGAATTGGGATGAGTTGAGGCGAATTGGGGTGGATTGTACAACTGGATTTAATCACAATTCCTCGCGCGCGGTAAAAATTGTATCTCGCAGCTAAAATATCAGAAGATGGAGTTTCAAAAGATTAAATTTGGTATGAAGGAAACTTGAAGGGAGCTTGTTTGTTAAAACAATGTTTTACAGTACAGCCGCCATCTTTTTCGGTACCGTGAATTGGGGGGAGGTAAATTGAAGTGAGTGAGTTGAAGTGAATTGAGGTGAGTCGAGACTGTGAGTTGAGACTGTGAGTTGAGACTGTGAGTTGAGTGAGTTTGAGGTGAGTTGAGTCAAGGCGATTCTGAGGTGAGTCAAGGTGAGTTGAGGTGAGTTGAGTCTGAGCTGAGTCGAGATAAGTCGAGGTGAGTGAGTTGAGGTGAGGTTGAGTCGAGGTGAGGTTGAGTCAAGGTGAGTTGAGTCAAGGCGAGTTGATGTGGTTGAGGTGATGTGGTTGAGGTGAGTCTGAGGTGAGTAACTTGAGTCAAGGTGAGTTGAGTCAAGGGAGGTGAGTTGAGTCGAGGTGAGTCGAGGTGAGTTGAGGTAACTTGAGATGAGTCAAGGTGATATGAGGTGAGTCCGAGGTGAGTCAAGGTGAGTCAAGTTAAATCTCGAGGTGAGTAACTTGAGTTAAGGTGAGTTGAGTCTGAGTTGAGTCAAAGGTGAGTTAAGGTGAGTCTAAGGTGAGTCAAGGTGAATTAAGGTGAGTCGAGGTGAATCGAGGTGAATTGAGGTGAGTCAAGGTGAATTGAGGTGAGTAAAGGTGAATTGAGGTGAGTGATGTGAGTAGTGATTGGACGAGATGTGAGTGAAATTCATTTGCGACTGAATGAGTGAAGCAAATGGTGAAGGCTAAAAGGGATGAGTCAAAAGGACCTTTACATTTTTTAGAACTACTAATCCTAACCCTAATCTCAATCTTAATCCTAACCCCAACCATAACCTTGATCCTAACCTTGATCCTAACCTTAAACCTAGCCCTAACCGTAGCTATCCATAACCTAACGAAAAATAAAAAACAGAAAAAAACAGAAAGGTCCTTTTGAGTCATCCCTTTTAGCCTTCCCCGAAGCAAATGGACAAAGAGACGAAACTACTATCGAACCTACAAAACTGCCACTGGTCTTTTTTATCAGAGTGTGATAAATCTGTGGAACGATCTACCAGATCATCTGAAAGGCTTATATATTGTATACTTTTTATGTATCTACATATAAACCACAAATCATTAATCACAGTGTGTAAATGTATGATTATTACACAGTGTGTAATTTAGCAGGGTTAAGTCTATACTTACTGGGACAAGATCCTTAACCACGTACATATGCGGCAATGGATAGATCTTCTCCTCCTTCGAAGAGTTTGGATCAATACGACTAACAAAAGAAAACATTGTCCGCTTAAATGTTGATCGTAAGATCAAACGTTTTGTGTGATGACAGAAACTACACATAGCGCAGGTGGTCCCTCCAATCCAAGATGGCCACCACAAAATATTTTGGCTTCATTTAGATCAATGGCCTAAGGCAGGGAAGTGTACTACGGTATATGAATTTTACAGTAATAGCAACTTTGGCTAGTTACTGTTATTTGCCTTACCAAATGCAAGCCAGTGTATTCTTGCCACCAATATTCATCGCACATGAACCACAGATGCCTATACGAAGAAACATAGAAATCTCTTGCGAATGTAGTGAATGTGAGAGAGCTTGGAGTAGACAGACGATACATGTACGATCGTCAAGCTCATGTCCTCAGAAAAATGTTTCTGAGTCCTGCCGCACAGGAAGTACATAATTATATCAATGGAACCAATACATCATTGTAACCTTCGCTTTCCATCTGAGTCTTGGTACTGTAGCTCAATGGTTAGAGCGTCTCACCGGCAATCAGAAGGTTACTATTCCAGGATTCAGAAGCATTTTTCTGAGGATATGAGCTGAGGATATGTATCGTTTGTGCTTATTATTCTCTATTTCATCACGTTGCCTAGCTCCCTGATTAGTGGGTACTTACTGTACTTCTTACAAGATCTTGCCATGATCTTATCAAGATCTTGCCATGACTTTGCCAAGATCTTGCCATGATTTTAACAAGATCTTGCTATGATTTTGACAAGATATTGCCATGATTCTGCAAGATCTTGCCATGATTTTGGAAAGATCTTGCCATGATTTTGACAAGATATTGCCATGATTCTGCAAGATCTTGCCATGATTTTGGAAAGATCTTGCCATGATTCTGGAAGATCTTGCCATGATTTTGGAAAGATCTTACCATGATTCTGCAAGATATTGCCATGATTTTGGAAAGATCTAACCATGATTTTGGAAAGATCTTGCCATGATTTTGACAAGATCTTGCTGTGATTATGGAAGATCTTGCCAAGATCTCATCAAGATCTTGCCATGACTTTGCCAATTAGATCTTGCCATGACTTTGTCAAGATCTTGTCATGACTTTGCCAAGATCTTGCCATGAATTTAACAAGAACTCGCCATGATCTGCAAGATATCTTCGCATGACTTTGAAAAAATCTTGCATGATTTTAACAAGATTTTGCCTTATATATTGTAACTCTAACTCTAACTACAGTAACTCTAACTTAATATTACTCTGATAAAGTCACAAGTTTCAGGGATGAAGCTCAGTAAATTAAATCTTTTTACTTTTTTTTTGTGTAACCAAAATTAATTATAGAATTATGTACTTAGCATAACTCATGTTAATGTGTAAGTCAACGTCATTGTCTTCTTTGAAATTTTAAGCACCATAACTACAACGGTAGTGTGTTTAAAGTAACAAATAGGAATCTACCTTCGCGACAGGATCTTCTGAATGTTAACGTTGGATCCATTTCATTCTTTATTTTTATCAATGCATCAAGCACCATGGGACCACAACTGAAATGATACATTTATTGTGGACATTATTATTTATTATAAGAACAAACAATAAACAACCTTACATCTCATTACACATTTACAGTATATACCGTATTACTATAAAATATAGAAAACATTCAATTTTTAACCAATATTCTGACTTACATCAATCTTAGGGCCAGTTTGCATGTAAGCCCAGTTAATCAGATCTAGGCTGCTGAGATCTTACATCACATCTATTTCTCTTGTAAAGATTTTGTTGCATTCACATGGAAAGTGTGCTGGTCCACTTGGCGAGAATCTCTAATGCTACAGAGATCCTCATCAAGTGAGATGAAAATTTTCCAAGTTAATGTCTCATTACAGCGGCCAGGATGAAATAGAAAATGCTATGATCGGTTTTTTGTTGCATTTTAAATCTGTGAACTATTTATGCTAACTTCCAAGGAACAAATCTACGATAAATGATTATGAATGATTCATACTTATCCAAGTCAACTTTGTATTCTTGCATGTGTGGTTTATCTCCTGCCTTCTCAGGATCCTAGAAAGATATTCCAGGAAATCAAATACAAAGGCTTAAAACCAACTCATTGATCAATGGCCCAGCTTTCCTGCATAATAATCACACCCATGGACTCAAGCAGGAATTGACCAGATTAAGTGCTATTTGGTGGAATAAAAAGCTTACCCAACGATATATTTGAAATGTTTTTAGCCTTGGTGTTGCATTTGTGGCTGTGGCTGCAGCAGCAGCTAACTAATAAAGGAAAGAATGCATTATCTAAAACTGTAAAAGCCAAAGGTGGTGAACTAAACAAACTCTATGAATGCTAATTTAGAGCTCTTTCATATCTCATGTCTTTCTTGAGATACATGTATTTAGACTTTTGTGATATATGGAAATGAATAACCACCAACGTCACAAGCTTAGAAGGATTGCAAATTTTCAGAAAATCAAGTATAGAAATACAGTAAATTTAATGGGCACTATAGCTACATCATTACTGGTGTAATGATGTTAAGTTTCACGAAGTGTTGTAATGTGCAAAGTTTCAAGTGATTTTTTCGAATAATCTAAAAGATATTACCTGATTTTGTAAAAACCTTGTGACGTTTGTCTTTATTCATTTGCATATCACAAAAGTTTAAATATCTCAAGAACAATGTGAGATATGAAAGAGCTCTAAATTGCAATTCATCATTATTTTAGAAGTCATTTAAATAACTAAAACTTAATTTTCGTATCATTATAAACACTTCAATAATTACTAAGTAAAATCAGTAATTACTAAGTACAGTAACAAAGTATTTTTTCAAGAAATTTACTTGGAACTTTTTACTTGGAACAAAGTAAAATGTTTGTAGAATAATTACATCTTTACTTTGTTACTTTTTGTTTTATCCACAAAGTGAAATTTAAAAAAACATTTTAAAACATTTTTTGGTACTTTTACTTTATATTAAGTAAATTTTTCAGGCCATACTTAATTAGTATAAACTGAGAAGTTATTAAGTATAAAATATTAGCACTTTGCTGAACTGAGCAGGAAAATTGAAAAGGAAATACTTGACCTAGATGCAGTGACTTTCAAAGGAAACATGTGACCCATAACTGCACAAATCAAGTATTTATTTTCAATTTATTCCTGAAACACACTGCAGAGTTGGGCAATGGCACCCCTGAGACGTGTTATGTGCCACATTTCTGCATCCCTGAGATTTTTCAGGCTACTAATATGATGGAATAACAGCAATGTGGCCGTGGGTGAAGTTTCATATAAATCCCGAAATGACATCACATAGATTATCGGTAGTAAAATTCAAAACTACAATCAGCTATATTATTTGTAAAAGAAAACATTATCGTAAGAGTTAGGGTCAGTATTAGGTTCAGGGTTAGGGTTAGGATTGTTAGGATTGTTAGGGTTAGGATTGTTAGGTTTGGGGTTAGGACTATGTTTAAAATTCGGGATACTTATAGTTACCTATATGAAACATCAGCCAGCATTGTGATGTTGTTGAGCTCTGGGGCACATTTTTTCCTGCACAGAGCAAACTTTCTGTTGAAAACATTTATATAGGAGCTAGAGATTTCATGTGGTCTTCGCTTGAAACGTTAGACATCCTATTGTCTATTTTCGCAGTACACTGTACACCAACCTTGATTCATATTTAATACTACCAATGCAGTACAATTTTATATCAACAAAACCAAATCAATTCAACAATTAAAATGTAAATTGGAAAGTTTTCAAATCGTGTGGGCAAGTTTTGCACTGAAAATGTTGTTAGCACGAATTGCGGTCGTTTCGTCCCCTAGTCGTTTCGCCCCCAGTCATTTCGCCCCCAACTCAAAGTCGTTTCGCCCCCAACTCAAAGTCGATTCGCCCCCAACTCAAAGTCGAATATAAACCAGAGAGACAATAAACGATCAAGACAAAGTGCTGTCTCAGTGCATGGTTTTTGTAAAAACAAAAAGGTGCGATGGCAAAAGGCACGATGTCAAAAGGCGCGATGTCAAAGACAATGATCCGGAATTACCACTTTGTCTTGATCATTTATTGTCTGGTTGACAAAAATAAAGCATGACCGAAATAGCGCTGAGTATATTAATGATTCGCTGTTATTGACAAAAAACACAGACACGCTTTATTTTGACAAATGTTATTCTATTGCTCAAAGACAAATGAGCGAATTCTTGATCGGTTATAATTGTAACACTGAAACATAATACAAAATAATTACAAAATAATCACAAATCGACTTTGAGTTGGGGGCGAATCGACTTTGAGTTGGGGGTGAATCGACTTTGAGTTGGGGGCGAAACGACTTTGAGTTGGGGGCGAAAAGACTGGGGGCGAAAAGACTGGGGGCGAAAAGACTGGGGGCGAAAAGACTGGGGGCGAAAAGACTGGGGGCGAAAAGACTGGGGGCGAAACGACTAGGGGGTGAAACGACCGGATACCGTTAGCGCAGCCAACTTTGGGTCATTTTTGGCTGTGCACAGGCTCTGGAAGCTTTTCAATATCGTGGGTGTCCTGCGTCTCACAGAATGCCATAAACAGGGTCACACCCTTCAGATAATATAATAGATAACTATACATACATAACATACAAGATATAACATCACAACAACTTCAAGAACTTTTATTATTGAACAATATACTAAACAATATGTGAAGAGTTACAGATAGTTTCCAAAATATCTCCGTCGCTGCCTACAATGCGTCACCTTATATAATAATTATGTAAAATAGTTATGTATAAAAAACCGAAAAGATGTACTTCGTGTCAACAACACCAATTTGTTTGAAATTTGCTAAGGGGCGGACCATTAGAAAAGTGATGGGGGGGGGGTGGGGCTTTTTCAGTTTGCACGAATTTATTTTTTTATCATTTGCTAGTGCAGGAATTTTTTTTTATTGTCTAATCCTTTGCACAAATTTTTTTTATTACACATATACCAACCTTATTAAGCGGAGCCCTTCATTAGAGTAAAATGTCAACACATTTTACTCTGATTGAGGGCTCTACTCGAAATGTCAGTTTATTGTTACTCAATTTCTTGCCAGTTTACCACCTTTTCATTTTGCTATATCTATTAAAACACTGCCTATGTAGCACTCTACATTTAAATACTCATTAATAAACAGTAAACACACCTTTATAACACCTATTCAGTATTCATGTGCACTGGTCTATTTGTTTTTAATGTTATAGACCAATATGCATTATTTATGTGGTGTTCATGTGCAAACAGTACCCTGGATGTTTAATAGTACAGGTATCCATGGTCCTGGTACAATACTGTAGTTTTGCTGTAGCTACAATTATTGTTCTTGATAATTTTGTTGAATACAGATGATGACATTAATAATATCAATATCCCTGCCACTATTGTTTGCTCCTTTATTTAATAGTGCCTGAAATAAATACTAAATATAAAAATAATAATCACTTTCAAAATGTGTATAAAATTATACTACTCTTATGCATCTTTATTCTTGCAATTTTAAATTTAGTATAAATCCCTATGGTATAGTGATTTACACTAATAGATGTATACACCATTTTGACTTATGGTTTTCAGTATCAAGAAGATATTTGACTTCTAGTTTTCATCATGAGAAGGCTCTGCACGAATATTTTTTCTCAAACTTTCTTTGTGTACGAATTTTTTTTCCGAGCACATTGCCTTGCACGAATTTTTTTTTGGTTTTTCCCCCACCCCCGCCATCACTTTTCTAATGGTCCGCCCCTAAATATTGCGGGTGTCCTTCTTATGTGGGACACCCACACTCCAGAAACTGCGGGTGTCCGGACACCCGCTGCTTCCAGAGCCCCTGTGGCTGTGATTTTGTGATGTTACCTGAAAACATACAGTAGTCATTCTGTGTGGTCAGTGACCTAATAAAGGGGGTTCCAAATGCAAATTTTCCAGTCTGTAGTGATATCACAATTAATATTCATTAGGGATAAACTGCATAATGCCATGCCACTTTGGGCCATATGTTGGAGACACTGGCTCCTCAGTCAGATGAAAGGGTCGTGGTGCCATGGAGCCAGAGAGCATAAAAAATTACTTTACACTAATAATAGTGTTAGCATTAGGATGATAGACTGATAGTTAGGTGGGGGTTAGGGTCTTTCTCGTTTTGGGGTTAGCAGTTATTTGTTAAATTGCTGACATCATACATTCACAGCTATGGGTTATATAGTTATATATGGGTTCAATTAGTTTTGATGCTTAGAATAGGGAGTGTAGTGGAGCTATGGGGCCTTTATATTTAGATAAAGCTTGAAAAATTGGCACTGTATTGTGCAGTTGCTCCTTCATAATAGTATATAACACCTAATCCATTAGTATTATACCAAAAACAAGAGTGGCTTTCTCAAGAATGAGTCTTCCAAGCGATAAGACATGTTATTTTAGTAAACTATTGAGTAAAGACTTTAATATATAAAAACATTATAAATACTAAACTCTAAAGTTTATACATACATCATTCAAATGTTTTATGTGGACAATTTTCTGGCCGCAAAAGACGAAAACTTAGCTAATAAACCTTGACACAAACACATGGTGTATCCGTAACTTACTTGCAGCAAAGGCAACCGGGTATTTTTGACGAGAAAACGATGAAAATACAGAGCTCTCGATGTCGCCATTTTGAACGTTGACGTTACGTCATATATAGTTTTCAGAATCCGCGTTCTTCGTGGTCAGCGCTCCCTCAAATTGGTAAATTAGAGGTTTACGTAATATTTGGCTCGATTTCCATATAAATATCCCCAAATTTAAAACATAGTGGCTAACCCAAACCTTACCCTAATCCTAACCCTAACCCTCCACCTAATATATACTAACCCTAACTCTTACGATAATGTTTTATTTTAGAAATAACAGCTGATTTTAATTTCGACTTTTACTACCGATAGTCTATGTGACGTCATTTCGTAATATTTGTTTAATAAAAATCACTTTTTGTTTACGAATTTGACGTAATTCATTATATGCTAAGTTCGGACAGTACGTCGCCACATGTTTTTGAGATTTGGTGGGCGGCACACAGAGTGTCGATGGTTTTATTTACTAATATATAAAATCAAAACATTTCAGGGAGCACCCACTTATTAAATGCTTCCTACGCGCCACGCGCGTGCTTGAACACTGAAATTTTCCAGAGATTTTGACCAAAGTCAGTCAGACTTGACAAACATATTTATCAAGTATACAGTTGTGTTTCCATGACAAAACGTCACGTGAAAGCGGTGAAACATTGGCGGCCATATTGGATCAAAATCTAGAAACGACAGACATGCACTGAAATTTACAAACGGCCTAATAATCTAATCGCGTTTATCATGCTAAGTATAAACAAAAATATAATACACTTTGCATAAACAAAAATATAATAGAAATTGTAATAACAGGGAAATCTTTCTCTAAATTTTTTGCATTTATCTAAAATCGTTCCACTTAGCATGATCAAGTAGATCAATATTTAAATCAAATTAGTCTGTTTATTTGTTTAATTTCTATATCTCTGCGTGCCTCAGTCTGAGTCAGTGCCGGCAGTGAGTCACGTTATCTTGTTGTCACGGAAACAAGACAACAAATTACCCTACGTATGAGGCTAATGATTAACATCACCTGAAAGTTTTATTAGCCACGTACTGCTTAAATATAGAACATTTTCGTTTGTAGCTATTGACTTAAAATGATATCTGAGTAATAAATAATGGTTAATTATATACAGTAATCTTGTGCATTTGTAGAAAACCACAACAATTTTGAAAAAAATTTCCAGTATTCATGTTGACTTCTATTTGACTCGGGAAAAAGAAGCCACAGAGTTGTCTGGGGAGGAATTGTTGATTTGGCGGCTAATGTCTACCTCCCTCGCGTGAATATTGCGTGTAAAGTGCGTGATATTTTTCAGCTGGGTTTTGGAGCCTTCGAAGCAATAAAGATATGGGTTTGAAGACGAACAAGGCGACTAATACATCTCGGTTGAATTGTCAGGTAATATTTGAAAGTGGAATGTTGCTCATATGATTATATCGAGCGCGCTGTATCGGTGTCATGAGATTCAAGTACTGTTCTAGTGATATATGACGTACACAGTATGTTGCAATTTACAGAGAGGCCTTTTAAATAATTATTTGTATAATAGAACAGTCTCATTTTGTTTTATAATGCTTGGAGAAAAACAATGACCGTTTTCGCTGTCGCTGCAGTACTTGAGAATAGACAAATGATATCCGAAACACTACAAAATTATAAATGTTCGGTACTTGTTTGAAAGGCTCTTGAAATGACTCTTTGACCGCGAGTTGTCGAAGCGATACAGTGGGGCGGCGTTAAAGTTCGTCTACTGTGTCACAAGGATAGTAATGTGAAGGCTTACGATTTAATTAAATGATTCTTCTGTAATTTGTTCAAGTAAGTGATAAACATCGTCATGGTCAACGGTATTTTGATCGGAGGGAGGAAATCGCTAAACATTATTTATAATTATATTGTATTTAACTTAATTAAAATAATCGGTAAACGTGATCTCGATAATCAAGTTTTTCAGTACTATCGTTTGTTAAGTTCTTAAATCCACGAAAATTAATTGCATTTGGACTAGATTATTGTATGCTCATGGTAGTTTCATTAATTGTAGTACTTCCAGCAAAACTGGAAGCTGGCTCGATGTCATGAAAACGAGGCTTTTCGGTGGATTACAATTGTTGGACCAAAAACAACAACCAGTCAATCAATGTAATTCAGGTCCTAGCAATGGTAACCACCGAAAAGCCTCGTTTCATGACATCACCACCATTTTTGCAATCAGTCTATTCCAGGTCACATTAATACATTCATAGAAGTGCCTCGTTGTGATTAAAACTCGGTTGTAGATACGTACAGTGTGTTTTTTGGAGGACAGCACTCTGAAAGGCATTATTATTATTATTATTATTATTATTATTATTATTATTATTATTATTATTATTATTATTACTAGTACACAACGTAGCCTTCACTTCACCATCTGAGTTCTGGTAGCTCAATGGTTAGTGCAATCAGAAGGTTGTGGGTTTAATTGCCGTCTGGGTGCGTAGAAATATTTTTCAGAGTTTGTACGTGTTAAAGCTTCAGTTTACTATAAGTTCTAAATTGATAGTTTTTGATTTGGTCCATTTGATTGTGATTATATGATGTCATATTTCAGGAATGCAAACATTGGGATGCCGCATCAACTGCAACATCCATGTACAGTAGAGGAAGTTGACTATAGTTTAACTATAGTATTTTCTTCCATTTTGTAACCCTGAGTTTTTCAAATATTTTTATATTTGCTATTCAAGGATTTATTAAAAATCAATTCAAGTCTTCAAGTTGACTATAGTTTATCATTGTCTTTTATTTTAGTATGTTGGATCGTTTCCTGTATCAGATGGTGAAAGAAAGCTGTCGTCATCTGAACGGAACAAGTTTGTCATAGACAAACTGAAATCATGTAAAAAGGTATATTTATTGCTTTTAAAATGAAAAGACAGGACCATCACAAACATATATAATTTTTGCAAATAGCTGAGAAAATAATAATAGGTGTACACTGGCATGTATTGGATGGCCTGCTAAAATTATGTAGTACATTTACACATTGATTTCTGTAATTTGTCACTTACAGAAACTTTTAAATGGGATGGCTGTGTTCCTGGAAGTTTCTCCAGATGGTGTTAGGGTGTTGGCCGATGATGCTAAGGTATTGTATTCAGAGAGAATTTGAAATGTTTTTGAAAGAATTTGAGAATATTTTTTCAGAATTTTGGATGGTTGCATTTGCTGGACATGTTGACCATGACATTGACATATTGACCTTGACATTGACATGTTCACCTTGACATTGACATATTCACCTTGACATTGACATGTTCACCTTGACATTGACATGTTCACCTTGACATTGACATATTGACATGTTCACCTTGACATTGACATGTTGACCTTGACATGTTGAACTTGACATGACTTGACCTTGACATGACATGATTTGGCATGACTTGACCTTGGCATGTTGACCTTGACATGTTGACCTTGACATGTTGACCTTGACATGTTAGTGTTTATTAATAGTGTGTGTATATATATATTTAATATATATATGTATATGTATATGTATATATATATATATATATATGTATATATATGTATATATATATATATATATATATATATATATATATGTATATATATGTATATATATGTATATATATATATATATATATATATATATATATATATATATATATATATATATATATATATATATATATATATATATATATATATATATATATGTATATATATGTATATATATATATATATATATATATATATATATAGTGACTAGGCTCTCGGCAACGGCTTCCGTAGCTCAGTGGTCAGAGCACTGCACTAGCATCGCAGGTTCGCGGTCGCAACTGGTCCCGGTTTGGTCTTAAAATGTATGTATTCCAACACTCGAAATTTTCCTTCACCATAAATCCTTTCAACATATAGTTTGATCGAGTGAAATGCTAATTGTATATTGTAACCTTCGCTCTCCATCTGAGTCTTGGTGGCTCAATAGTTAGAGCGTCTCACTGGCGATCAGAAGGTTACAGGTTCGACACCTGTCCGGGACTCATATTTCTGAGGATACGAGCTTGACGATCGTCCATGTATCGTCTGTCTACTCCAAGCTCTCCCACATTCACTACAGCAGTGTATATATTAACTTGTTAAACAATCTTATCTTGTATACGTTTCTAGCGAAGGCCCTTTGTGAGAGAGTGAAACGTAAGGGCCGTCTGACGAAGGGTCAGTCGCTCCAAACGATAGACCTCCTCGTAACCTAATCTGTTTCACTTACAGACGGTCAAGATGGCGCATTCTCTCCGACGCATATCGTATGCGACGGCGGAGACCTCGAACAAGTTGTTTGCCTACGTGAGCCACCAGCCTGGCACGGACATGGAGATCGTTTGTCACACGTTCCTCACGAAGAAGAAGGACCACGCCGAAGGACTGAGCGCCGTTCTTGGCAAGCTCTTTAAAGAGACGTTCGCGTACACGCTGAAGCGCCGGGATAAATTGGAGGAAGTCGCACAGAAACGCGGAGCCAATCGACAATGGGCAAAACAACAGGTCGCCGCAGGACACAGAGGCGCACACGCGAGGGGTGGCCAGCGCGTCGCGAATCGACGATCGGCGGAAACGAACGAGCCACGCAAACAACGGGAGGTTGCTGTCCCCCAACAAGTTTCAGCCACATCTGCGATGGTCAGTGAGCCACGAGAACGGCCGTCTTCTTCAGCTGGAACTAATCCGACGAACGGGCTCCCGGGTTCTTTTCAGAACCAATCTAGACCAGGCAGGCCCGTTGGTCCGTCTGAGGAACAGACTGCCACTTCTGTGCGGGCCAACGAACCAAGTTCTCTAGTTGCAGAAAGTCCGTCTTTTCCAGTTCCATCCAATCCGATGAACGGACTTCCAGGTTCTTTGCAGAACCAATCCATACCAGCCAGGCCCGTTGGTCCGTCTGAGGAACAGACTGCCGCGTTTGCGAGGGCCAGTGAGCCAAGTTCTCCCTTGGCAGAAAGTCCGTCTTCTCCAGCTCTATCCAATCCTACGAACGGACTCGCAGGTTCTTTGCAGAACCAATCCAGTCCAGCCAGGCCCGTTGGTCCATCTGACGAACAGACTGTCGCTTTTGCGAGGGCCAGTGATCCAAATTCTCCCGTGGCAGAAAGTCCGTCTTTTCCAGCTCTATCCAATCCAACTAACGGACTCCAAGTTTCTTTGCAGAACCAATCCAGACCAGGCAAGCCCGTTGGTCCGTCTGAAGGCCAGACTGTCACTTCTGTGCGAGCCAGTGATCCAAGTTCTCCCATAAGAGAAAGTGAGCCAACTCGAAGTATCCCGGTGAACGAGGCACCGCCATTACCTAAGCGAAACTTCGGCGACACGAACATCGGTTCTTCAATTACCCCTGCATCCAGACCACGAAGGAGCAGCGAATCGAGTTGTACGAGGGAAACTTCGTCTTTTCCAACTCGACGTGATCCGGCAAACGACCCGACACCGCGCTTACCTAAGCGAAACGTCAGTGAAGGGAGCCTCGGGTTGCGCCGATCTTTCGAGAAGCAACCCAGAGCAATCAACGCGATGGCTCCTGGAAGTGAGACGGAGATTCAGGTGCATCGGAAACTAAGTGCACCGCCTGATCTTATCCAACCATCTCCTTCCTATCCTTCGAACGATGGCAGACTCGGGAAAGGTTCGAGTCCTTTTACGGAAGAGGTGGCACCTACTTGGCTGGCCTCGAATGGACCGTCTAGGAGCCTTCAGTTGACCGCGTCTGCACTACTGGCAGAGGCGGGCGATATCCCACCGCCTTTGCCGCGCCGACAGTGGAAGACTATAGAGCAGCGTGATACTACTATTCCTCCTGTCCAGGATGATGTTTTCGACGTTGATCAAGATGATGGTCTGTTGAGGATGAATGAAATGGTGGGGCCCAGGGCATCGGTGAGCTTAGAAGATGAAGATTGGTATATTCCAGGTGTGATGAGGTACTGTAAGCAAGGTGTATAGCGCTAATTAACAAAAGAATATATTTAAAATATAAACTGTATAGAGTTAAGGTGTTAAGTATATAAACTGTATCGAGTTAAGTATATGAACTGTATAGAGTTAGAATTAAGCACTGAATAGTCTGAGTTTCTCAATATATATCTGACCTTATTAACATTTATGTACCTAGACGTAATCTTCGGTCAGCACAGAGTAAACAATTAGTTTTAGAAAGTTTTAATTGACATACATACGGTTTTAGGGCTTTTTCACACGCTGCGACAATCTCGCGAGTCTTAGATTGGTTCCGCACCTTTAGAGTGGAATGCTCTGCCGCAGCAAGTGAGGTTCGCTGCATCTTTATCCAGTTTTAAAACTGAGAAAGCATATGAACTGTGGATAATAACTTTTATTTTTAGATTCTTAGATATATAGATTTTAAACTCCTTCTAATTCCCTGTAAACCACCACAATGTATATGGCAACTGTTTTTAGAGTTTTATAAAGCGCTATTGGACAATGTATTTTATAGGAAATAGCGCTACCCTGTGTATAAATATTAAATAAATTATTATTATTATGGCAGTGTACAACTTCTGAATGCTCAGTAAAATTAAAAGCCACAGTTAGGCGCGAACGTAGCTAACTATTGCGTAAAAATCTATCTTACAATCTCTAAAAGTAAAAAAAAATGTTTTAAATGCTCTATAGGCAACTATAACAATTTAAAATAAGTCAGTACAATCAAATATTTATACTATTCGATTATAAAAACGATCTAACTAATTGACGCAGCCACTTTAATCAACTAAAATCTTAAATGAGCGTGCAATGTTCAAGCTACTGCTGATCACAGACTATATAAACTGTATAGAGTTAAAGTATTTATGAAACGAAAATTAGGTTTTAGATATTTAAACGAACTCTGACTAATCGAATACGTGATCACCAGACGAAAGAAGTTTGCCTACATATATTCAGGGATGGATTTACTGGGGGGTGTTATTTTTCATGATAAAGCAAAAAAATATTAGAGACAAAATGAGATAAAGTAATTTAAGGTGATACTTAGATATTCATGTGATTGTGACCATGACTAGACTATCTGTTGACTGTTGCATCACTTGCATGTATCATGTTTGATAATATTTTGCTAGCTTTGGCCCTTTGGATGCATCACGCATGCCTGATGCCTCTCTGACTCTGGAGTCTGGAACCCATCTAACTGATCTAAGCAATATTTATATTTTAAAATTTTAATTCTCTTCTGCTTTTCAAAAGCATACTATGAAGTTAAGAGAATAGAATCTACTGTAATACACTATCAACTAATAACTATTATATTTATAAACTTCTCCCTGTCCCTCAGTCCCTACAAGGCTACAACTAGCTACTCAGTAACTAAGTTGTACACTTGTACAGTTGTACTGCAGACTGCATGGAGGCTGTTTTTCCAAATTGCCAGAATACTGATGCAGTGATGGCCGGGCGGCGCGCATGACCGCCAGAATACTGATGTGCGCGCGGCGCCCAGAGCACCCCCCCCCCCCCCCCCCCCTACCAGATCATGCTGGATCCATCCCTACACACTTCCACACGTAAAATATCTTGGTTATACCTTGGATTTATTGTCCATGCTTAACGACCTGTCCTTAGCAACAGGTTGTCTAGCAACGCAATACGTGCGAACCCCTTTAAGTGAACTCGCGTTTTTTCATTCTAGGGAAATGGTCACCGAGATGTTGGAAGCATCGGACATTGGCACGTTTTTTGTTCGCGACAGTCAAAGTCAACCTGGGCACTCCGCGTTAACTATGAAGGTCATAAAAGGGCCAAATAATCCGAGTGGTTTTGGAAATTACTTGATCGTGCCGGTAGAGGGTGGTTTTACACTTCAGGTTTGTTCAATTTATCAATAGTGCATTCTCTCATTTCTTTTAATTTAATTTAATCAAATTTAAAATTTACATTATTATATTGAGTACACTCATAGCGTGGAAGGCACTAGATAGAATCAAACTTTTTGTAAGCACGGAATAGCTTTAAAGGGATATGGCAATATAAATGAACTTTGTCTCATTTGAAAGAACTCGTAAAATGGTATAAGAAGACATTTTACAATTTTTCTGTATCTTTCTTGGTTTTTGAAATATTTCAGATAATTATGCCAAAACACAGTCTACAATCCGCCATCTTGTTGTAATATTTGACCTAATTAACTAGCAGGGTAAACCTGATGAAACTACTCCATAGGTGACCGAATTTCCGCGGAAGGCTTTTTAAAATGTTGTGGGCCAATTGAAAATGGAAATAGTGCAACATAATCGAGTCTCTGGCTCATAATGTCGTAAGGTTGGCAAGATAAAAATTTCACTTTACCCTACTTATGACGTCGTATGCGTATCGAAAATAATTCCAAGATGGCGGACAGCACGCTGTCTTTCGTCAAATTATTTCGAAAACCAAAAAAGATAAGGGAAAATTGTAAAAGGTCTTGTTATACCATTTCACGAGTTCTTTCAAATGAGACAAAGTTAATTTATATTGCCATATCCCTTTAAGCAAACATTCTTGTTGTTTGTGGCATTAAAATATATTTTTGATTCGGTAATATAAATCGTGCGAAAATATTTATAACATGTGAGTTCAAGACATATTAACCATTCTTTATTTATTAAATAAATTTCCGTGTATTCGTTGGTCTATTCAGATATAGATAAATATGTAAACTCGTATAGATAGAGTAATTCTACACCATTGACACTGTTGTTACTATTTTTATCGTCCAATGAATGACAGGTCGGAGCAATTCCTGCATTTAGCCGCATGTTTTCCACCATGATCCGCCATCTTGGATAATTTTTCGATACGCGTGTGACGTCACAAGCAGGGCCGTAGACGTATATAGGTCTAAAACTTGATTTTTGTGGATGTTTTTCTTTCTCAGTTGAACCACAATACTTTTAAAAGTATACCACATAAATTCAGGTACCAGAAAGGAAAGTTTCATCATGTTTACCCTGCTTGTAACGTCATGTTAATTAGGTCGTAAGGTATTAAAACAAGATGGCGGATAACAAGATTTTTATTTGTGGAAATTAGTGATGATGTTTTGCAGTAGAGTAGTTTTTTCACTTTAATTGCACCTCATTTGACCGTTTGTTTATCAGAAAGGCAAAAATAATTTTTATTGCCATATCCCTTTAAA
This sequence comes from Chrysogorgia sp. JL179-B06, assembly GCA_035772405.1. Taxonomy (NCBI): domain Eukaryota; kingdom Metazoa; phylum Cnidaria; class Anthozoa; order Scleralcyonacea; family Chrysogorgiidae; genus Chrysogorgia; species Chrysogorgia sp. JL179-B06. The sequence goes on from JAYKKM010000375.1 coordinate 4,340,379, forward strand.
GTTTTAATTATCAAATATGGAAGCCGGAATAGTGTAAAAGTAATAGTGATCTGTTTACACTATTTCGACAGTTAAATACTTCAACTTCTATATGTTCATCAACAACACCGGCCTCTGTCTACTTTTAGGGATTCGATAAAGTCTTCCCAGACATCTCCACGTTAATTCGTCACCATGCCTCGCAGGAAGACGGTCTCCCCTGCCGTCTGGTGCTCGCGGGCTCCAATCCTCTCTTCCACGATGAAAATGGCTACCTCGTGGAGTTCATGGATGAGGAAGACGAAACATATGCCTGCCTTTCCAACTGTACCTCCATGGTTCGCGAACTGACAATGAACGGAGATCCGTGGCAATAGCGTTTTGGGGTCATATGTCCGGGAAGAGAAAGGTCTCTTCGAAAAACCTGGACTGTTTGTCATGATACTTAAAAGGTCAACTGAACAGAAATATGTAGTGGTAATGCGTTGTCAGTAAACGTTGTTATTGGATGACTGTTTCATACAGAAAATACAATACGTCCAGTGACCATTAAAGTGAACAACAGCGTAGAACAATGACTTTTGCCGACCTTCCAAATCATATCCCTTCTGCTATTAAAGTGTAGTTACGAACATGGGCATCTCCTTCGTGTACCGGACATCCAATGGACACAGACTACGTCATAGACACATCAAGGTTATTCAGAAGCTTTACAAGAACAAAAACCCTAACCCTGAAATAAAGGAATACTAACCCTACTTTTAAACTAAATATTTCAATGATGTAATATTCTGTGTCCAGTACACGAAGCATAGTCAATCGAGATATGGTCTGGAAACTCAGCTAAAGTCTTTGTTCTATCTTTTTGTTCGTCTTTATGCAATTTTGTGCACGGTGCACGGTCACTGAACCTATTGTATTTTAGTATAATGAAGCAATCATCCAATAGAATCGTTTGGGTTTAATCGCTCAACCATGTTGTTTAAATATTAATAAACCTAAAACAAAGGATGTGCACGGTGTAAGGTACGGTTCAACATCAAAACGTAGCTCATTATAGTCGCTTTGAAGTTTGCCGAGTTTCCAGACCATATCTCGATTGACTATGCACGAAGTAAGAGCCCGAACAGGAGAAAAACCACTCCAGCTGACGTCACAGTTTTTACGACACACTTTGTGAGTCATGGTGCCAGCAGTTCAGTTATATATAGAGTTCAGTGGTTGTCCGTATTTTTTGAGGTTGCTGTCGTGTTTGTTAAAGTTGTTGCTTAGTATTATTTCTGGGACTACGTTCAAATTGGGGAAATGAACGGTAAATACATACCTAAAATGAACAGGTTTTGTGATTGGCTATATGGAACAAAGGTGGTTAGGATTAGGACATTGGTTTCTTTGTGGTTGATTCTATTGTTTTATTGTTTTAATCAACCAATCACAAAACTTGATAGTATAGGTACTGTAGGTGGCGACCCGGAAATGATAATTAGACGTTTGTACATGGTATCGATATACGCATGAGCGCTTTGTATTGTGGGATACTTGTGGTGTTCATAGTTATACCTTGACGTAATGGAGATTAATTTTTCGTTGTTTTCAACGATGTGCGTGTAATCAGAATTGTTGATTCTTATTACTCGTGCAAGTATTGTCGTTAAACTTTAACGCAGTGAAAAGCTTAAAGTTTTTATATCTTGTCAGCCGAAAATTTCATCTTCAACGGTGGAAGGTCGGCGAAAATGGCCCTGGGATCGGATGGTCACACGACACCCAGAATTTCTGGGTGTTTAGATATGATAATTTTTGTGGTCTTTGTTTCATTTCCTTTGTCTACTTTGTTGACCTGAATAATTGAGAAATATTCAATGCTCTTCAGAGTTGTTCATGTCAGCATTCGTCGGCATAAAAGCAGCTAACAAGCTTAATAATCCACCATACATCCATGGTTATCTCTTACAAAAGGTACGAAGAAGCATATATCCAATTTAGCGAAAACTATCACTTCTAATTTGCTGTAAAATGTGAAGACAGCATTCAGATTTAGATGAATAAATTATTTTATGACAAGCCAATCGCATTATAAATAAGAGCAGCCGATCCCAGGGCCATTTTCGCCGACATTCCGCCGTGGACATAGACCTTTTTGCTGTTAAAGTTATCGGATGTGATGTCACAAGAGGCATTTTTGTGGCAAGTAACAAAGGAAAACTGGTTTGAAATGCCTCTTGTGACTTCACCGATCCAGTAACTTTGACAGCGAAAAACTCCATGAAGATGACATTTTCGCCGGCTCTATATAATGATTTTGCTCATGAAGACCCAAATATTACGGATATGTAAAATCCCCAAACGTGAGATAGGCATAACTTTAAATATTGCGCCTAGAATAATAGTGCGTAGACTGTTCATTGGTATGACGGTTGAGTATTCGGCCAATTGACTTTATTGAATAGTCAACATTTGAAAGCGCTCACTTGTGAAGTATTGAACCTTTCAACCGTCATTTATTCTTGGAGGTCCAACCTCCGCGAGTTTTAATCACTTATAATTAATTACAATATCCCATAGTGCACTTTTCAGGTTCATTTTTCGAGATATTTGCGACTATATAATTTACCTCAATATACTGTATATGATCAGTATATATGCTGTACAGATTGTGTAATTAGATCTTATATATATATATAAATGTTCTTGTTCTGGTTGTAATTATTATAAGTAATAGCATGATATGAGGAAATGAGTTATTAAATGTTTGCTGTTTGAAAACAATGTGCAAAATGCGTAATCAGTCCCAGGGGCGGATACACGGGGGGTGACGGGTTACTAGTCATCAAATGGTTGATGATAGCGTTACAGTAAAAACCCGCGTATAAGAACCTAGATTTTTCCAAGTTAGCCAAAATGATGTTTTCTGCAAAATATAATGTTATATAAATGATGTTTACTGCAAAATCAGGCTATTAAGGTTCTTAAACAGGTTCTTATTTTCTTAAGAGAAAAGCGACTTGGTTTTGGTAAGTGTGGTCTATTATTTATATAAATTATGCATACATTTTTTCCAAATGACTGCAATCTAAGCAAATATATACAATCTCTATATGCGCTTACTGTGTGTAAATCAATGAACAAAACAACGTATACAACTGTAGACATATATACACTATAATATATATACACTAGTCAACGTCCTCCTCAGAACCTGCTTTCAAATTTTAGCCTAAAACAGGTTCTTATGTAAAGGGGGTCTAAATGAAAATCTTAGCCTAATAGGTTCTTAAAATCTAGGTTCTTATACGCGGGTTTTTACTGTATTCGAAGTTAATAGGTTTCCCATTCTTGACTCCCATTGGCCACTAGCAGTAGTGTGAATGAGGTTCACCTGTTCGGAAAGAATTACAATATCATTATAACGTGTCCCAATCAACCTCGTTCCCAGAGCCTCCGTTTGCGCGGCGAAGAGATTGGGTCTCAATAAGATATCCGCCACGAGCTACTTCCGTCTTCATTTTCTGAACAATAGTTGCAGCTCGATCCAGTCTTTATTTAGAGATCAGTGATTGTGTGTGTATGTTCGACCCAAATTTTGATTTCCTGAACCTCTAGAATCGTATTTTCAGCGATTTCTGCGAGGAATTTTCAGAAAAAATAATTGTCAACAATAAAGACTTATTAACCGGTTATTAACCTCGGCTTAAAGTGCGAGGTCTGTACGGAGGTCTGTAAGTATTTGCCTGAGATTTTCGTACAGAAAAAACCGAAGGCAAATACTTTACCGTACAGACCAAGCAAACAAGGTTAATAGACATTTATTATATGGCTTTTGGTTAATTTTGTTCTCTGTTTAAACGTTGTGTTTGTCTTCAGAATAGATGTTGCCGTTTACCTTACCTCTGAGCTTGTTGATTTCGCTTCATGTTTACACGCGTTACTGGTCGTTAGGCATTACTTGTATTCACTTTTAAACAGCTTTCAAGAAAAGCAGCACTAATGTTCCAGGACGTGTTATTATTCTAACTTTTTCAACGAACATACTCAAATCCTCTTTTATTTTCATCTAAATCAACTCAGAAATTTTCCCGCCAAAACTTACCGGTCCGGATAAAGGCGTATTGCCCTCTCACAGCGCTGGGAGGGCAATACGCTTTTTTCCGGACCTATCACGAACCAATCAGCGTGCGCCATCTTTCTTAGCCATATAATAAATAGGGTTATTTTTAGGAACTAATTACAAAACCAAAGCTTTTCTGAACTTAGTTACAATTTGCTGTCCCGATGGCGGCCATCTTGAAAGCTACTAGGGCTACTAACGCGTCATTTAGAGCAATCTATTTACACTTCCTTATCTGGAAAACGTATCAGAAGCACCCATCGAGTCATCAACTGTTTTAGCCGAGCCAATCGTAAAATAAGTCGATCCGTTGCGTAGGTAGGTAGAAATGTCGTTATACAATATTTCAACTACGAGATGGTACACCATGACTGACGTGCGTTCGAGGTCGTCTGATCATTCTCGTCGTCGTCGTCCGACGAGTCGTCTCGGCCCTCGTCGTCGGATTCGTCGCTCGACTCGGTATCGATCGGATCGGCGTTGTCGTACCTTCGGAAATGTTTGGACGTGATGAACGAAGGGTCTTCGTCGGCTCTATAAAACATCACACAATTTTTGGTCAAGGTTATACAGGTTTTGGCACTCTGATTCGCAGAGGCAATCGGGGCTGCTCTCGATGCGCGTGCAATTTCATGTCCAGTGTCGTAACAAATGTCAAAACAACGGTTGAGTAGCCAATCAGAATGCAGCATTTGTAATAGACCATGGTCAGTTTCTACTGATTAACAATTAGAGAACGAGCCCTTGTTTTCTATAAGCGGAGTCGAAATTTATAAGTTTCTAACCCAAGAAATAATTTTAATTTCACGACTTTTACCCGAGAATATGATCAGACTTGTAGTAAATTTATTACCTGGTTCGTTTTCGGATTTTATTTGTGGATAACTGATCCCAAATCTTCAACTCGCTTCCGCCGGTACACAGACGGGGACACACAACGCCATCTTTGCTTACATCAGCACAACACAGGGAGGAAATGTAGCTCGTGACGTCATCATCTAGGGTTGCCGCGTACTCCTCATCCGGGAGGGAGCGCACTGGTAAGGAGTGACATATATAGGAGATATATTAGGAAAATGAACGAGAAATAATAGGAACGAAAGATGGACAAGCAGGATGGTTGTTATGTAGAACAGAGTGAAAGGGGTCGTCGGGTGAGTTCCAGGGAGGGAAGGAAGGAGGGAGGGAAGGATGGGAGGGAGGGAAGGGAAGGAGGGAAGAACGAAGGAAGGAAGGGAGAAAGGAAGGAGGGAAGGAAGGATGGGAGGGAGGAAGGGAGGGAGAAAGAAAGGGATGGATGGATGGAGGAGGAAAGAAGGAGGAGAGGGAGGGGAAAAGGAAGGAAGGGAGGAAAGAAGGGTAGATGGAGGAAAGGATGGAAGGAAGGGAGGATGTATGCAAGGGAGGGAGGTAGGGAGGAAGGGAGGGAGGAAGGAAGGAGGGGGAAAGATGGATGGAAGGAAGGATGGAAGGGAGGGAGGAAGGAAGGCAAGGAGAGAGAGAGAGGGAGGAAGGAAGGGAAGAAAGATGAATGGAAGGAATGAAGGAAGGGAGGTAAGGAGGAACGAAGGGAAAAAGGAACGAAAGGATGGAATGATGAAAGGATTGAAGGAAGGTAGACCTGATTGTCTCCTACCGTTTAGATATCCTGTTCCCTTGTCGATATCATATCCAGTGCTCACCAAGAATGAATCATGTATGATCATGGCACTTGTTGAACCAAATTCTGTCAAATGGTTTTTCAACTTGCGAACTTTACCTGTAGAAAGGAATAAACACGAACGCTTGGTGTCTTGCCGGATCATGCACATTGTTATAAATAAAACCTGCCAAAGTCTACTCTCTCCCGCAAGAAAATGTTCTACGTTTAATCCATTTTAATTTTCTAGAACATACACACAATGTAGATAATGCACCTAGGCGCACTGCACGTACATAGCACACGCACAACACATGCAAACACATACACATTCATGTTTATGTGTGAACATGTGTCTACATGCATGAATATACATGCACACGCATAATCCCACACACATGCACATGTGTGCACAGCAGATGTACTTCCATTCTGGATCCATTCTCGATCGAGCAACCATTCTATAGAAAATGAAGCCGGAAGTAGCTCGTGGCGGCCATCTTGTTGGGACCAACGTTACATAGTTTTACTATATATAGGCGACAGAGATCTGTCTCTGATCTTTTAAGTCAACTGATTCATTTTAGCATCTTAAAAGATCAGAGACAGATCTGCCACAGTAAAACTATATAACGTGGTCCTTTCAAGATGGCGGCCGCGAAATATTCCCAGCTTCATATTTTTTCGCAGCCATCCAAACAATAGTTGCTCGATCCAGTCTTTATTTAGAGATCAGCGCATACCACATACAGTCTGTCTTGATGGATTCTTAAATCTGTAAAATTCTATGGCAAATTTGTTAATTCTCAGCTTCCTTAGCAACGGATATAATTAAAGTGCCTATCCGGGGTTTGGGGATTTTACATATTTATGATCTTTGGAATCTCTTGAGAAGAATGGTAAAGTATCTTGTCGTGTGAAAATTTCATCTTCATACCTTTTACCCCTGCTAAAGTGATTTACTATTCACAGGAAATGACGTCAAAGCAGGGACACGCAAAAACATTGCACATTGATTCAGCAGTGGTATACAAAGAACGTTCGGGAATTTTTGTGCGAATTTTGTCTAAACAGGTGTGTTTAAAGTTCAGAGCCAAACTTTCTTTGTATTTCGCTGTTGAATTAGTGTGCAATGAATTCGCGTGTCCCTGCTTTGACATCATTTCCTGCGAATAGTAAATCAACTTTGACAGGGAAAAAAGCATGAAGATGAAATTGTCGAACGAAAAGATATATTACTTTTTTTTGTATCGTGAGCGGGCGGAATCCTAGCCTTTCCTGCAACCTGATTGGCTGCAGCAGCATGCTAAAAAATTTTATCGTGATTTTTGCTTCATTATTAACTGAAAAATGGAAAACTAATACAGAATTTGATTCAACTGAGCTGGAAATAACTATATTATACAAAAACTAAAATATTTTGGTTTGCTTTTCTTTCCTTATCCAAATAATGCAGTTTTACCGAACTAAAGTAACTCAAGTCTTTTACCTTGTATAATAAAAAAATTAATATGTTATTTACTTGGTCGGTCCGGATAGAGAAATATTTGCCCTCGGTCTCAAAAACGTCCCTCGGCCTGCGGCCTCGTGCCGTTTTTGAAACCTCGGGCAAAAAAAAAACCTCCCAGCCGGTAAATAACATATATTTCTTCTTGGTAGAACCATGGATAGTAGAAAGACTGGATAGGAAACTAATATCACGTGTGACGTTTCCAGCATGCAGATTGGTTAAGGCACCAGTTGATCGCGTGAAAACCAGTTGAAAATTGTGACGTCATAAAATCTCCATAAATCGCAACTTTTAGCAATAATACAGCTAAAAATGATAGCTAAACTACCAAAAAATATGACAATGCCACTTTACGATGGAATATCCAACAACCATTACTCGTTTTAGGCGAAAAGTTCCAACTTTAGACGGTGAAAAACGCGTCGCTAAAACAACAGTAGTTATGCGTTAAACTAAAACAACAGTAGTTTTTGCGACGCCAGTTTCTTTACAACAAAAACAAAACAGCTGAAACAAAGACGAACAACGTTTACCTAGAACACTTAGTCGTGGCTTAGGCAGGTTTGTGAGACGATGAAACTTTTTGGAATCTCAATATAGCTACCTGAATACGAAAATATGGAGAAGTCAAAGAGAAACTCAGCAAAATCTGCATACTCGTGATATCTTCGTGATATCAAGATTTTCAACTAGGTTTTCACACTGACGTCAGCTAGTTTCCTATCCAGTCTTTTTATTATCCATGGTAGAACCCAAAGATTACGAACATGTAAAATCCCCAAACCCCGTATAGACACTTTAAGGTGTGTAAATCTAAATACTTCCAAACACCCTTAATCTTGTTTTAAGTATTTTCTTTCAACCCTTACCTGCTCTAATATCTAGCACTTTAATATTCGTTCCTTCATCGCCCCAGTAAACCGAATTCTCCGTGGTGGCCAGACAATTAATCCGTCGCTTCTTCATGAAGGGCGTGTTTAAATTGTCGGAGGTTAGCGCTGGCATTAATGATCGCTGTCTCGTATCCCAAATCTTTACGGTTCCGATAGAAGAACCACTAACAAGTTGTTCTTGCTTGAACTGGAAGGGGAAAAATATCCGCATCAGATTGACTGCAGCCCGTGACCAGCGGGCTTAGGTAACAGATCGAGGCAAATCCCAATGCACTCAGGCTACACCCCAACCCGTTTTCATTATTTAACACTTATTACCAGAGACTTACCTGTATTTGTAAATCTAATGCGAATACTATAAACTTTTTATTTATACTGCAGGATAACCCTATCAGTCATTAAACTGTTCTCCCTAGAGCTCCAGTAAGGGCCACCCTCATTGGTACAGTGTTATTACAGGGGGAAACCGGAGTACCCGGAGAAAACCTGCGGTGTTGGTAGAGTCGAACTGGAAGCACTCTTCTCACTTGCGGCCAAGGCGAAATCTGTAATCTGATAACTGCACTGAGCAGGAATCGAGGTGAATGCTATCACTGTGCCACCAACACCCCTAAACCCACTGCAATTTGATTGGCTATATGCTACTCGAGCACTTGTGAGTAACGTTTTTCTCCAAAAACAATTCTTTTGCTTAGTTTCTCGATTATTTTAAGACCATGAGTAGTTGTCCAACCAAGGATTGAATCAGTGTGGTATAACCACCAGACCAACAGCGTATTTCTGTCAATATTATTTTAATACAAGTAATGTTTGGCATTTCACTCGTTCAAAACATAGTCAATCGAGATATGGTCTGGAAACTCGGCAAACTTCAAAGCGACTATAATGAGCTACGTTTTGATGTTGAACCGTACCTTACACCGTGCACATCCTTTGTTTTAGGTTTATTAATATTTAAACAACACGGTTGAGCGATTAAACCCAAACGATTCTATTGGATGATTGCTTCATTAATACTAAAATACAATAGGTTCAGTGACCGTGCACTGTGCATAAAATTGCATAAAGACGAACAAAAAGATAGAACAAAGACTTTAGCTGAGTTTCCAGACCATATCTCGATTGACTCAGGGTTCTGCCCACGGTGGGCGGCGCCGGGCGGCAGCGCCCGGCACTCAGTCGTACCGCCCGGCACTCACGCGATAGCGGACCTTTCCGCCCGGCACTCAAAGTAAGAAAACCTCATATTTTTTTATCTTCACTGAACTTTTATTCAAACAATATTATTCGTTTAAATTTAGCAGCGAAATGCGCGCTATTTTAGCTTCTGGTGGCAAATTATGCGTGAAATGGATCAAATGGCTCATTAAAACTTCTTACTGTAAGGTTGTTCGTACAAGCATCCAGGATAACCCGTTATAATATAACATTTTTGCCGGTTACCACGTCAGGTTTTGTCTTTTAATATACATTTTCGGCAGTTTTCTCAACACGTTTCGTCTGCGAAAATTTGGCTTTCAGATGAGAGAACAGTGCCATTGAGAATGGCTTCTTCAGATTTCAGAATAAAAACAAACAAATCAATCGATCGTATAGATATGAATTTGTGTATATATAACGTAATATTCTCGCGAACACCAACAAAAAACCAACTCTTTATTTTTTGTGTGATCTTGGTGCACGCAAGTTCGCAACTTCGAGGAATTCTCACGACGCTACAGACAACAGTTCTAAAAGACGTTTATCATTATCCCGAGCGCTAGGAAAGACGGAAAGAATCAAGAAGTGAGACAACATTTTTCGTACGGTTTCCAACATTAGAGAAATGACTGAAATCGATGCGCGAAATCGCGGTTCAACGTTCAATTCATTGACGCTTATTCCTCTGAGTTTTTTTCTGAGAACTCGCCATCACCTTTACTTGTTACGAGCTTACGGAAGACTTGATACACAATAAAAAACAAAACCAGTTCATTAGCGCGAGTTATTCAGTTAGCAAAACGTGATTTGGGAGTTTTCTCTCGCTTCATGTGAGTAATACTGTAATTTTTCCTATACTTTCGAAAGGGAAAAGTATTAAAACTCTTTCGCCCATATGATAAATCGCACGTCTGGACGATTTATGGCGGGCGCGTGCGATCGCAGGCCTCATATACAATGATGGTTGTATGTTGTAAACAAATAATATTATGATGGTTGTATGTTGTATAAACAAGCAGTGAGTCACTCAGCAAAGAAACTTTTTCTACAGAAGTTCCACCAAGTGCCTTTATAGGAGTACACATCCAAAGCCGATTTACTATAGATTTGATGGCTAATATCACCCAGCAAAACGTAACCACTGACATTTTCATGGGGGGGGGGGGGGGGGGGCAATGACCCTATACTCCTTGTACCCGGCACTCACATGGTCCTGGGCAGAACCCTGTTGACTATATGTTCAAACTGCATGTTCTAAGTTGTCAGAAGTTTAACATGGGTCTAACATGAATCTCTTCGGGTAATATCACAACTGCAGCATTCACTTCAGACTTCAACAATGTTCTCTGTTCTTTGATTCACACTTGTCTTGCTTAGCCTTTATTACAAATATCAATTACATGTATTTACGCGCACTCCTTGTCTACGTTGTTCTCTCTGCCTTCGCTCTACCCCCTCGAGGTATCAAGCTATCACGTGATATCCTCACACAGTGCAATTCAACAACACATCTGAACACAAGTTTGATTGATTCAATATAAACACATTGAAACATAGGTTTCGTCGAGTACACAAACGTACAGCGTACACGGAAACAGATATTTTCAGCGTACGGTTATCGAGATGGCAGACCAACCCGTTTCGAAATCGCTTGTCATCTTTTAGTGTAGGTCTACTGCGATCGGCGTGTGCGATTGTGAGCATTGTGAACGTATATAAGCTCACGATACTTGCCAGCCACATCATTATATATTTTCAGTGAAGAACACTCGAGGAAAGGTGACTATAGATGCAGTAAATCACAATGGCAACTCGCTGTCTCGCAAAGCCTATATCGGCATGATGCAACAATTGCAATATCTCGACATTGACAAAAAAATAACACAGAATGGAGCCGAAATCTAGACTCGTGCTACCACAGAGGTATAGCCCGAGTAAATACTGTAGGAACACGGCTTTTAGCCAATCACAGCGCACATATTCACAGTGTGATTTTTAGTGTTGTTATTTTAAGATTATCTGCATTACCTTAACGCATATCACTGCGTCGTCGTCACTTCTGGTTGAACAGATGTTTTCACCGACCTCCAAATCCCATAATTCTACTTTTCCACTTTCTAAAAGCAACAAAAATCATGGTTGTTTGTCATAATGACCAGTTCATAATTATCCTTCTCAGAGCCTCTGTTTGCTACTTCAAGGAATAACTGGTGTACAAGGAACTAAAATTGATATTAAAGGGATATGGCAATACAAATTATTTTTGCCTTTCTGGTAAACAAACGGTCATACGAGGGTAATCCAAGTAAACAAAACGACTCTTGTGCAAAACAACAGCACTAATTTCGACAAAAGACATTCCTGTTTTCCACCATGATCCGCTATCTTGGATAATTTTTCGATATGCGCATTATGCGTGTGACATCACAAGCAGGGTAAAGTTATAGGTCTAAAACTTGATTTTTGTGGATGTTTTTCTCAATTGAACCACAATACTTTTAAAAGTATACCACATAAATTCAGGTACCAGAAAGGAAAGTTTCATCATGTTTACCCTGCTGGTGACGTCATGTTAATTAGGTAAGGTATTAAAATAAGATGGCGGATAACAAGATTTTTGTTTGTGCAAATTAGTGACGATGTTTTGCACAAAAGTCGTTTTGTTTATTTGGATTACCCTTATTTGTATGACCGTTTGTTTATCAGAAAGGAAAAAATAATTTGTATTGCCATATCCCTTTAAGCTATTTATTCGTAATCTTCTAAAACTTAGCTCACAGAAACGATGGTTTATGACGAGTCTTCCTTACTTCCCTTGCCATTATTTCCCTTTCCTACCCTTTATATTCTTTCCATTCCCAATTCCCTTACCAGATCCAGAGACCAAATTTCCTTTTCTTCTGTCCAAACACAGGACGGGCGAATATGCGTAAATTGAGTTCAGGGTATTACCTAAAAACAAAAACCGCCTGTTCAACGAATTATGCTACAACTTGCCAGTAGCCTCAAGTCCGGCTATATTGACTGCCAACCAATATTCTTTTATAAGTGTTAATATATACACTGCTGTAGTGAATGTGCGAGAGCTTAGAGTAGACAGATTAACGAGGTGTTTATTGGACAAAAACAAGAAAACACGAACATGTCAAAGAGAAAAAGAAGGAAAAAGTTAGAAAAGACAATATAGAAATATATACTTGCCATCATCCAAAGACCAAATCCTAATGGAACAATCGTGAGAACCAGTCACACCAAGGTACGCGGCAGCAGACGATTCACCTTCTACACAGGACAATATTAAAAAGAGCAGATGGAACATGTAACGAAGTAGTTATATATATATATATATATATATATATATATATATATATATATATGCTACAACTTGCCAACTTGCTATTACGCTCCTTCACTTCGGTGTTGTTGAGCACTCTGTGAAGTTGGTGTAGGTGTCCTTTAGCGATAATGCAACGCCCACTACCCTTGTGGTAGTTTGAGCACTCTGGCCCTATACCGCTTCACGCTCTCTGGATGTGCGCATGACCGCTGTTTATCCCACAAGCGGTTGTCACTGGCAATCGTTTGTGTATAATTAGTACTCATGTCCATATCTAGATTGTACCAAGCTACACTGATGAGCTGTGGAACAGCGAAACACGTTGTCTGTAGATATTGTACTATTACGCTCCTTCACTTCGGTGTTGTTGAGCACTCTGTGAAGTTGGTGTAGGTGTCCTTTAGCGATAATTGCAACGCCCACTACCCTTGTGGTAGTTTGAGCACTCTGGCCCTATACCGCTTCACGCTCTCTGGATGTGCGCATGACCGCTGTTTATCCCACAAGCGGTTGTCACTGGCAATCGTTTGTGTATAATTAGTACTCATGTCCATATGTAGATTGTACCAAGCTACACTGATGAGCTGTGGAAACAGCGAAACACGTGTCTGTAGATATTGTACTATATATATATATATATATATATATATATATATATATATATATATATATACGTGTAGGTTTTTGGTCTACGAAATGCAAAGAGTGCTCAACAACATATAGTTAGAGCAAATAATAGATTTTCGCTTACCTCAAAACTGGTCTGCTACAACTTGTTTCATCTGTAAAAGAATCTTCAGGCAGTGACAATATCGAAAGGGATGACCGCTTATTTATAGGCTTTCTGCCGGAAAGTGGGGGCGTATGTGGGGGACAAAGCATGATGAGGTCATGGCTTTGTTTGCGTTGATTACGCGAAATTTATTACGATGACGACACTGTGAAATTATTTCCGCTCTTTTGTTGAGTAAACTATTCTTATTTTTTTCTTTTAAAATACAAAATTTTTCTTCTAAACATAAATTGCATCGTTTTGATCCTCCTGTGTACGAAATAGAATGTTTTAGAATTTGCCAATTAATACTGAAATCTTTATTGTTTTCTTTCAATGTCCAAATATATTTCGAAAGTTCGGTGTCATTTTCATGCTTTTTATGTTGAAAAGATTTAGTGTGGTTGGCCAATCTTTCTTTGAATGTGGTTGCAGTCATACCAATGTAGTGTTTTATTTCGTTTGTGATGTTTACTGTCACTGTTGCTTTGTATACTATGTCTCTAGTCATGCATTGTTCTTGAAGCGGGCAAATGGTGTTCTCTCTACAACTGCAATTAGTAGCGTCCCTATCCTGCGGTTTGATGTTCCTAGCTATGCGTGCATTGTGCTTAGTGATTATTGACTTAACGTTGTTCATGCAGCTGTAACTTACTTTAACTGTATTTCTGTTAAAAATCTTATGGAGCTTGTGGTGCGGAGGGAAATGTTTGTCAATTAGGCTAAGGAAATTACGTCCTATGTTAGTGCTGACACTCTTGCTAAATGGTGGGTTGAACCAAATGATATTGCGTTGCCTATTCCTACGTGGTCGTTGCGGTGTATCATGAGTGTAGCTAAGTTCATGATTAAAGTTGCTGTGCCTAAGCGCGTTCTGATATAAGGGTGCAGATTCCCTGAAAAGTTTGCTCATCTGACGAAAGGAGTTTAATGCGTTTGTTAATTGATGCAGGTAGTTGCCTTGTTATGCTTGGTGGATGGTTAGAGTGCATATTTATGTATAGCGGATCGTCATTGGGCTTCCTATAGGGCCTATAGTTTCCATTGTTAAGGTCGAAAGTTACATCTAAAAAGTTTACTATACGTAAATTTGATTCGGCGGTGATTTTTAGGTCAAATTGCTCGAAAATTTTGTGGAGATCTTTTCTTGTTTTGTCTGCTAAACGTGCTGATTTACTTTTTATGATAGCCAAAACCGTCATCTCTATATAGGCCGATGCTTTCTTTGCCAAATTTCTTACTTAGGTGGTTTAAAATGAAAAGGCCTACGAGCTCACAAATTTCCGCGCCGTCGAAACTGCCCATGGTAACGTCGAACAAATTCTTGCTATCTTTTTTTATCCATGAAATTCCGCTATTGAAAAGGAGAGATTTTCTAGCGTGTTTTATTATTGAAATGTTGTTTTGAGGTATAGTAGCCAAATTTGAAGCCCAGGACAGAGCTTGGTCCAATAGTTTTTCAGAAATAGATGGGTAGAAATCGACAATGTCAAATGAAATGAAACTGTGTCTGTCCTTATCTTTTATATTGCCAAACCACTCAATAACTTGTTTTGTATTTCTCCATTGATTTAAATTCACATTCAAAGAAAGATTGGCCAACCACACTAAATCTTTTCAACATAAAAAGCATGAAAATGACACCGAACTTTCGAAATATATTTGGACATTGAAAGAAAACAATAAAGATTTCAGTATTAATTGGCAAATTCTAAAACATTCTATTTCGTACACAGGAGGATCAAAACGATGCAATTTATGTTTAGAAGAAAAATTTTGTATTTTAAAAGAAAAAAATAAGAATAGTTTACTCAACAAAAGAGCGGAAATAATTTCACAGTGTCGTCATCGTAATAAATTTCGCGTAATCAACGCAAACAAAGCCATGACCTCATGCTTTGTCCCCCACATACGCCCCCACTTTCCGGCAGAAAGCCTATAAATAAGCGGTCATCCCTTTCGATATTGTCACTGCCTGAAGATTCTTTTACAGATGAAACAAGTTTGTAGCAGACCAGTTTTGAGGTAAGCGAAAATCTATATATATATATATATATATATATATATATATATATATATATATATATATATATATATATATATATATATATATATATATAATATATATATATATTTTAAATACAGATGGATGTAGGATCTGAAATGAACTGGCAATATAGATCAACGGTTTAAACAAAAAAGGGAATAGGAAAGAACACAGGAGGTATCAGTTGAAGGAATTTTTGTTTTTCAGAAAGATTCAAAAGAGAGAAATTCGAATGTCAAAAAATGGAAAAATAACAACGTTTTCGGTGCATTGACGGTCCCTCTGCCCCCCGTGGGCAACTCATGCACCCATCTGCCCTACCTTGTTCGTCTTTCCTTATCAACCTCACAGATGTTATTCCACCTGTATGACCACCCATACTGCGCGCTTCCTTTCCTGACTCGCAATCCCAAACTTTCAGCATCGTATCACGGCTATAAAATACAAATGAACGAAGTGTTTAGTCATTTTCAAGAAATCCTCTTGTGAAAAATGAATTGGCTTCTGTGAACGGACATTCTAATTATTTTGTTAGAAATAGTTAGACACTACAGTGCACTGCACTCAGGGGCGTCGCTACTGGGAGGGGGGAGGGTGGGTGGTGTCACACCTCCAAAGTTTTTAAAAAACCGGGAAAATTTGGGCAAAATGGACAATAGAAGTATTAAATTCGGGCAAACTATGATATAGTAAAGTAGGACTTTATACTAAATTGTGAGATTGCTTAAAGATAGAACGTATATGGATACATTTGTGATTGTTATGTCATAATGAATTAGCTCTATTCGGGCACTATTAGCTCTAATTCCCTCAATGAGAATGCAACTTCGTTAGTTGGCGAACACTGATTATATCCAGAACTTCTTTTGAGAAAGCAGCTGTCATATTTGTTCTCATTAGAGCCTTATCCATGTAAATCAAAGTGCAAATCAGAGTTACCTGGTTTTGACTGCATCAAAGCATCATGAAATCAATTAGGTTCAGGATTGAGCGTTTTCCTAATGCGTACCAAGTATGGGAACGGCATAATTGTGACTCTCGATGTACATTACAGAATTCCTTAGTTAATACTTTAGCTGCGAAAGCTCGTCTGTATTTTTCGTCTGTATATATTCCATACACAGTTTGCATGTATTGCGGGTAAGGCGCTTTGAATATTTAATGACTTCAATTGAGGTTTACCGCAACCTGCTATCGTGTTATCTGCGCATAATAAAAGAAATACCTGGACATGTTTTTACGCAAATTTGATAACGAAGTTTAGGCAAGCAGAACACTCCTTCACTTTCGGTGAATAAAGTGCACAAGCCAACCGTTGACCTGTTGTATAAGCAACTTAAAATGGAACATATATTTGCCAAAAGGCCATGGATGTTATAGCGATATCAACTGCGAATATATCTTGTTGTGTTTATACTGTATCATCCAAGTTGCCGCAGGGTCAGTGCATCGACTAAGGAAGAGAACAATTGCACGCATATATATTGACCTGCAGAATGCACTGCAGCAATGTCGAACGGATAGCTTTTACACTTCTCAAACTCATTAATAATTCATGAGGAAAATTCAAAATAAATCAATATTTAATGAGTATTTAGAAAGAAGAGGAAGATTACAGCCAAATTTCGCTAACTTTAACCTCGATTTTCTCACAAAATATGGATTCGTTCGAGAAGCAAGTTCTAACACTCGTAATTGTTCATCCTCTGATGTCTAAATGCGGACAACTGACCGGTTAAAAAAACTCGGCTTCGCCTCGTATTTTCAACCGGCTTGTCCGTATTTAGAAATCAGAGGAAGAACGCTTACTCGTGTTAGAACTACTTGGAACAAAAGTGGTTATAGGGTTAGGACATTGGTTTCTTTGTGGTCGATTCTTTTGATTTATTGTTTTAATCAACCAATCACAAAACTTGTTCACATAGGAAGGTGGCGACCCAAGTTACTCAAAGCATTGTATATATTTGTATTACCTTAGTATTTATTCTATACAGGGTGTCCCAAAAAAAAGGCTACCTTTTCAAATTCAAATTAGCATGTTAATTCAAGCAACCTATTGTAGTTCTTTGAAATTCATTATCGCTTTTGAAATACAAAACGCTTCTGAACGCTTTCCAAACGCAGACTTGAAGTTATTCTTAATCACCCGTGTGTGCATGCACTAAAACCCCTTTGACATTGAACACAATAGGTTGTTTAAATTAACACGCTCATTTGAATTTGAAAAGGTAGCCTTTTTTTTGGGACACCCTGTATGCATTATATGCACACTGTACTCTGAGAAGTTCGGTATCAATTGTCATACAGTTAGGGGTGGCGCCTGAGGGGGGGGCAGGGGCTACAGCCCCCTCGTCGGGGAATCTTAGCCCCATGTCGGGGAAAAATTAACAATTCGTCGGGGAACGAGCTGGAAGAAAAAAGTTCGTCTTTTGTTTTCTTAGAATCGTAAACGTTTTTAAAACATTAATAAACGTTTCGCTAAACAACGTCGAAGGTAATCAACTTTCATCTCTGCCACAAATCTATCACCTCTGTGTTGTTTCGGCGCTCATTGTTATCTAGTTTTTGCGTGAATATTATTGTTAGAGTTAGTTTCCTATACAGTAAGGAAATACTGACTATAAAATCATGATTTTCACTGTTTTTTATTTTAATTTTTTTGTTAAAACTGCCCGCAAAATGCATGAAATAGCTTTTCAGAGGCTTAGAAAATCAAAAATTCCCCGGGGGAGCATGTCCCCCCCCCCCCGCCCCCCTGTCGGTACATGCGAGAAAAAATATTCAAAAAAATACTAACATAAGTGAAGTGTACAAACCTTCCAGATATTAATAATGAATCAACCATGTCAACAGAAAAGATCTGATCGTTGTGACCTTCTAAATATTTGATGCTGAACTTCTTGTTATGCCAACTGCCTGAGCCTCCAGTGGACTGCGTCTTTGCCTTCGTTATGGTCGATGTTGAAGTATTGACAGCAGTCGAGGATACCCTTGGCTTTGAAACCTGTGCTTGACCTATATAGGTTGTTTTAATTAAAGATGAAATATTCACCATCTTGTCATGTTTGTGCTTTAAGGTTTTCTAGGTTTTCTATATACATAAGGCAGGGTTCTCATTACTTTTCTTTGTTTAACAAAAAATTAAGTCCTTCTATCGCGTTCTTAAACACTTAAAAATGAGTTGAAATACCAGCGCATCGATAGATCGTGCTTTGTCAACATCATCCTCCATATTTTTTTTCAAAATGGCATGGCATTTAATTTCAAGAGAATTCATCTTCTCTTCTTCAGAATTTCAAAATCGGAAATATAGAAGAATCCGAAGTCCTGAAATGTGTTGTTGTTTACGCATTTTATACGTTTTATAATCCTCAGAATTCTGTAAAATCACCTCCCCAAACGCAGGAAATGGCATTTCAGGGACTCTAATATTTCAAAATTTTTAAGGGGGAGTATGCCCCCGAAACCTCCTAGATGTCTCACACCTATGGCGCTCGCGCTGTTGCGGTTGTTCTTCACCGTCTACTTTATCAATTTCACCTGCTACTTCTTAACCTAATGAGAACCCTGCATAAGGGACAGGTCATTATTTATGGTCGGGGCCAAAGAGAAATAGATTTTGAAAAAATGAAAAAATAATTTTACCCAACCAAATTAAGATCAGAAATTTAACCATCCCAACCATGGGTAAAGAAAATCTTTTACTCAACCCAAGAAGAAAAAAGTTAGATAAAGCCCAATTCCCAGCATATCGTCTATATACAAGTTATAATAACAAACCCAAATAGATATACAGACAGATCCTACTGTAACTTTCAGATTATTATCTCCCTATACTGAGCAGGAATCCAAGGAAACAAGGAGAGGAATACAATAACAAAAGCGACTAAGGAGAACTGATGATGAGATTCCAATTTTAAATGATGAACTCTTAATTTGTTTATGTAAATAGTCATCAAAATTTTGCTCCCCAACCCTTCAGAGAAGTCATTATTTTTTACCCAACCATTTAGGTCTTAGAATTTTTGTCCTATAGAATTTTTTGAAAAACAGAATTTACTCTCAAATGAAGGGCTCCGCTCGAAAGTCAGTTTTTCGTTCCTAAAAATCTCTGCAGTTCACCACTTATCCGCTTTGCCTTAAACTTTTTTTTTTTTTTTGAGGTCCGTAACTCAGGTCCGTAACTAAAATAGAGCCTTTTGATTGGCTGAGTACGAGGTCCGTATCACACCAGTACGGACCTCTCGCAACTTTTCGCGCCAAAAAATTGCAATTTTTTGACTTTGCTCGAAAAAAATAGGTCCAGTACGGACCTCCCAGCCGGTAAATAACATATATATACTTTATAATCTAAGGGTGTAGGCTAGGACAAAACGTTCCGCGTCAACTTGCGTGGGCTGAGTTGCGAGGGCTGCACTATTTCGCAGTTCAGGTAAACAGCGGAGGATCCAGGATTTTAGTGAAAATGGGGTTTCCTCTAGAAGGAAATTTTTGAACACTTGGGACTCTGAAATGGAATTTCTTGCATTTTGAGAGCAGTTTTGACAGCACGTTTGAGCACTGATCAGTTTAAAAAAAGGACAGAATTTTAGGAAAAATCCGGGAGTTTTGCAGGAGACAACTAAGACTAGAAGTACAGAGCCATTTAACATTTATTATTCGCATTAGTGCAATTCGCATGTCAAATTTAGGGAGCTGTCATTAATTCCACCCGGGAGCCCGGGAGGGGGCAGAAGGAAAACTGAAAATTCTTGTTAAAGTTTCGTGACCCAACCAAATTTCCCTGGATGGTTTCATGACCCAACTATACATTTTGTTTTAGTTTCGTGCGGGCGCAGTACATCTTAAATTTTCGTTCATACCGACAACACAGGAGTGCTGGGAACTGAGCGTAGTCTGCCATATAGAGCAAGGAAAACAATCAACTTTGTTTTCAGCCGAGTTTTCGCATTCCTGAACTCTAATTAGTCTCGAACCACTGAAATCCAAACTATATATACCTGTACATAATTTCTGGGGGCAAGGCCCAAGGGGTTCTCAAAACTAATATGTAATATGGATATTTCTTGGACTTACATAGCGTATATCAATTCCTATGTTATAAATATTTGTTTTCTTCGATTACTTTTGATACTAATAAAAAAAGGTTTCATGGCGCCGCATCAAAGGTTTTCCAAATGTTTTCGTAGCCCCACCAACTTTTGATTTCTAGTTTCATGGCCAAGCACTTTTCCTTCTGCCCCTCCCCGGTGCAATTAATGACAGCTCCCTTATTTTAGTTTGTGCGCATGGCATCGGATCCTCAAGCCGATTTGCATAATTCGTTACCAATCCCTGAAGACCCATCCCCACAAGCCCAGGAAATGTCGTATTGAATAAAATTTGTAATCACTCTGGAATTTAGATTTTAGAGTGCTATTTTAAGTGCTCGTGGTAACTGAGGGAGTGCAGGCTTTCGCTTTCTAAGCATTTTGGCTTCATAATAATGAACTTCGCGTGCTTATAGTGACTTGTATTCACAGTGTAATTTTTTCAACGCAACCAGTCTTGAAAACCAGGCCAATTGGGCGGGGAAAATGGCAAAGGGGGTTTCGCGCAAATCTCTCTACACAATCACTGGTAAAGGCAGAATTTTTCTTCTGGTTTACATCCTGAATTTTTGGCACTATTGGATTCATAAATTATCATGATTAATTGACTGTCGTGACAATTATAGAAGTGTTCTGACAAAAGTTGATGTTTAATTGTTGAATTCCTGCTTCGCGTTTGATTGGTTTTAGGCTGTTTTTGAACAACCAATTAGGATTGAGTCAAAGTTGTTCACCAAACTTCATTAAGCCAATGTCAATGCGAAGAAATGAATTTGTCCAACATTTTTGGAATTCTTCTATTTGCCACAACAGTAATATCACTATTTGCGTAATATTATCATCAGCATTGATGCCTCTTTCCCCCGCCAAAATTGGTTTACTATATGCACATGAGGAAGTAACGTCAACCTTGGACACGCAATATATATATATATATATATATATATATATATAATATATATATATATATATATATATATATATATATATATATATATATATATATATATATATATATATATATATATATCCAATCGCCTGAAGATCGTCTCGACAAACGAGGCGTGAAACTCGGAGTAGCGATGTTTCAGTTTTAAGAAATGTATTAAAAATTTATATTGCTCTGCTGAATATTCACAGTATTGAACACTCTTTTATCTACTACAAACAAAGAAATATTGTATATGTATATATATATATATATATATATATATATATATATATATATATATATATATATATATATATATATATATATATATATATATATACGTGTAGGTTTTGGTCCACGAAATGCAAAGAGTGCTCAACAACATATAGTTAGAGCAAATAATATATATAATAATATATATAATAATATATATATATATATATATATTGGTTTTAGGCTCTTTTTGACCAACCAAAATGAACCAATTAGGATTGAGTCAAAGTTGTTCACCAAACTTCATCAAGCCAACTTGTCAATGTGAATAAATGAATTTTGCTCAACATTTTTGGAATTCTTCTATTTGCCACAACAGTAAAATCACTATTTGCGTAATATTATCATCAGCATTGATATATATATATATATATATATATATATATATATATATACGTGTAGGTTTGGTCTACGAAATGCAAAGAGTGCTCAACAACATATAGTTAGAGCAAATAGATTTTCGCTTACCTCAAAACTGGTCTGCTACAACTTGTTTCATCTGTAAAAGAATCTTCAGGTCACTGCCTGAAGATTCTTTTACAGATGAAACAAGTTGTAGCAGACCAGTTTTGAGGTAAGCGAAAATCTATATATATATATATATATATTATATATATATATTATATATATATATATATATATTACCTATAATATTACCTATAATATATATATATATATATATATATATATATATATATATATATATATATATATATATATATTATATATATATATATATATATATATATATATATATATATATAATATATATATATATATATCAACTTTGTTTTGACAAAGTGCTAAACATATTTTTTAATATAAATTGTGACTAGTGATGTAATATGTCATGAAACCAACCTATTGAGCTGTTATTTGCCCCAGCTGACACACTTTTTTCCACCTGTGAAGAATTTCCAGTGTTATGCAGGGCAACATCCTTTCCATTTCCACTCTCCAAACACTCTGCATTCTCAGAGGTAGACATCTCATCTGATGATTTGATGTTTGAGATTGTACTAGACTCAACTACAGGTACCCGCTGATCTGACTCATTTACACCAGCTGTCATGCCTTCATCAACACTTAAGTTTTTATCCATCATTCGACTTATTGTTTCAATTTTATTTTCTTTCTCACGTTTCGCGAGTTTGTGGTTCAGAAGTTGACGAATATCTGATTTCTTTGATACCTAAAACAGGAACACCAATGATTGAATGTATGTATATATATGTTAGGCACCATACCTGGGAAATTTCCCCGACCTCAATTTTATTTTTATTTTTTATTTTGTACAAAACATAGTTTAAACTATCAAAACTATCGTTTTTCCACCTTAGAAATACCCTACTCATGTTTTACTGTCCATTTGAGCATTGTCAATCTCCATTGTGTCAGGCACCTCGATGTGACCAAGAGCTGGGCTGGACATCGCTGATGAACAGACGCAAATACCATCTATGTGTCTCCATATTTAAGTACCTTCATGGCTTTGAACCACAAATATTATGTGACAATGTTGTTTTGTTTCACCACAACTATAACACTCGGCGTAATAGAATAGATATCAACCTTCCAAAAGTGAGAACTGAAATAGGCAAGAAGACATTTAATTATTCAGCCTCTAAGCTGTTTAATACACTACCCACTGAAATGAAAACTCTTGAGACTATTTCTAAATTTAAATCCCAATTAAGGACATTTTTAACTTAACTTGGTATATTATTTACAGTATCTTTGCTATATGTATGTATATAATCTTTGAGCATATTCACATGACTTATGCCGTCATTGTCACTCTACAGTATATGTTGTAATTCTAATTTCTGATACAGGGCCCTCATTGATAACAGCATCTTTTTGTTGACGAGGTTTACCCTGTTTAAATAAAGATTTTCAATTCAATTCAATTCAGACAAAAGTGTAATTACCATGGGAGAGGACATAACACTGACCCCCTAGTACATGGACTACCCAAATGGACTACCCAAATGGACTACCCTAAAAATGGACTACCCCCAAAAATACTCAAAATACTTGTATTTGATTTTAGCATACCTTTTTTGCACTGGTGAAGTAAACGACATCCTTCATCGTACGATCGTACGAACCGCCGCCATTTTGAATTGTAAATAACACAAGGAACCCAATTAAATAACACAGAACCCATTTTGCATTTTGAATTATGAAAAATTTTATTCACCGAGGTTGACCTTGCAATGATAAAGACCTTTTTTAACATATTGGACAATTATTCACGTCTCTATCATTGCAAGGTCAACCTTGACATAGACTGTCAACATTGCAAGGTCATGACTGCTTTGCAGTCGTTTCTTTTGGGTTTTTTTTGGGGGGGATGTTGGGTTTCCTTTGTTGGGAAACCCAAAATCCTATAATTCCCAAAACATTCCCAAAACCCAAGAGAAACGACTGCAAAGCAGGCTAAGAGTGCAAACAATAGACCTTTCAGTACAGTTCCCTGTGCCATCTTGAAAGGTAAACCGTGCCTTTGCATCGAAGCGAGACCAAGGTTGACCTTGCAATGATAGAGACGTGAATAATTGTCCAATGTGTTAAAAAAGGTCTTTATCATTGCAAGGTCAACTTCGGTGAATAAAATTTTTCATAATTCAAAATGCAAAATGGGTTCTGTGTTATTTAATTGGGTTCGCTGTGTTATTTACAATTCAAAATGGCGGCGGTTCGTACGATCGTACGATGAAGGATGTCGTTTACTTCACCAGTGCAAAAAAGGTATGCTAAAATCAAACACAAGTATTTTGAGTATTTTTGGGGGTAGTCCATTTTTAGGGTAGTCCATTTGGGTAGTCCATTTGGGTAGTCCATGGACTAGGGGGTCAGTGTTATGTCCTCTCCCAATTACCATGGTTGATTGAAATCTTATATCCGGTTTGCTTTGTCACGACGGTTTTTAATATAAAAAAATAAAAACCTCCATCCCAACTTGGAAAATTTGGAATGGGGGGGATGCTAAACAAGTAATTTTTTTATGTGGCCTTATCTTTTTTAATACTGTTTGGGGTATATACTTAGACTGTGAATAGTTATTAATTAATTGTACGTAGTTACTCAATACAAAAATATACATATAACAGTCTAAAGATGTTTTAGGTAAACTGCAAAATTATTGCATATTTAACTGATGTTTTGAGAGAGTCATATATACAACCATTCAAATATTTGATAGTACACTACTTACAACTAGTACTGTATATCCAGATTGGAAAGTTTGACATGTATGTTATCCCAAAGATCTTCAGCATACTAGAGTTTCATTGATTATGCCAAATTGTTGAGTCATAATCAGTAACACAAAAACATTGCATTGTAAAAACTCATTTGACTGGTTTGAACTTATACTTGAATTCCTTTTCACTTTTTAGTTATATAACCTATATGTTTTCAGTCAACAACTTCAGTTTACTCAGCCATTCTTAACTTTCACTGTCACATTTTCTAATTTTCTAACAATAACCATTGTGTTTTGCAACCTTAGACTAACACGATTAGTGTGGCCTGTGTTAATAATAATCTTTATTTTTCAATTTGTTGTTGTTTACCCTTTTCTTGCCAATAGTAAGTGAAAGAGAATTGCATATTTTTTCAAGAATATGTTTTTGACAAGTAAAAATACTGCTTGAATGGCAAACTTTGTTTCTTACTGCATGGGCATAATGATCGACTGGGGTTATTTTGAGGCTAATACACATAGGCATAGCAACCTAATTGTCTTTGGGGGGACATTATTATAGTCAAATAAGTCAACTCTATATTTTTAACCAACCATAACTTTGCTTGAAATTGCCTGGAAAAGGTTGAAATTGCCAGCAAAAAGTGCTATAATTCCTCGAAAAAATTCAATATGGTAAAAACATTCAATTGGGAGGGCAATTACCCTCCCTTGTTAACTTCCTAGGCCTAATAGGTTATAGGTAACTGTAATACCCACAGAATACAGAGGTGCATGAGAAGTGCCACTATTAACTCACTATAAACTATAAAGTTACAGTACATATACGGTTTTTCATTGCTAAAAGCGCATTAATAAATCATATGACAAAATTGTGTGAACAAAAGAAAAAAAAACAACCACTAAAAATAAAACATGATATTTAAATAACCCAAATAGAGACGAGGAAGCCCCAGGGAAGCCCCCTCCAGGCCTCCCTCTAGGATATCTAGGGTCCTCAATAGGGGTGCATATATTAAATTAAATGCCAAAATTGGCGCCAAAATACAGTATGGACATAACATTTCAATTTTCATTGCAACCAGTAAGTAACTCGTGACTCTTTGCAAATATTTTGGATAAATCTATTAAAAAAGCAACGATAAATAACACCTTTTCGTATTCCTCATCTGTTAAGTCCCTTTCCAGCCTTTCAAGATGCTCAATTTGTCTTAATTTCTTGCGAAGTTTGCGAATTTCTATTTTTGTTGAATTGTCCGCCATCTTGAATTATACTCGTTACCAGGAGCCTTTCGTCTCAAGCCGCGGGGTCAAAACAACAGTGGGGGAAAGTGATGATTATCAAACACAGACACGTTATTTCTTCTTAAAAGCTACACAAAACGGAAAATTCAAGCTATTATTCAATTTAATAAATGATCTCTTTAATTTTAACACGCGTGAAGGAGGAAATTCAAATGTTTGTAGCCTGTTTAATACGTAAAACGTTTAGCTGTCCTTTAGCCTCCCCTCCCCAGTCAAATTAGCAACAGCAGCGTCTTTTGGAATGGATCTTATGGACCGTTATGGCTGTTTTATTTCGTCATTTTTAGGCACTTTTAGAACCAACAATTGAATAAATATTGCTTTACTACCTCTCCAAGGATAACAGGAGGTCTTACTTACCAACGGTTTGTACTTATCTCCGTTATGTCAGCCCAAACTAGTCGCTCTACGATTCGATACCTAACAGACTTTGAAAAGTCCGTTATCGTCAACAATTTTGACAAGCGTGGCTGGATTTCTTCCGACCCCGAGGACGACTGGAATTTCTACTGGGCAAGTGTCCATACCGTTCGCAGCATCTTCAATGTCGAGACTGGATTTCGGCTGAACGACGACCAAATCCTCAACCACTTTCCAAACCATTACGAGTTGACACGCAAGGATATGATGGTGAAGAACATCAAACGTTACAGGAAAACCTTGGAGAGGGAAGGCAACTTGTTAGCTGAAAAAGATGAAGCAGGCAGACACATCTACTTGGATGTTATACCAGTGACGTTTCTGCTTCCTGTCGACTACAACTTATTTGTCGAAGAATTTCGAAAGAATCCTGCTAGTACCTGGATCATGAAGCCAGCTGCCAGATCCCAAGGCTCTGGGATATTCCTGATCAACCGGCTGTCGCAGATGAAAAAATGGTCCAGGGACGGTCGATCTGCATTGGCCACTCATTCCTTGTCCAAAGATACTTACGTGATATCTCGGTATGTTGAGAATCCACTGCTCATTGGCGGGAAGAAGTTTGACCTTCGTATTTATGTGCTGGTTACGTCGTACCGACCACTGAAATGCTACCTGTATAAGTTGGGATTTTGTCGGTTTTGTACGGTGAAGTACAATGCCAACGTGAGCGAGCTTGACAACATGTTCGTGCATTTGACCAATGTCAGCATCCAAAAACATGGCGAAGAATACAACCCTACGCACGGTGGGAAGTGGACTGTCGAGAACCTGAGGCGTTATTTAGAGGGAACCCGAGGTAGTGAAAAGGCTGGGAAGCTGTTTGACGACATTCATTGGCTGATTGTACATTCGCTGAAATCAGTTCTGCACGTCATGAACAGCGATCGACACTGCTTTGAGTGCTACGGGTATGATGTGATTATCGATGATAATTTAAAACCATGGTTGATTGAAGTTAATGCATCACCATCCATGACGGCAACAACCACTTCGGATCGTGTGATGAAATACAACCTTATCAATGACATCATCAACATCGTCATGCCAACAGGCGAGGTACTGGATATCCGATGGAATAAAGTCCCCCCCAGTGACATGTATGGCAACTTCGAGTTGCTGTACGATGAGGAGTTAGCTACCCAGGATGCTCCAGATGGACAAAATCTGAAGGCGAAAGGATCAGGAACCAACATTGGGAAACAAGGCAAGGATAGCAAACAAAGACCAACAACATGGAGGTGATTAAAAGTTAGAGTTAACACTGAGTAATTAAATAAATTACTCATACTGTACAAAGTAGTGGAGATTGGAGAACCCAAATCAAAATATAACTTACAGTACTAGAAAATTTTCCTCAACCATTAACCCTTTATTCCCGGGAGTGATCAGTAACTAACTTCTCCTAATAATATCAATGGTTAACCAAGCATAGAGGTAAGGCAAATACCTGGGTTTCCTATTTCATTCTGAAAAATTAGGTAGGGTAGGTCGGTTCTTCTTTTTTTCTTTTTTTCTCCAAACATTGCATGGACGAACAACAGGTTTTACCAAACCACGCTAATCTTGAGGACACTGCCTGGATCGGCAGCCATGTTTGCTATCCCAGGATGCAAATCAAGTTGCCAGGGTTCAGGCTTCTCAAAATTTCAATAAAAAGATTAGGGTCAGCATTTTACTGGCCAAAAACTAGGTACTGTACATATAGGGTTGGGAAAACAGAAACCAAGGTTGTTTTTTTCCTAATTAAGGAAATGATCACCAAAGAAAAACTGACATGATTTTAAAACAACTTCTCCCAACCATCACTATAAGAAATGCTTGGAGACCAATAAGGAGAATATATATATTGATACTAGGGATTAAAATGTTAATGATGTACAGGTGTATAATATCATCGTGCAAATGTGCGGTGATGGATCCAGCTTGATCTGGTGGGGGGGGGGGGTGCTAGCAGGTGTAGGGCATGCCTGCGAGGCAGGGTGGAGTGCCCCTGAAGGAGCTACTGTACAGCACAGGTTCTGGGGACACAGCCCCAGTAGTGTCCAGGCTCCAAGCTGGTGGTGGGGCTGGGGGGCGAAGCCC
Source organism: Chrysogorgia sp. JL179-B06 (assembly GCA_035772405.1). NCBI lineage: Eukaryota > Metazoa > Cnidaria > Anthozoa > Scleralcyonacea > Chrysogorgiidae > Chrysogorgia > Chrysogorgia sp. JL179-B06. The sequence continues at coordinate 4,369,179 of JAYKKM010000375.1, forward strand.
ACCAGAAAAATGTTTTTATACCTATTAATACCTATGAACCATATGATAGCTAATATATGAATCATATATCTATGAATCATATGATAGCTACAGTATGATACCTAATACCTGTACCTAAAAATTGGATTTGACAAGCAATTGGCACCATCACTGCACCGCATTGGCCAAGGCCAGGGGGGTGCACACCCATGGCCAGGGGGATACGTAAATCCATCACTGAAAATGTGTGCAAATGCCAAATATTCATTCATATATACTGACCAAGATTTTTTAGGGTTGAATGTTTCATAAAATGTACTACAGTATCATCATGATGATGTTCTTGATCTTGTTTTGAAAAAAATGATTTTAAGTTGAAGCTCTACATGGAGTCATTATGATATGTGACCCTCCATAGACCTCTTTCATAATGGTGGCCAGTCTAAATATTCATTTATATACATGCAAATTAGCCTTTCTGGCCTCGTTACAAAGCAAAGATTCTTTGGAATTACAGACACACAACCATGGTCAGAAATATATCAAAGAATATTTCATTTTGATGCCATTATCAAAGGGGTATATGGGTTAAAATGGGTAAAAGACAGATAGTGAACAGATGACAAATGGATTGTAAAAGCGTTCGAATGGTCTCCCAAACCATTTGAACGGTTTGGCAAAAGTACCATGGAACAGTTTAGTACAAGCATTTGAATGGATCAAAACAACCGTTTGATGAACCACCCCATTTGAACGGTTTGCATCCAAGAGCGTTCAATGGTATATGAATGGTATTTTTATGCTGTTCGCAAAAGCGTTAGGTACGTTTTCCTATGTAGGGTCAAATATATACAAGACTTATAGATACTACCATGTAAAAACTGCCAGCAGTTGTGACAAAGATATCCCAGGCATGTATATGGAATGAAAAACACTAAAAGGTAACTGTTGTTGTCTGCTGGAATGGTGGATACAGTACTTTCATTCTCTGATGAATATTTATGTTAGACCTATTCGCTATTTTGGCAGTACACCAAGTCACCAACCTTGCATTTGTTTTCTTTTATATCATTACTGTAAAATAAAGTTGTTGTTTTTTTACATGGTACACACGTAAAAACGCAGTCTGTTTTTACCTATTAACAGCCCAACACATGGTTGATATCGACTGGCTTGAACAGGGTTCACAACATGTTGAAACATGCTTGAACAGTGCTGTTATTTTAACAGTCCTGATCTATCATGTTAACAATGCTGTTACAGGCATGTTGAACCAACAACCTTGTTACAACCTGTGAGATTTTTACGTGTGTAGCTGGAGTCTCCATAAAAATCTTGTCTATATTACATAAAATGATTTTGTGTTTTTAAAAACTTATAATTGACGTTATGTACAGTTACACGTTTAAAATAATATATGCTGTACTATTATGATCAATGTCAAATTTGCTCTGTTTTGAACTACAGGGTATACTGCTAAACATTGCATGTTACATCATCATTTGTTCTACCTTGTTAACAAGTTATAACAGTATTGATGGCTGAACAATGCTGTGACAACATTGTTATCATGACTGAACTACATTGTTGAGTTTAAACATTATTTACGGTGTTTAGCCCAATGTTGTAGTTGACAGCACAACATTGTTCACAGTTGGCAGCACAACAATACTGTTCACAGTTGTCAACACAACAATATTGTTCACAGTTGGCAGCACAACATTGTTCACAGTTGACAGCACAACATTGTTCACAGTTGGCAGCACAACATTGTTCACAGTTGGCAGCACAGCATTGTTCACAGTTGGAAGCACAGCATTGTTCACAGTTGGCAGTACAGTATTGTTCACAGTTGCCAGCACGACTTTGTTCACAGTTGGCAGCACAACTTTGTTCACAGTTGGCAACACATTGTTCACAGTTGGCAGCTTGCATTGTTTACAGTTGATAGCACAACGTTGTTCACAGTTGGCAGCACAATATATTGTTCACAGTTGGCAGCACAACATTGTTGACAGTTGGCAGCAGAACATTGTTCACAGTTGACAGCACAACATTGTTGACAGTTGGGAGCAGAACATTGTTGACAGTTGGCAGCAGAACATTGTTCACAGTTGACAGCACAGTATTGTTCACAGTTGACAGCACAGTATTGTTCACACAACATTGTTCACAGTTGGCAGTACAACATTGTTCACAGTTGGCAGCATGCAGCATTGTTCACAGTTGGCAGCACAACATCGTTCACAGTTGGCAGTACAGCATTGTTCACAGTTGACAGCACATCATTGTTTACAGTGAGCAGTACAGCATTGGCAGTACAACATTGTTCACAGTTGACAGCACAACATTGTACACAGTTGGCAGTACAACATTGTTCACAGTTGACAGCACAACATTGTTCACAGTTGACAGCACAACATTGCTCACAGTTGGCAGCACAACAGTGTTCGCAGTTGGCAGTACAACATTGTTCACAGTTGACAGCACAACATTGTACACAGTTTGCAGTACAACAGTGTTCGCAGTTGGCAGCACAACATTGTTCACAGTTGGCAGCACAACAATACTGTTCACAGTTGTCAACACAACAATATTGTTCACAGTTGGCAGCACAACATTGTTCACAGTTGACAGCACAACATTGTTCACAGTTGGCAGCACAACATTGTTCGCAGTTGACCGCACAACATTGTTCACAGTTGACAGGACAGCATGGTTCATGCCTTTTAACAACTGCGCATTTTTAACCCTGTTTGATTAAGCTGTTACAGGAGGGCTGACTAACATCCTTTTATGAATTGTCATGCATACAATGTAGGTGAGACTATGGACAACAAATGGTATGCAGGCAAGATAATCGTCATTATATGTTGATGAGGAGTCAGTTCATGGAGTAACCAGCCAGGAAAATGACCAAGATTGGAAGGCAAGGGAAGGATTCAGTACTCCCATGAAACACAAACAACATCAACAGTAGGTGATTAAAACACCATATTCTTGTATAATTGTACTGTATTATTGTAAGTATTGGACATTACATTACAGACATACAGTGGATATATATATTAGTTTGTTTAAATGTTAACCTTTAAAATAAATGTTAATATAAATAATGTAATTATAACAAATTAGTTGCAAATAATGATAATTATTTATAACTAATGGTATAACAATTATAATTGATGAAGATCAGTTTGTTGAGAAGTTTAGAAAGTGGAAGGATAAAGTGGAGGCGAAAGGTTTGAGAATGAACATGCGCAACGCAAAGGTAAGTGGTATAGGAGAAGGAACAGTAATGAAATCTGGAAAATGGCCATGTGGTGTGTGCAAGAAGGGAGTTGGTGTGAACCAAATGTAGTGGTGTTACTGGCACATTGGCAGGAATTGTAAATTTTAGTTTAGGGAATGTTAGTATTGGTGAAGACTCGTTAGATTGTGTCAAGAAATTTGCTATCCTGGTGATATGATACAGTGGGTGTAGGTGGTGGTGCACAGAACAGCTCGATTTGTAGAGTTTGGTGTGCTTGGAAGAGGTTTAGAGAGTAATTGCTTCCAATGCTTGTACACTTTATGTGGTAGAAATACAATGATGTACGGCAGCAGGGGCGGATCCAGGCTCATCTGATAGAGGGGTGCAGATTTTTCAGGGGGGTGTACCCATCCACCACCACCTTAAATTATGTCAAAAATGCCATAAATCATGAAAATTGTAATATACACTGGTTGATGCTGACTTTTTCTGGGGGGTGCTAATTTTCTCTGGGGGGTGCGCACCCCCCTGCACCCCACCCCTAGATCCGCCTATGTACGGCAGTGAAACATGGGCAGTCAAGGAAGATGATGTTAGAAGACTTGAACGCACTATTTTGAGGATGATTAGATATGGATATGGAATGCAGCGTTGAGAAACTTCAGGGATAGAAAAGATCCTAATCCCTTACCTGTCTCTGGTCATGACAGGATGTATATTTTTTACCTGTCTCCTCCATTATTTAACTTGGACAAAAAAATTGTGTTTTTGTTCTTAATGAATTCGCTGCTCAAGTGGTGGGATTTCTACTTTTAATTTGGTATAACCACTAATGTACCGCTCCGAGCGTGACTTCCAAAACCATATGAGACTTGCATGTTTCAACATAAGTGGGTGATGTGTAATTCAATAATTTGAAGAAGTATTCGAAATTCATGGTCCGTACGTACTCCTGTTGATTATTGAATATTATTTGTCAATTCTCGACTCTACATACTCGTATTTATATAGACTTTTATATTCTTAATTTAGCAGGCGACAGGTAGGTAATCTTTACGCTTGTCGTTTGTGAAAATCACCTGCATGGAATCGACAAGTAGACAGGCATTATTAAACCAATCAGCGCCCGATAATTGCAATATCTCGACATTGACAAAAAATACCGAAACCTAGACTCTTGCTACCACAGGTAGCCCGAGTAAAGTGCATATACATGCACTACACATACGATATCAGGTCTAACCTTTCGAGCGGCGGCCCTTCGTCAGAGAGCGAAACGTATAAATTGTATTGATATATAGGTTTGTCTTTTTGATAGTCATTTACTCAAATTTTAGCATGGCTTACGCAAATTTCATGACACGAAAACTAATTGCCACTTTAATTTGTTGGTGCAATATATTGAAATGTAGTTATGTTTATTTGAAGTTATGAAGTTATGTTATGTTTAGCTTAGGAAGGAAAACCAATGACGAAGGCGCTGTAATCTCTTGTTTGTCTCTGGACTATAGAACAGGCTTTGCAAGTCATCACTGAATTAGACTTAATTTAAAACGTTGATATCTACATCACCTATGACAACCAGAAAATCCTTTTTGACGACAAAAAGGCCACAAGTATACCATAGATGCCATAGCGCCTTCTTCAGACGTTTGGGGTTTCACAGTTTTGAGGTCGTTTTGATGAGCGAAAAGAAAGCACCGACGGAAAACGAAGAAAGTAAGGTTCAACGAGAACGTTGAAGTGTTTTTGATTCCCCGCTGGGAAAATGTAGGAAGTAGTGTCCCGCGTAGTCTTCAGGGCCTGTCGGGAGCTAGTGGTTGGTTTCAATTCTCGCAGACTAGAGCATTGGTAAGGAGATCGATGGAATATAAGAAGCCTGGTTCGACGTCGCTAAGTTTAAGTGAAGCCGCCAGAGAGAAACTATATCGTCATGAAGAACCCGAGGATTCATTCGTCGACTTTGGCTGGAAAAGGAAAGGGAAAAATATGTTGCCGCCTTCTCGTGGTTATTCTAATCCTAAGCAATCGTCTTTATGCACACAAAAGGCGCTTCCGATTGCTAGAGACTTTAACTCGCCACATGAACGCAATGGTTTCTCGTATCGAGCTATTTCCAAGCCTCCTTTTGTTCACGAGAGAGGTTCTGCGGCTCCCCTTTAACACTAAAGCAACGGCGAATCACACCGAAAAATTTCACCCGATAATTTTGAGAGATCGCCATCATGAAGGAGCGTTTTCGGAGATATTGGAAATCTATGGGAACAATCCGAGATCAACCAAGGCAGGATTTTCCAATGATACTCCCGGACTACCTGCAGTTTCTGATGCCATTGGGAATGTTGAGTCTACGCAAAGACGATCTTCTATTGCGTTCTTTCCAAATATCAAACGGTCAACTCCAGTAGGTCGTACAGCACCGCCGCCGTCGCCTTACGACGTGTTTCCGAACCAACGAGATCTTAACGATCGTGTTGTATCGTGGAAATGGATTTATCTCCCTTCATGAATAGACCATGCAGGGTCATGGACCATGCATGGGTGATTACGAAATAACTAAATATAATTAGTGAGTAAAAAACACCCTCTGATTGGCTATATAGGTGCAGTATATAGAGAATAATACATGAGTGTGCGGAAATATGAAATTTATTTCGAGTGTTGACCAGGATATCGAACGAGTGAGCGCAGCGAATAATTATTTTATACAAAATTAGTGACATTATCAACTGTGTTTCATCTTGCAATCTGTGTGCAATGGTTCATTTGATTCTGACACATAGTAACTGAGCTATAGTTCATTTAAACATTCACCAAACTAACATTCAAACAATATGACGTCATAATTTGTGCTGAATCAGCAATTTGTTTGTGCCATATTTCCCCTTGATTTTGACATCTTTAGATCTTTATAATTCTGGAACTAGAAAATATATCAAGGAACGGTAAACATCATTTAGTCCTACTTTTTGACGCTCTTTCAAATGAAGCAATAAAAAATTTTAATGTCATATACACTTTAAAGTGTTCATGAAACGAAAATTGCGTTTTAGGTATTTAAACGAACTCCTAAAATAACGAGGAATGATAATTTAGAGTTATTTCATATCTCACGTCTTTCTTGAGATATTTAGACTTATGTGATATGCAAATGATAACCACCGACGTTACAAGGTTTGCAAATTTTCAGAAAACCAAGTAATTAGAAATACAGTATAATAAATTAATTTGGCATCGCTATTTTGGTGTAATGATGTTAAGTTTCACGAAGTGTCGTAATGTGCAAAGTTTCAAGAGATTTTGTCGAATAATCTCAAAGATATACCTGATTTTTTAAAAACGTGTCAAAACCTCGTGACGTCGGTGGTTACTTATTTGCATATCACAAAAGTCTAAATATCTCAAGAACGACGTGAGATATGAAATAACTCTAAATTACAATTATTTGTTATTTTCGAAGTTCATTTAAACAACTAAAACTTAATTTTCGTTTCATAAACACTTTATAACCACTCAATAGTCTTAACCCAACATCGACAAGGAAAGCAAACAACGAATTTTTTCTTCTAGCGGCTAGCCAAAAAAATGAAATGAAATGCACTTAGTTTTATAAGTAACTTAAGTAACTCTAAGAATACATTGTTGTAAGAGCATTGAGACTATTGTATAATAGGTGTACTCCTAAAAAGTCTTTATTATTATTATTATTAGTTTTATAAGTAACTTTAAGAATGTATTTTGTAAGAGCATTGCACTATTATATAATGCTCCTAAAACGTCTTTATTATTATTATTAGTTTTATAAGTAACTTAAGTAACTCTAAGAATTTATTGTTGTAAGAGCATTGAGACTATTGTATAATACTCCTTAAATGTCTTTATTATTATTATTATTAGTTTTATAAGTAACTTTAAGAATGTATTGTAGTAAGAGCATTGAGACTATTATATAATGCTACTAAAACGTCTTTATTATTATTATTATAAGTTTTAAAAGTAACTTAAGTAACTCTAAGAATTTATTGTTGTAAGAGCATTGAGACTATTGTATAATGCTCCTAATACGTCTTTATTATTATTAAGCAAAATGATGAAGTGGAAAATTATGCATGCATGCTTTGAGAGACTATAATCGAATCACTTGAGATAATTTAACCTTCAAAGCAAGCATCAAGAGTCCTTCATTTGACAAGTGAACCAATATCGGTGATTGAACTACTCTCGTTGCTAATAGACGATATTACAGTTGAGTACGTTCTCAAATATTTTATTGTTTCTCCCACTGTTTGTAACTTTTATAGCGTAGTTGCTTACAGTAGTTCTTTTACTTGAATTACGTAATAGCCCATTCATTTGACAAACTGAATAGATTTTCAGTGGACAATATCTCTGAGAGCTTTGTGTTTTCTGAATTTAATTGTTTCATATAGGACTTGCGGAGGGATCATTTCGCGGGGCGCTAGTGTCTGAACGTATTTCAGTATATACTCGGTGCATGCAAGGACCACTTGCTCCAAGTGTTTTCATTCCTTTAATAAAACCGAACAAAGGAAAATGTCCGACCTTACTTTGTCTTCCGAGAATTATATAATTACCAGTGACTTTTTTCCCGGCTAAGGCTTTCCCAAAACCTCAAAATCACCAACTTTAACCGCGGAAAAATCCACAAAGATGAAATTTTCCAAGGACAAGATATATTTTTAACATTTCTTCTTGGTAGCTAGAACCCAAAGATTACGAATATATAAAATCCCAAAATGTGAGATTCAACTGCGCCGTTTGTAGAACATGGATATAAACTTGGTGTAACAGTGCAAAGTGTCACCGCGTGTGGAGTCATCATTTTATAATTTGGCGTTATCAAAGCCGTTATCAAAGCTGGTGGTTATCAACGCAACATCAACTATACCGCTCCCTATAAAAATTACGATAAAAGACAGTTTAATGAAGATTTAGAAAAACTAAATTGGTCCTTTGTAGACTCGCTGTCAGATATAAATGAAATTGTAGACAATTGGTGTAATATTTTCTCAGAAGTTGCCGATAAACATGTGCCAAAAAACCCCAGAAGAACTTCTCCAATCGATGCGCGACCGCGACTTTCATCAAAATCAAGCACACAAAACAAATTCAGCCTATATACCACTGGGGAAAATGTCGTGAACTAAAAAATTACCTAAATAATCAAGTAAAACTAACCAAATCCAACTATTATCTCTGGAAAACGTTAAATGAGATAACGTCACGCGACAAATCCAATACCAGTCCTTCGTGTATTATTTCTGATGATGTTTCTGTTAACGACCAACAATCAATTGCAACAATAATGAACGAATATTTTACGACCATAGGAACGAAACTCGCAGATAAAATTAAAGAAAAATTCAAACCAGTATCTCATGCAGCATCCACCCTTTCTCCGTACAATTTTGAGGTTGAAGAAGTAGACGAATCTCTGGTTTTCAGGGAACTAAAAAACTAACAAAGCTATTGGACTGGATGGGATAAGCTCAAGATTACTTAAAGTGCTGATAAACCCAAAAAGGGTTTTTGGTGATTCGAATAGAGCATAAAAAATTAGTTAATAAGTTCTAGATTAGTGTTTGCGTTAAACTTTTAGTTTCGGAGATATAAGGGCTCAAAGTCACAATTTGTGAAAAAAAGTAGCGCAGGCCGGGAGACTGGATCCGAGGAACGTGTTATGTTTCAATACTTATAAAAAATATTACAATTCGAGTAGACAAGGTAACATCGTAAAGACACATCGTTTGGGCATTTTTCTATAAAAACTCTTAAGATAGCTGTCTTCTCCTATACAAAAGCCTAGTTGTTGTTGAAGATGGGTTCCTCGGATCCAGGTCCCTGTGTGTTATTTTGGTGGCGCTACTTTTTTCAAAAAAATGGCACAATTTGCATGTTTGAGCCGTTATATCTCCGAAACTAAAAGTTTAACGCAAAAACTAATCCAGAACTTATTAACTAACTTTTTATGCTCTATCCGAATCACCAAAAACCCATTTTGGGTTTATACTCCTAGTTCAACGAAGACTCTTCAACATCTCGTTACGTTCTGCAACTTTTCCATATATTTGGAAAAAGAGAAAAGTTGTTCCTCTCTTCAAATCTGGTGAGCCAACTTTACCGAATAACTACCGTCCTATATAACCATTATTTTTGACAAAAATAATTGATCGTGTTGCTCACCGACAAGTCTACACATACATGCAAGAAAACAATCTAATCGCTCCAGAAAATTTGGTTTCCATTCAAAACTATATCCACCGATGTTGCTCTAGCACAGTGCACTGATAAAAATTTAGACAATCTCGACAAAAAGTCAGTTATACAGGACCTGTTTTTATTGATGTGCGAAAAGCATTTGATGATACTGTAGACCAAGGTACTCGTTACTAATTTCAAAATGGCAATTCGTGGATTTACTACCCGACCTGTTCTCAACTGGTTGTGTTCATATACCTTTCATCTCGTACTCAAGTATAACAACTGCACATCTACCTCAAGATCAGTCTGTCGGAGTTCCACAAGGAAGTATATACTGGGCTCTTTGTTCTTCTTATATAAACGAACTACCTAAATACCTTAATTATACCAAATCAGTTCTATACGCCGATGACACATTTTTGTATTCTGCAAAATCTGCAACAGCCCTCCAAGCTAACATAAACGCTGATTTACAATCTCTATCAAAATAGCTATACGAAAACCTGCTAACCAGCAACTATAAAAAACGAAATTTCCTCATATTTGCAAACAAAAAACAGCTAAAGTCATACTCCAATCTAACCATCACTATAAATAACCAGAACATTGAACAAGGACAAACATTTAAGTATTTTGGTGTCACCCTAAGCATGATCATATCGGAAACTTAGCCAGCAGCATAAAGCAAAGACCTGGAGCCAAACGACGTGTGAAGTGTTACTACCACCACTTCGCACGAAGCACTCTGTACATCAGAGTGAAATCCGTTACTCTACAAAGGGCCCTTCATCAGAGAGAAATGTCACATTTCACTTCGGTGAAGGGCCCTTGTTCAAGATACGTCGTCTTGCGCCCCTTGGCCGATATATGGATGACACTACGTTTTCCCAGTTGATTGAGATTAGAACTTGCTCCCGAAACTCTGTTGTTTTGAAAATTTAATTTTCAAATATCTCTTTGAATTGGATTGAATTCACACAACTGTAGTTTATAATTTTCATTCTTCTGGTAAATCTTTTTATTGTAAATAGTAATAATATAGGTACAGCAGTTTTACGAATGTAAACGTTTATAATTAATTATCCTATACCTCTGTTCACTCGGGTAAGACCAGCTATTAGCTGAACGGGTCACCACAGATTAAATAAATAATTTATTATTATTATTATTATTATTATTATTATTATTATTATTATTATAGATTCTGCACGAGTTGAATGCCAAAATATTTTATGATTTGAGGATTTCGTTGATGTTCTACAAAGTTTAGTTTGCCCGAAATTCTTTCTGCAATTTCCGTGTGATAGACTATAGCTGAGGATTTGAGTGAAAAAATTTATAAAATCTCTAGTATATATTTGATAAAATTTATAAAATCTCTAGTAGATAAAATCTCTAGTATATATCTATATATTCAAGTATATCACCAACGTTTGAATTATAGGTCAAATTTCTCTGGCAGGAGAATGTTCAGTATCCGAAACGATATCTGGTTTGACGTCACACAAACAAACAAACCTTTATAGAACAGCAATTACGCATCAAGCATTCACTTCATGTCTAGAATCTATATCAGTAATATCGTATTTGGGGTGATAAGTGCTTTAAAAGGTTGGTAAGAGCTAAACTCCAGTGTTTATTTCATTTGATGTTTCTTTAGAGACTTCACTCGAAATGTTAGACCAGCTGATCTTACTCGCTATTTCCTCAGTACACCAAGTGTTTATTTTATTTTTATTTTGTTAGATTTATCACTCTTATAGGTGAACGGAATACCCCAACAGACTAGAAGCCCAATTATAGTGGTTCCGAGGGCCTACGATTTAAGGTCGTTATCCGATAAGACCCGAAAGTCTTAACCATTTGCTGATATTATTGCAAAGGCAGCACTTTCTCCTCAATTATTTTTGAGATTTGAACCTGTGTCTCCCAGCTCATAGACATGTGTGGTAACCACTAGACTACAACAGCTGGTATTTTGATTCATATTCATATTCATAGTGTTTTGATTCATATTTAAAGGGCTATTGTGTTGAAAAATTGTTGCGATTTTTCCCCAGAAAATCAATTATGTATATAACACCAAATAAGTACACCCACTTAGTATTAAAGCAAAATAATAGGGTCGCCGCCTACCTACACTATGAAGTTTTGTGATTGGTTGATTAAAACAATAAAACAATAGAATCAACCACAAGGAAACCAATGTCCTAACCCTAACCACTTTGTTCCATATAGCCAATCACAAAACCTGTTCATTTTAGGTACGTATTTACTGAAATAATAAATTTAATAAGACTGCAAACTTTCAGCTTCTTTGCATTGCCATCATTATGGCGACCATGCGAAGTGGTTATATATTTAATAAAATAAGCTCAAAATTTGTCAGCCTTCAATTTATTATTAAGAATAAATATGAAAAGTTCTCAAAAGAACTGGATATAATACGAAAAGATGAAATATACTTTTTACCATCAAATATCAAGAACATTTCACTTAAGTCATGTATTTGTGATAATTAGTTGTTTACTGTAGTAGCTTCTATTTATATAGTATTGATATTGTTCTTCTGTATATAATTATGACCCCACCTTGTAATTCAGCTATTTGCTGTAATTTGGTTGGCATAAATTATTATTATTATCATTATTATTATTATTATTTGTTTTGTTTTGTTTTTATTATTATAATTTTTTCTATTGTAATATAATTTGTATTTTAAATTATTTATTTTTATTTTTTATATTATAGCTTTAAGGTACGGACAGAAAACTCTTTAAGAGAAACAATAGATATATGTATATATATATATATACCGGAAGGCCGCTAAGTTGCATTTTTCGTAACTGGTCCCGGTTTGGTCTTAAAATGTAAGTATTCCAACACTCGAAATTTTCCTTCACCATAAATCCTTTCAACATGTAGTTTGATCGAGTGAAATGCCAAATATATATATATATATATATATATATATATATATATATATATATATATATATATATATATATATATATATATATATATATATATATATATATATATATATATAAATTTTATTCTGAACATTATCCTTTTTTAGTGCCTGTTATTTTAAAAATTATGATAAGAAATAAATTATTATTATTATTATTATTATTATGATTGTGAAACACCAAAATTATTGTGTGAGAAAAATGTTATCTATTGCCATACAACTTATATATTTTGCTGCAGAAATAAGGAATGGACGAATCCAGACTTACATGAACTTTTAATTTTCTTTAAGTGACTTAGTTGTGATTCAAGTAGCCAATTATAAATTACCTCTATGAGTGAGATTCACAATTGTTTGTATAGAAAAAACTCATTTAATAAAGTTTTCATTATTATTATTATTATTATTATTGTCATTATTGTCATTATTATTATTATTATTATTCATTATTATTATTGTCACGCGTTCTTCGTGAAAGGCATAAAGTTTACTTATAATAATCTGATTCAGTAATAGTAAAGATAAAAATTTACACGAAATTTACATAATTATTAATACATAAGAAAACCTAATTTAAAACTAATGAATCCTTACAAATCCTTATTATGATTATGCTTATGATTGTGGTCATTATGACTATCATGATATTATTATTATTATTATTATTATTATTATTATTATTATTATAATTTGATTTGTATTTACAACAATCTTATGACGAAAAAATCAGTCGCTACCAGGACTTACGCTAAGATCACATCATTACGATGTGAAGCTGGTGGTAATGTGTTTTGGTTCTCTTGGATGCGTAAAGCAGGACGTCTTTGGAAGTCTGCGAAAATTCACTGACGATAAATGCGAAATTAAATCAGTTATGAAATGGTGCTCGATTTCTAATATAATTGGAGCAAACTATATATTATGGCGACATAGAGTGAAAAGAGTGATGAACTTGTAAACTGTAGATTAGATTAAATTAGGTCGTTCATTAAACTCTAATAGAACATAGAGTATCTTGTAAATAGTAGATCCTATAGTTGTTTGTCCATATACCTAGTATTTGTAAACTAAGCAAGTTTATAGTTTTACTTGGATTCTAGGTCAAATAAAGTATATCATCATTATAATTATTATCATCATTATAATTATTATTATTATTGTAAACGAGATAGCTGGTCCTCATATTCTGGTTCCCAGCCAGTTCGTAAAACTCCAAATATTGCCGTCTTAATATATACATAATCAAAGAATGATAAACATAAAGTGAACAGTCACTAACGTCTAATTAAAACGCACTCAAAAATCTTTCTAACGATGGACTCGCTTTCCATCAGGACGATTTTAGTCATCTCTCTTGTGATAAAATGAACTTCTTTTATGTCACTGAATAATTTCTTAACTTTTTCAATAGTAGTGACAATAGTAGTAACAATATTTATTCAGGAAGTCCACTCACAAAAGTGATTTTCAGTGGAGTCCTGCATAGGTAAAACATATACAAGGGTACGGTATAACAGATGCAGTAGTACAATATAAATGAAAAATTACAAAACTAAAAATTAAAGTTTTAAATGTTTCTTAAGTTTAAGTTTAAATAATGAAAAAAGTTTAGTGTTCCGAAGTTCTTCTGGTAAAGAGTTCCAGTCTTGAGCACCGTGATATGTGAAAGACTGTTTCCCCCAGTTCCTGTTGACTCGTTGTAGGTGTAAGTTATGTTTGTTTCGAGTGTTGTAATTGTGGATATCAGCAATATATTTGAAATTAAAATCAAAGTTAACGTCATTGTTTAAACATTTATGCATGAAAGGCAACGGTGAAAGAGCCTGCGCACTGATAGCGGTTGCCAGTGTAATGATCTCGGCGATTCAGTGGCTGACGAAAGTGGACGAAGATCAAGAATAATTCTTGAAGAATCTTCGTGCCACCAACCAAACTACCAATAACCAGTTGAAGGATGTAGGTACAAATCCCGTGCACAGCAGGATATAAGGGAATTTACGAAAGTGAAGACTGAAGACGCCGACGGCATAAAACAATATAAAACAATATTCTAAACCCTTGACAGTTTCCTTAGTCATTTCAGTTAGTGTGCAGGGCAAACTTAACTAAAACTCGAAGCGGGTAACGTCGTCGCAAATTTGGAATCCATATAGATGGTCGGTAGCATCTTTGATGGTCGGTAGCATCGTGGGACTTTTTTACGCGCGCCTATTTTTTGATAACATTCTAAACCAAACCCTAAAACTAACCCTAACCTAACCTTAATCCTATTAAAAAGAAAAAAGTAAAGTAAATAATTGGTTGATAATCAATATTTATGTAATCCCATTGTAAGTAAACTATATATATATATATATATATATATATATATATATATATATATATATATATATATATATATATATATATATATATATATATATATATATATATATATATATATATATATATATATATATATATATATATATATATATATATATATATATATATATATATATGTATATATATATATATATATATATATATATATATATATATATATAATAAAAAGATGCTACCGGCCACTAAAGATGCTACCGACCGTCTACGGATTCCAAATTAGCAACGTGTCCTGCACAGAACACGAAAATGCTGTAAATGACGTCCTGTTTATGAGAAGGAAGTCGCTAAAAATTATCTTAGGACCAATAATTAAACTTTGTCCGGGATGAAAAATTGCATTGTTATGAGACGACGTCCTCGATGCTCGTGTTTTAGTAAACTTCCCTAAATCTAAGTAAAGACGGTGTTGGAATTATACGTCTTCTGGAATTATTCGGATTTTTCTTTATATCAATGGATAAAGACTTCTTTGTTACTTCGCTGGGTTGACGTTATAGTCGCCTATTTTTAGGGAGGTGGGGCAAGCAGACGAATTTCCGACCGGCAAGCCGCAGGAAACTGCTGGAGAAATAGTTCACTGCAATTATTCGAAATATTAGCTGATGTTAAAAACATGTGTCGATATTGTACTTACCCGACATCGCGTGACGATACTGGATAACAGCTCCTCTCACTATGCACTTTCATATAACTTACCCGTTTGGTTGGTTGAGTAGCAGGTGTGGTTATCAGGTTTGGGTAGCAGGTGTGGTTATCAGGTTTGGGTTTAGCGTTTCGTGATTGGTGCTTGGAGTTGGATCAGGGGAGTGGTTAGCGTTGTTCCTGATCCTATCAACCTCACACCTGCACCCTTCACATCAGTTGGGGCACAGTTAGGTTGGGGACACTGATGGAGTATATAGAGGCATATAGAGGGGATGGGTGGTGGGTCGCCAGAAAAAACTTCGCTTTGTTCGTTCGGTGTTCGACTGAGTAATGAACTCTTATCGAAACGTGAGTCGCGTTCTTTCTTGATTATAGTACATACTAGTCATTGGTCATATTTTTGTTATTCGTACGGCATTGCGAGCTATGTATCCATCCTTGTTTCACGGTCATGTTATATCTCGTTTCTTGCTACTTGATCAGCCCTCGTCTTTGCCAATTGCCGGCGTATAGAGGTTGTAATGAACCTGCAGTTTCGTGCCACTAGCGTTTCCGATTACCGCACCGTCACGCTCTCCTTTGCTTTTAATCTTGGTTGTTTCATATAACCTCATTTACTGAACCACACGGCGTTTACTCTGTGACTAAAGGTGGCTTAAGGTGGCTCGATAGTCTGAATCATGAGAAATTGCAATGTTTTGTAATGCAGATCTGAGCTTTATTTTGGTTCATTGCATAGCTCTAGCGGTGGTCACGACTATTGAAAAGTTTCACACTTCTAGCATTTGTATATCTAGAGAAATCATGTTTATAAGCGACAGATTTAGTCAAATTAGTTTTCTGGATTTATTGGAAAAACGATTTCTCCACTCAGGTAAACTTTGAGGGTATAAAACTTTTCAGTAAACAAGACCACCACTAGAGCTATGCAATGAACCACGATGAAGCTCAGATCTGCATTACAAACATTTTTATGCAGAAAAATGCAATTTCTCATGATTTTAGTAGACTATCGAGCCACCTTCTTATAAAGACGAAGTTCTTATAAAGGCTATTACAGACACCCAAATATTTCAAAGCATAACTGGCTTAGTTTTGTTGTAGGAAGAGTATAAAGTTAATTCAAATGATCTTTTTGGACTGATCGAGAAAAGATTTTCGTGACCGGCAACTCAGCCTGGTTCAGCCCTTAGAGTATTCAATTTCTATCAGAAATACCGATTCGTGATGAATTAGACATTAGTTGAGTAATCTACGCCGCCATACAGACTTTTTCTTTCGTTTCAACCGCCTTTCAGTCTGGAAAACTCGTGATATCGTGACAACCAAATGCGTAAATTACCCTCGGTGCCTTTTACCATTGATTTCAAATCGAATTGAAACATATCCCCTCACGAGCGCCTTTTGTGTGTGGCCCGCCGGGATAGTAGCTGGTGGTGCACGTGTATTTCCCGTTTGGCAATAGTGACAATAGACCCATCAGCAGATCTGGTCATTAGCGGTATGTTTACACACAGCGATTAGAAGGCCGGTTATCGTTAGGTTATCGTATCTTGGTGCATATATAGTAAATTGATTCATAACACTATTCTTTTTCCATTCATAATACTATAGCAGAATACAGACAGCATAATACTATGGCATATATACCTCCTTGTTACTGTGTAATAATGATAACTAGAAATACGTGTCCTCAATAAATAATATTATATTATTATAAGTTTTAAAAAATTGCTAAATTTGAGGAAATGTCTCATCTTGTAATATGTATTTTTAGTATTCTCTCTTGATTGGTTAATTAATTCATAATTTATGACAACTGTGTAACTATATATATATTTAGGCTTTCTGCAGTTATATGTAAATTATTATTCTCTAAAATGTTGTTTTATCAACGAAACGTTAGAACTTTATTAAATATTACGATTTACGATATATATATATATATATATATATATATATAAAATAGTATGTGACAGTAAAATCACAAAGTCGGCGTAAGGTTTAAGAGCGCTCAATACCATTGTAGGTAGAGCGGAATAATATAATTTAGGTCGAATGCTGTTGCTACTCTGAGTATAGCGTGAAACTCAGAGTAGCAACAGCATTCGACCTAAATTATATATATATATATATAAAGTAGAGTGCTGCGTAGAGACAGTGTTTGAAATAAAGTGTTTGACAGTGTTTGACATAAAATACTGACGTTTCGAGCGGAGCCCTTCATCAGAGGGCTCCGCTCGTAACGTCAGTATTTCTTAACTAAATTCTTGGCAGTTCACCACCTTTTCAATTTGCTATATATATATATATATATATATATATATATATATATATATATATATATATATATATATATATATATATATATATATATATATATATATATATATATATATATATATATATATATATATATATATATATATATATATATATATATATATATATATATATATATATATATATATATTTATATATATTTATATTTATATATATTATAATATATATAACACTTTGTATTTCATCAAAGTGCACGATCAAAAGACAACCCCAACACAATATACACACTTGGCTGTAAGTCTCTGCTTGAGTTTCTTGACACGTTGAAGTTTAAATAGCCTGCTGGCAATCATGTTATTGAAAGGCCACCACCTTTGATTACCGACTCCCAAGACACGTCCACTCACCCTCCCCACCCCGGTGACAATTGATGCTCTATTGATTTTCTCCCACTGATTGTGTAAACATTCTTTCTCTCATAAATCATTCGGACGTTCTGCGTTGGTTCGCGGTGGCGTGTATTTAGGCTAAGTGCCATTTCCTTTCGTCGCTAGTGTTGGCAATCGACTTGAAAATCGCTCGCAGGGCAGCTTTGGCGAGCCAGACAACGGGGAGTGGAGAGTTCTGTTTATTGTTAGACGTTCTGTCATCGGATCATTTGAAATTTTCAACGGAGCTCGGCGAGTCTCGACGTAATCTATATATCAAGGTTGTAGCAACCACTCAACCGAACGATTTGGTTGGCTTTATATGAGTCGTTGGTCGACCAAAGACTTCGAGAACTTCTTTGAGAAAGACTTTGAGAAAGGTGTAGAAGACTTTGAGAACTGTCTCCGACGAGTCTTTGGTGTTTCCTACATCACGTAGTAGTTCGCCGTAGTCGAATCAACTCGTGGGTTTGTTGTTGTTTTTGTTTGCGATGAATGCGACCGTATTCCATCAAGCCGTCGCCGATGGCGATGCGACGAGAGTGAAGTTTTTGATCAACATCGGACAGCAAGCTCGGGTGAACCAACCGAACAAAAAGGGTTACACGGCGCTGCAACAAAGCTGTAAAGACGGACGCCTAGACGTCGTCCACGTATTACTTAACCACGGAGCGGACATGAACACTAAGGGACGAAAAGGTCGAACGGCGTTGCATCTAGCGGCGGCGAATGGCCACAGCGACATAGTCACGTTCTTGATCAAGTCTTGTGTTGATCTAGCCGTGAAAGATGGCGAGGGAAATTTGCCACAGGACATAGCGAAGACCGAAGCGATTGGAAAATTATTGTGCGCTGCGCAAGCCGAGAGGAACGCTAAGAGCAGTACTGGCAAGAAGTCGAACTCGGAAGAATGGAGTCAAAACTTCAAAAGTCTACCGGCCGGGTCTCGCAATTCGATGGTCTCCAGTTCGTCGTCCGATTCTGGTGTTTACATGAGCGAAGAAGTGACGAGCTGTCGTAGTACGGACTCGAGGTTGTCAGCGCCGAGGAACGGTGGAAGTCGATATCACGGCGATACTCGAGCCATGGAGGTCTTAAGCGAATTGGAAGAAGTGCACGAGCGACCTACTTCAAGTAGCTTCTCTGGTGTTTCTCCCACGACTGTGAGACCACAACCGAAACTCCGGCGAAGCTTGTCCGAGAGGTTGCCCTCTAGACGCGCAAGGCGATCGAACGGTGGACGGCGAAATATTTCGGAGGAGCTCTCGGCGTTGAATTTAGCGCGCGCTAACGCAAGACAAGGTACTGGTGCTGCTGCGGAGCTGCATACGAAGCAGCCGCACAACGTCAACGACAACGAACCGAAGGACGTAGACAGCAACGACCCGGGATATACCTCGGTGGATTCTCCTAACGATGATCTAGATATTTGTCTTGGGGTTCAGGGCGTGGAATTCGGGCGTACCTCGACGCGTAAATACCTAACATACGAGGAGAAATCGGTGGCAAAAAACGTCGGAGAGACTGTGGTGTATTACGCCGGCGGAGACGAAGGCTGCGAGGTCGACGAGTTAGACGAGCGAACGATCGCAAGCAGTCGAGCTCTTCAAGGGATACCCGAATACCCCACTGGACGAAAAGGTTTCGACGACATAGATCTTTATCGAAGATCACAACCAAGGAACCTGAGAAGCTCGAGACGACGGACTGTGGAGATTGGCGACATTAAATCACACGAGAACGAACGGCAGCGTCCCGTAGTGCGTGATACGAACAACCAGGAGCACTACAACGAGCGCAAACAACATATTCCAAGTCGAAGGCATGGAAGTTTCAGGGGACACGACCGGATTATCGCGTGCGAACGTGATTCAAATCAGGACAGGAGAGACATTCAGTCTCGGAATTATGAGATGGATAATAATAATACCATAACGCGAACAATGTCTGCTCGCTCCAAGACGGAAATGAGCCAAATGTACAGAAATAGAATGCAGCATGAGGAGACGAAGGGATTCAAGCAGTTGCCGCACTACGCGGATGACTATTATAGCGAGAACAATGATTACTGTGACTCGCCAAACGTTTATCGTGACCCTTGTAATAATATCCCCGCATATGAAGAGACACTAAGTCGTTTGAGATGTTACAGCAGCGAGCGAGCGAGGCGCCCTGCGTCGCGGCAAGTCTCCCAGGTCTAAACACAAGATAATCCTTGCTGTCAGATGTGTTGACAAACTGAAATAAACGCTTTGTAATCCTTTTGAATCCAAGCTACACGTTCGTTCTGTTTCATGTGAACATATATAGTTTATAGACGTAGATTCAGACTGTTCTTAAGATAATTACTGTGCACCGAATTAACCTGTATACAAAAATTCGGTGTTTAGTGACTAATATATGCTTGAAAACATCGGTAGTCAGCGATGGCTATTTATACAGTCAGTTCCTTTCATGTTGATTTAATTTTATTGTCTTCCTTCCTCATTGAAAAGTTCTCGTTCAAGTTTAGTTTCGTGTCGTAGGGTTGGGGTGACAGTTTGAGATATTATTACATGAAATTATTGAGCCAATCCACACGATATGATATTCCTTGCGTTTGTCATTTTGACGTATGGAATCGTGTTTGTAGTCGACACAACATTTTTGTTTACGATTCACTTGTAAATTTAGCAAAACATATTTTACATTCGAGCATGCATGATCAGGATGATGTGTCGTGACGAAAAATCATAGAGCATATAGATGGGTTTTTATATTTCTACCCTTAATGGTTCAAAACATTTCAAATTAAGATATCCGTTGCTACTATTGACATTGACATTGCCAACCGCCGTAACGAATTTTACATAATACATACATATATAATGCATAACATGACAATACGTGTTCTATATCAGAATAATACCCTACATTTTGAATTCGTGTTGAACACCTCTTCAAGTAATTGTGTTAGCACGTTACTTAATTTATTTTCCGTGTGAGTCGGATGCTACACACCTGTGTGATTTCCTGAGGCTTGTCAGTCCGTCACTGTGCTGTGTTAATGACTGGAAAAACATATCAATAAAACATATCTTTGGTGCACCAATGTTTGCGACTCGTTAACCCCGGGAGATATCAGAGAGTTTAACTATAGTTAGCACGGCTACGTCGACAAACTAAGTGACTCACGTTTTAGTATTTGAGAAAAACAACACGTTATTGAGAATTTTATCGACTGTAAGTGCACTTCCTCTTTCTTTTAAACACAACCAACAGTGCTACAGCCACGGTTACATTCGGCAATTTTTGGCGCCGATTTCTATTGCAATGTCGATTTTAGCGTTGGCGAAGCATTAAGACTTAAGTATCAAATCAGAAGTCGATGAGTGTAACATACAGATTGACAATTTGTTTCCCTTGAGTACAAGCGATTATATGAAATATAATGGAGTATGGAGGACGAGATATAATGATTAGTTTAGGCTAATTGAGTTGAAAATATAACTGCTTGCCAACGTTTTGGGCAGTCAGATTTTTCATATACATATTGAGAACAACAAAATTGTACTGATGGAAAGTGAAACTCAGTATTGTAAGGAAGATTATATCGGGAATTGTACAACCAGGGTAATTGTATTGTATAACGTCGTGACGTATTGAGACACTGTCAAAACATGGATTATGGACATATTAACTTTTGCATATATCAATAAATATACAGTAAACACATTGTCATTATCTGTAGTACGATTTGGCCAGGAATCATGAAGAAAGCTAGGTGCGGTTAACTTAGAGATAATAATAATAATAATAATAAGTTTTTATTGGCAATCTGATAAAAATAAAACATTTTAGCGTGATAACTATATGAATTGAGCTTGGGAATGTTTGGATACGAATGAGTGTTGTTGAATACAAAAACTTGCATGGTGTGAAATAAAGTGAAATTGGATTGAATTATAAGTATTTCCAGATTCGTTTAACGAAGTAAACACGGAAAAACCATTAGGTATATATATATATATACCTGAGCAAAATCATAATATATCTTGTCAGCCGAAAATTTCATCTTCATGGACTTTTTCTAGATTAGTGTGGCTAGTGTAAGAAGAGCATAACTAGTTAATTGAAATAATGATCTTGGGTCGAGGAATGATTTTAGTGACACAACTAAACTGGGTTAGCCTGGCTCATATATAAACAGCCCCTTACACTGCAAAAAAGCCTGAGTAAATCTACTCAAAATCTTGCGTATACAATGATGCACCCACAGTAACGCAACATATTGCGTATATTTACTCAACATTTGAGTAACTTTATTTATTATTTATTTTTATTCAATTAATTAATCAAATTTCAAATTTACATTATTATATTGAGTACATTATATAATGAAAATTTGTGGACAGTTTAAAACAGAATTCAACATTCCATAGCATAAACCGCCAGTAGAATTAACTAACATTATATACAAAATGAAGAATGAATAATAATTATTATATTAATAATTATTATTATACTCACGGCTTTGGTAAAACTACTCAAAATTTGAGTAGAAATTACTCTGACAAAATGCACCCACAGTAACGCAAAATCTTGCGTAGAATGACGATTTACACAAAAACGTTGTGTAAATCTACTCACAATTGGAGTAGACTTACTCAAAATGTGAGTAGACATTACTCACATAAAATGCACCCACAGTAACGCAAAATCTTGCGTAGAATGACGATTTACGCAAAACGTTGCGTAAATCTACTCATATCCAGAGTATAAAACTCGAAATACGAGTAGAAATCACTCAGACGAAATGCACACATGGCCGCCTATAATAGTGTCTATATTGATAACAGATTTTGTTGTTAAATAATTCCTGAAAGAATTACCCTGTCGAAATAAAGATTTATGTATGTATGTGTGAAGAATACAGCCAAGTCTAAGCTAGTGCAGGAGAGTGCTTTCATTAACCGTCTAACTAATGGAGTATTGCTATATAGCATAGAAAAACCGATGTTATAATGTACTATTATATGTAAAAATGTCCCAATGCTTTTAGGGAATAAGGTTGTTGTGTTGTGGGCTAGTGCCAGTGGTTATCACGCATATGTCTATGAGGGTCTTAAAAATAATTTAGGAGAAAGTGCTGCTTTTGCATTGTAATTAGACTTGGCCGGTCTTCTCGGATAGTCCCTCGGAATCCCTATTAATTTGTTGGGGTATTTGATCCGTTCACCTAAAAGAGTAATAAATATAATAAACTGCGGGATAATATCCGTGTCTCAATGTTCACTCCAAGACCGAAATCTGCATTTTGCATCACCGAATTCAGGGCCGTTGATGCCGCGATAATGATAAAAAAGTAAATAAATGAAATTCTTAACCGTCATATACTGCATGTCTATACGTAGTTTTGCAAATTACAGGAAATCTATTGATATGGGATATGTACTTCAATGTTCATAGAATCAATATAGAGCACCAAATATGGTCACTTAATATTGAAGTGAAATAATAAAGTTTAAGTCTGCCAATTGAGTTGAGTTTATTTTCTCAAATTTTACCGTTTTTCGTGGCCGCCATTAATGGTTGCCATTTGTTAAACATTGCATTATTATTTTGCTTTGAAAGGGGTACTCCAGCCAAAATATAAATGTATAGTTTATATGAAAGATCTAACTGACTTTAGTTTGCTATTTCCAAAGTTTCAGCATTCTTATCAATTTAGTTAAGAAGATATGGCTAGTTGAAGTTGCAGAGTTTCTTCGATTCTGTGAAAAAAGATCGCAAACTGCGAATTTTCACCGCAGTAGCACTTTAATTGAATAGTGAAGACCACCTCTCCTAGCCTCCTCCACAGGCAACTCTGTGTCTTCTTAGCTGCAGCGCCGTTTTCAGTCTGTTTTGGCAGAGCCAAAGAAATAAATAAGAACATGGGCCGAGCGTTTATTTCCCAAAACATTATAGACTGAAAACGTTGCAAAACTGAAAACGTTCCAGCTAGGAAGACACAGAGTTGTCTGCGGAGGAGGCTACACCTCTCCCTGTCAGTGGTTGATTAAACTAAATTGATCTGGGTGGACTTTCGGGTTCACATTGAACACAATTCCATTAAAGACTAATTGACTCTAATTAAATTAGAGTAGACGCGGAGAAAAACGCAGTTCTCGCCATGAGTCCAATTGCTTGCGTTTCATGCAGCATATGTTATCGTACATTCTATGTTATTGTTGCAGTATAATTTTTGATACTTTGTGAATCGGAGTTGCTCTTTGTAACCTCTTGTCCTCTTGTATAACATGGTTTAATCCAATTGACAATTTTAAAAAATGAAGCATTTCCTTATTCACGTTCGCAGTATAATTCATTTCAAATCACAAGGTCTTTGTCGTGGGTGGAGTGAAGAATAGAGGGAAGTAGTGCGTGACGTCGGTTGACTAATATCGCGGTTACTCGTGTCATTTGTGATGTGAAATCACTGAGGCTATAGGCACCTGAAGATATACAACGACGACTTTCTTCAAACAAAATAATTCTTCATGCAAAAGAAAGAGAGTCAATGTTTTTAGTCCCAAGCAAGAATAATCTCAACGCCGTTCAGGCTGTTTACAACGCCATGCACTTTGATCAATCCACGCCACTTAGGACGACGGTTAACTTGTGAAGCGATGTTGATTTAAGATTTACTCTCGCATTAGAGTACGTATATATACTAAGTGTTTTCACTGTTTTGAATGTCATAAAACAAGCTTCAGGTGTCAAATACGGTACTCGGTAGTCCATGAACAATGGCTTTTTTAAGTGATGAAATTTACTTTAACCTTTGCTGTCCACATCTTATAGGTCGCTTAGTATATATGGGATCAATTGAGATGTCAGTGACCAAATAATAACGTCAATTGTTCTTCGCTTATCTTCACAGAAGCAGATCCACTTATGGAATTATTTGACTTTGTCCAACTTTGTTGTTGCTTGTCTAACTTATGTTACTTTATTTTCTATTGTTCCGACTATACCTAACTTAAATCCAAAGACGAAGATTTGGCTAAAACCAAAAGCAAACAGAACAGCGACGGTGTTAGATAACTCTTCAATTTTGTCGTCGAAGCAAGCCAAGGATAATGGCGTTAAAATGAATTATGCAGCTTCGTTAATTTTCGAACCTGTACTTTGCAATATATATGAGTGTTCAACCAACTACGGATTTTAACGACTTAAGTTACGTCATGTCGAGATCTCAGAACGTTAAAATGTTCTCTATGAAGGCGATGTACTTGTCGAGTTGTCGTTGTATAGTTACTGTTGTTCAGGACATGTTGGACCACTCAATTAGATTATCTATGTAATTTGACGAAAAAATAAGTGAAAGATCAAAAGAGCAACGTGGACGTCTGTAATTCGTATAGTAATTTCTTTCAACGATAAAAGTCTTAAGAAAGAATTAAGAGCTAGGGACTTGAGGGTATAGCCACTGTCATCACTATGACTATGTAACTCCTGTACTTTCCGAACATTACAACACTATTAAACTGAGACAGGCCTCATTAGTCAGCTATCTGTTTATTTTAAGCTGAGAAGGTTCAGTTCATTGTTTGCTGCCCGATTACAATATATCTGCATAATAGTTAGTGTTGGACAGGACGGAAGTGTTGATAAAGATTTTAGATCCGTGAACATATTGTTGAACATATTGTTGTTAATATATATTATATATATATATATATATTATTGCACTGTTTCTCCATAAAAAGGTTTTGTAATGCAGATCTGAGCTTTATTTTGGTTCATTGCATAGCTCTAGCGGTGGTCTTGATTATTGAAACGTTTCACACTTGTAGCATTTGTATATCTAGAGAAATTATTTTTTATGATAAGCGGCAGATTTAATGCAAATTAGTTTTCTGGATTTATTAGGAAACACGATTTCTCAGGTAAACGTTGAGGGTATAAAACCTTTCAGTAAACAAGACCACCACTAGAGCTATATGCAATGAACCACAATGAAGCTCAGATCTGCATTACAAACATTTTTATGCGGAAAAATGCAATTTCTCATGATGTAGACTATCGAGCCACATAATTAAGCTATGAAGCATTTTGATCTGTTCCATAGCTTCTCCGATCATATAGATTAAAATCATATGATGCAACACGACACTAATCATCAATATACATAAAGTATACTTCAAAATTGTTCAATCTCCAGTCAAACATATTAATGAGTCAGTCGTTCTAAAACCTTTAATTGTTATCACGTTTTGTATTGGTAGATCCTAATTGGGTAGATCCTAATTGCCTCGATAGAGCATATATTGTGCAAATACTGTTACGATACAATTATCTCCATGGTAACGGTCAACTGGTTTATATAACGAGACATTGGTTTTATTTTTTTGGCCTGTAATGATCGGTTTCCTATCTCAGTTTTGTTTTGGGCTACTATACCTTCAATAATAATTACCTTTCGTTTTTGTTCTCCTTTACAAAAGGTTCTCATTAACTCGTAGCAGGGGCACTCGATAGCCCATTGACAACCTAATATATAATTGATAGCCGTCGACTGGATTTATAATTAGCAATGGCTTAGAATTAGCGGTAGCATATGATATTATAGTGCGGAGAATTGAGAGAGTTTTCTTTTCTAATCAAAGTGTTCATGTTTTGCCTGATGTTGGATCAGCTGAGACCATATAGAAAGCATATTGTTGAGAGATATGTTTGTTCTAAGTCCCTTATTGGCCTTGTACGACGATGATGCAGCCGCATGGGTACTGTGTAAGGTTATCGTGGGTTATGGAAACTCCCCCCTGTTTAAGACGCATTCAAGTGTGCAATGAGGAGTGTTATAGGCTGGTTTTCGTATCTCGAAGAAGCTTTTCCAAAAAGATAAGATTAGCATAATTGACTTATTATTCTAGAATTTCAAAACCTGTAACACAATACGCGTCGTGTTTTAGCTCTTTGACAGACGAACTGCAAGTTGTGTAGTCCTCAAAAAGTAGCACATAGTAAACAACTTGCTTTGACGATGTGTATTTATAAAATACACAAGAGAACCAAGTTTTAAAAATCTTAATTTGATAACGTTTCGGAGATAGCTGATAAATATGTCGAAGATAAATAAATATGTCGAAGATAAATAAATATGTCGAGGAGATAAATATGTCGAAACCTGTTCTATTTTTTATGCTATCACCTGCGCCCCAAGTTGAGAATGAACCAATCGGTTATGAGGAATTGAAGTAAATATAGTCATCAGTCAACACAAGCTGTAGTGGATAGATTTTTGTAATTTGAACTGATAAATCTGATATATATATAAATCTGATAAATCTGATATATATATGGAGAATTCATTTGCTGCAATATTGTATGGCTTCCCTTCGTTGAAGGATAAGCGCATTTAAATCTATTCCTGTAGTCGAAAGACTGCAACGTTGAGTTGCCACACGACCTTCGAAATATATAATCATATAATATTCTAATATAATATAATATTCTAATATAATATAATAATATAATATTCGAAATATACAAATATATAATTACACCGTAGCCCGCTCCTCCGCAGGCAACTCTGTGGCTTCTTGTTTTCCGTTCAAATCGCTTCCAAGGCTGTACGAGCAATGTTTTCGCTGGGATTGCAGGGAAGTATAGGGTATTAGGGATTGTGAAGGGATTGGTCGACGATAGTGGAGACAGAATTACACCGTCGAAGTTGTAGAAGAATTTTTTCACATATATACAGAGTCAGCATTTCACTTTTTACCACATTTCACTTCACAAAATCCTTTAGCAGTCCACTTGATTGTGGATTTTCTCAATGACCAATTTTTCTCGTGAAGACTAAATCAATAAAATTACGAAATATTATATTATCTCACTTTTGCTGTCTTGTTTATCCACTCGTATCTTTCGTTTTAAGATGTTTTATCTATTTATTTACCACGTTACGAAACTATAAGGAGGATTACAGTTGGTTTTATATCAGTGTATAATCTGTATATAATCAGGTACATGTAGTTTGGATATAGGGACAAGTCATTATTTATGTAAAAAATCAGTTCTCTGAAGGGTTGGGTAGCAAAAATTTCATGACTATTTACATTAAAAAAATTTCATGACTATTTACATAAAAAATTAAGAGTTCAATTAAGGGACCAGTCATTATTTATGGCCGGGATGAGGGCCGAAGAGAAAATGGTTGGGTATCTGAAAATTCTAAGACCTAAATGGTTGGGTAAAAAAATCACTTCTCTGAAGGGTTGGGTAGCAAAAATTTCATGACTAACAAAAAAAGTTAAGAGTTCATTTAAAATTGGAATCTCGTCAATTCTCCTTAGTCATCATTGCACCGATTAGCTTTTGCTATTGTACTCCTCTGCTTGTTTTCCTTGGATTCCTGCTCTGTATAGGGAGATAATAATTTGAATGTTACAGTAGGATCTGTCTCTATATCTATTTTGGGTTTGTTATTAAAACTTGTATCGACAATATGCTGGGAATTGGGCTTTATATAACTCTTTTCTTCTAATTGGGTTGGGTAATTTCTCACCCATAGATGGTTGGGACGGTTAAATTTCTGATCTTAATCTCACTTTTGCTGTCTTGTTTATCCACTCATATCTTTCGTTTTAAGATGTTTTATCTATTTATTTACCACGTTACGAAACTATAAGAGGATTACAGTTGGTTTTATATCTGTATAATCCGTATATAATCATGCAGGTATAGTTTGGATATATAAGGGACCAGTCATTATTTATGGCCGGGATGAGGGCCGAAGAGAAAATGGTTGGGTATCTGAAAATTCTAAGACCTAAATGGTTGGGTAAAAAATGTCACTTCTCTGAAGGGTTGGGTAGCAAAATTTTCATGACTATTTACATAAAAAATTAAGAGTTCATCATTTAAAATTGGAATCTCATCATCAATTCTCCTTAGTCATCATTGAACATTAGCTTTTGCTATTATATTGCTCTGCTTGTTTTCCTTGGATCCTGCTCCGTATAGGGAGATAATAATCTAAAAGTTATAGTAGGATCTGTCTATATATCTATATTTTAGGTTTGTTATTAAAACTTGTATCGACGATATGCTGGGAATTGGGCTTTATAAAAAATTTTCTTTACCCATAAATAGTTGGGACGGTTAAATTTCTGATCTTAATTTGGTTGGGTAAAATTTTTTCAAGCACCAAATCTATTTCTCTGCGGGCCCCATCCCCGACCATATAATGACTGATCCCTAATCTGTATATAATCAGATTGTTTGGATATATAATCAGGAAGTCCGGAAGATTGCGTGTGTTCGCTTTGATTTTATTTTATATATGTGTATTACTTGCTGATATGATATGTTTTGATCAACGTATGATTTTACACCCCAAGAAATGTTTTCTTTACATTTTATGTTTTTGTACCAGTTACGTCAATCTGAAACTTTATTATTTATACACCGCGGTACGACCTATATAAGAGGATTATTACAGTTGGTGTAATAGCTAGTAAGTTCCAAAATGTGATTATGTGCTTTCTAATCAAAGACTTCTGTTTATATTAAACTCGAAATGAATCGAGAAGAGGCTTCTCTTTTGACGGAGGGCAACATGGGAGGTGAGGGAGAAAAGTCAAGAAGTTAATCCAGCCACATGTTTACATACATTAGTGAGGCGGCATGCATCCAAAGGCGACCCATAGGTTCCTTTTTCTTTTGATACTACCATTTTACCGATCTTAGAAGGATGGAAGGCTGAGTTGACCACGAGTGCTGTGACATGAGGCACACCTATTTGAAGTACAGGAGAGAGTCAACAACTCTACTCGCATGTCATAAGTCTCAAGCTCAGGGATCAGACGAGGTAGTTACCCATCCAAGTATTAACCCCGCCCGATCAGGCTTAACCTCAGAACTCAGTGGTGAGAAGCAACGCGCCAGCAGTGCGCGCCACCCGTGCTTCATTTTACATAGAGACTCCGATCTTCTTGACCGGGAGAACGCGAGATTTCCCGGTGCATAGGCCCCACGATCCTATATGTGCCCCATAAAATTATTCTTAGAAAAGTTATAAAAATGTTTCCATTATATCAGTGCCATAGTCTAGATACCCCAAACATTTCATACATAGAAAGTAATGAAGCCGTCAAAATTAGTTATGAAAAAAATAGTTTTCAACGATATTATTTTTGTTTAAATGGTTCATTGTAATTTTATTTTTTTCCTGCCCTTCTTGGAGAGCCACGCCACCTCTGTTCTAGGTATCAGGCTGCCAGTGATTTTTTTTAATTACGTATGCTTATCAAATTATTTTCGAGTCAAACTTATTGTGCAGTGTCGGAAGCGGGGAGTGGCCCCCCAAAAAATTGACTTGGGGAGGGCGCAATGTATTTCGGCCCGCTCTAAAAACTCATCTATAACTATCTCTGCAAAGTGGGTTTTTCTTTCTTCCATAGCACTCTTAAGCATTTCTAATGGTTGAAAAGTATTTTAAAATATGGTTATAGCTAATAAAGGTAACAATGACGCTTTCAAGGTTTCTATAGTGTCTCGGCATTCTCTCATTCAATTTATATACTATACATGGCGGAAAATGCAAGCATTAGAAAACTGTTTTTAGAGATTGATAAACTACTGAGGCTTACTGTGCCTCATGCAACAACTGCAACTGCTGAACGCACCATTTTTGTGCTTCGATGTATGAAGTCTTATCTTCCGTTCAACGATGGGTCAGAGTGAAACTTTAGGCTCAATAACGATCTCCTTCTTAATATCTATACCAGAGCGAACGTGATAGTCTCGATCTACACAAGATAGCGAAAGAATTTTCTGCTTCGAATGAACGAAGAGGTCCTTTTTGGTTGCTTTCGATAAAACGAGACTAGTGCAAAATAAAAAAAAATGGCTTTTTATTATATTTTTTTTATAAAAAATATGTTAATTAAGACGAAATAAGATTCAAGCAAAAATGGAATATTCGATCAAGCAAAGAATGTATTTTTGTCTGTTTAGTATATAACTCTGACCATTTTAGATATGATTCTGCATATTAAAATTGCCCACGCACTAAACTTTTGATTAAAATGTAATTCTCTGCGAATGCTCGAAGCAATTGTTATGTTAGACTTATTTTTTACAGTATATAAAAATATATTAAGACGAATGCTCTTTGTCTTAACGTTAAATGGAATATTCAAGCAAATATGTGATTTTGTCTGCATGTTAATTTATTATTTATAACCTCAAATAAAATATATATATTTAGCGATGATCTGGATACACTGACGCTATCAATTTCTGAATTTTCAATGAACGTTATCACGTTTTGACTTGTGATCTTAACTCTGACAATTTTAGATATGATTCATATTAAAATTGCCTACGCACTAAAATTTAGACTAAAATGTAAATCTCTCTACGAATGCTTGAAGAAGCAATTGTTATATTAGACTTTTATTTTTACAGTATATAAAAATATATTAAGACGAATGCTCTTTGTCTAAAGATTAAATGGAATATTCAAGCGAAGATAACAGTGTTGTTTTTATGCTTAGTGTGGCCTTTAGTATTATTTATAGCATCAAATAAAATATATATATATATATTTAGCGATGATCTGATACACTGACGCTATCAATTTCTAAATTTTTAGTGAACGTTATCACGTTCTGACTTTTTATCGAAACATTGACCATTTTATTATGATTCATATTAAAATTTCCCACACACTAAAATTTAGATTAAAAACTATTCTCTCAAGAATTTGTTGTATTAGACTTTCTTATTTCTTACAGTATATTATAAACATACGTTCAGACGAATGCTCTTGATCTAAAGATTAAATGGAATATTCAAGCAAAAATGTATTTTTGTCTGTTTAGTAATATTTATATTTTTAGATTAAAATGTAATTCTCTCTGCGAATGCCTGAAGCAATTGTTATATTCGACTTTTTTATTTTTTACAGTATATAAAATTATATATATTAAGACGAATGCTCTTGGTCTAAAGATTAAATGGAATATTCAAGCAGATGTGTTGTTCTTAGTGTTATTTATAGCCTCAAATAAAAAATATATATTTAGCGATGATCTGGATACACTGACGCTAACAATTTCTGAATTTTTAATTAACGTTATCACGTTTTGACTTTTGACTGAAACTTTGACATTTTAGATATGATTCATATTAAAATTGCCCACGCACTAAAATTTAGACTAAAATGTAAATCTCTCTACGAAAGCTTGAAGAAGCAATTGTTATATTAGACTTTTTATTTTTCACAGCATATAAAATTATGTTAAGACGAATGCTCATGGTCTAAAGATTAAGTGGAATATTCAAGCAAATATATATATGACAGCTGTTGTTTTTATGCTTAGTATTATTTATAGCTTCAAATAAAATATATATATTTAGCGATGATCATGGATGCACTGACGCTTTCAATTTTTGAATTTTCAATGAACGTTATCACGTTTTGACATTTGACTGAAACTTTGACTTTTAGATATATGATTCATATTAAAATTGCCCATGCGCTAAACATTTTATTAAAATGTATTTCTGGCGGCAAATGCTCGAAGAAGCAATTGTTACATTAAACTTTTACAGTATATAAAAGTGTGTTAAGACGAATGCTCTTGGTCTAAATATTAAATGGAATATTCAGGCAAAGATGACAGTGTTGTTCTTATGCTTAGTGTTATTTATAGCCTCAAATAAAATATATATATTTGGCGATGATCTACTGGCGACAGGTGCTTTTTAGATTTTGGTTATAACAGATCAAAGCTAGATAATTATTGCGTTAAATATATCCCCAAATGTAATCGATATATTTAGCCGGGTGACGAGGTAAGGGCGTGGTGCCTTTTAGGCGGCAACAAATTAAATAGAGAAATTAGAATCACTAAAGAAACACATGCACTGTCTGAAGTAACCGCGTATAATTAACGTTAGACGCGACGAGCTAAATTATTCATGCAAAATAGGACGATCTGTACTTTTAGTTCAGCTAGCAGGTAAACATCTAGGGGGAGTTAAACTAATGGTAATTAGCCAGAAACCCACTCATTGTAATTTAACGCAAATGCCGCGCGTAATCTGAATAAGGATTGAAGAAGTTTGGATTTTTATCATTGAAATAATTTACGAATACTAATGTCCACCTTGTTCTTGCATAATGTTGTTTTCTTTTGAATTGAATATTTCGAATATTATGAATCATTCGACATTTACAAGTCGGTAACAAGAGTTATGCATCATTGTTCAATGGTTAGCGTCTCACCGGCAATCAGAAGGTTACAGGTTCGATTCCTGTCCGGAGACTCATAGCCAGCAACACGATAAGGCCGAGTTTTTAAAAAAAATGTCGTTCTAACGATTTTAGTAGAAACTAACGATCCATGCATTAGTTTCTACTAAAACTTTAATACTTGATTATTCGCTGAATTTCTGATATATGCAGTGATCGCTAACTCGTGGCCGCTGCAATAATCGCCGCGGCTAGTAGAAATTTCAAGCTAGCAATCTAATTGTTTTTATCTTTTATATATTTTCTAGCTGCTGAGTTTAATTTATATTATTATACAATACTCCTACAATCTCGATTATGATTGGCTAAAACTCTACAGACAATTCTTGATGCAGTCTTGCCACCTACAAAATATCAAAAATTGTCTGTAGGTGACGTATTGTTAATTATCCGCGAGTTTATAATTTGTACAAGCTTTTCTTAGCCGGCAGTAATGTCAAAAGGCTTCTACATTTATTATTGTATAATAAAACAATCATATTGAATTCAGCAATCCTCGGTTTGTGTTATCCGCCTCAGCCTAATTCGGCTTCGGCATATAACACAAAACTCGGCGTTGATAACACAAGATATCATGCTCACCCTCGTCCAATAATTGTAAATAAAAGTGTTGTGCTGTGTAGGCAGTGTAGAAATACAAATCTAATACTGAAAGGTTGGTTTGCTACCAAAATAGTATGCAAGGAGGTCTTACTCTAACGTTTCGAGCGAAGACCTTTCGTCAGAGAGTGAAACGTGACGAAGGGCCTTCGCTCGAAACGTTATACCTCCTACACACTAGTTCACCAACTTTTCCGAGTATTCGATGAGTTTAATTTGGATTACTATAGTTAACTAGTGAAAAGCTGAGAAAACAGTTGCTGCTGCAATTGTTGAAAACTATTAATGTTAGTTTAACATAGAAAGTCGAATGCGATTTATATTTAGCCATGATGACCTGCAACATTGCATCTGCCGGCTTAGTTACCACAAATTAATTATACGAGTATACAAATTATTTTCCGTCTGGCATGTATTCATAATTAAATGTGTCATCGATATCATGCATATTGATATTTTGTGTTTTAAGCTATATAGTTTGTTTATGACACGAGTAAAAAAGTATGGCGAAGTATATGTCAAAGTAAAATATGAATTATATAGAAATCCATAGAATGTAGTATTTCTATATAATGATTTTTATAGTATTTTTTATATAATTTTATTCTAGAATCGTCATCGATATTATCAGAGCAAAAATGATCTCTCAATCTGTACAAAGTCATGTGCATATTATAGTATATCATATGTAGAATATTATGTATGTTGGAATATTATTACTATGTTGATGTGAAATAGGATTCCGTCATGTGATATGTATTAGGTTACAGCGAGCAGGTACTGAAGTGACAGGAATCAAGTTTATTTGTTGAATTTTTAATATTTTATTATTCAGCTGCTGACTAACTAATAAGAATATTTTTGGCCATGATGTATAGGTCATCGCCATGAATATTCTTCTTCTAATTGACGTGCAATGTGCCAATTTCATTCATTTTGAATTCTCTACCACAATTAAAAATTATAGAGCTATTTTGCTAGGAGCTGGGATACACTGTACGTGGCTGTTTAAGCAGTAAGACCTAGTGTACACTATATATTATTATTTGATAATTTTATTGTGAACTAGAAATTTGTTTCTACAGTAAAACCAGACTCCCTCGTAGAAATCTCTTGTGTCAGCTAAATAAAGGTTCTCGTTATATATCAAGATTTATTTTGTTTTATTAGCTTCGCCATATGTAACTATACATATAGACTTGCTCTGCAAGTCCGCCTCTTGGTTCGGTTAAAACGAGTTTAGTGGTTTGGGTTTGTTTACACCGGTTTGTTTCGAGTTGTGGTATTAAAGACGGGTGAACATACACATACTACACACAATAAACAATATATAAGATTAACAATGGAAGGGGATCCTGACAAAGCGTTAGTCAATTACTGTGAGCCCTTAGACGTATACAAAAGGTAAAATGTTAACTATATAGAAAAAAATGTATCACACTACAATATGAATATTACATACAACAAAAAATTGGACCAGGGAGACTACGAACAGAGTTACATTGACTGAAGTACAGTTTATCGGCAAGATGATTCCAAATTTGACAGGTTCTGATATCGGATGTAGACAATGATTACTGTGGCAACAAGACTGTGACTATTAGTATAGAATGCTTTTGATCACAAATTATAAATAAATATCGTGAACGTTTACATCCTTATATGGTTAAATACATAGTCACTCATGATATACTAAAGATAGTGACTTGCGCACTTAATAATTGCTATAAAGAAAGTGACTAATACATCAATAATAATAATACATCAGTGACATGCAATGGGTAATAAAGATAAAGCTCGTATTCAGAAAATTATATAGGCCGTTGAGCAAATGTTTTCAGTTTCCAAATTATATAGATTGAGCAATTAAATGTTTTCAGTTTTCAGTAACGCCTTATAATTTGGAATATATACACCGAGACTTAGGAATGCTCCATTTGAAAATATCAGAGATCATACGCAATCATTGGAGACCTTTAAGAAACATTCCACGTTTCACTCTCTGACGAACGAAGGTCCTTCGCTCGAAACGTTGGACTACTTACACGCTATTTCGGCAGTTCACCAACCTTTTTATATTATTTGATTTGTATCTTAAGACATATCTCTTTAGGGCAGCTTATATATTTTTTTTCTATTTTAGGATAAATTTTAATATATTAACCCTCTTTTGAAACTAGTGTATTGTAAATTCTACGATTTTATTCAATTAGTTTTTAAATAAACAAATAATTTCCCACAGGGTGGCTTAAAAATGTTTTTGAACGAAACATTAAAAGCTACTCTTTGACACACCAATCTAGTGACTTCATGATGATGAATATATATATATATATATATATATATTTTTTTTTAAAGTAGTGTTTGAGGGCACATTGTATACTTTCATGTATATATATATATATATATATATATATATATATATATATATATATATATATATATATATATGGTGAAAGTGGTCTTACCTCAAAATGATAAAAGCCGCAACTGTCAGTTTCACGCAAGGCGATCTTCAGGCGAAGATCGCGTGAAACTGACAGTTGCGGCTTTTATCATTTTGAGGTAAGACCACTTTCACCATATATTCGCTCTACCTTTATGGCACTTTCAACGTTCGGGTTCAATTCCTACCGGAAGGCCGCTAAGTTGCATTTTTCGCAACTGGTCCCGGTTTGGTCTTAAAATGTATGTATTCCAACACTCGAAATTTTCCTTCACCATAAATCCTTTCAACATGTAGTTTGGTCGAGTGAAATGCCAAATATTACCTATAATATACCCAGAATCTTATCCCGGCATTACCACCATATATACAGAACTCGTGACTAGGCTCTCGGCAACGGCTTCCGCAGTCGCAGGGTCGCGGGTTCAATTCCTACCGGAAGGCCGCTAAGTTGCATTTTTCGCAACTGGTCCCGGTTTGTTCTTAACATGTATGTATTCCAACACTCGAAATTTTCCTTCACCATAAATCCTTTCAACATATATATATATATATATATATATATATATATATATATATATATATATATATATATATATATATATATATATATATATATATATATATATATATATATATATATATATATATATATATTTTAATATTCTAATATTCTAATATTTTATATAATATTTTAATATTCTAATATTTTATATAATATTTATATTCTAATATTTTCAAATATATATATATATATATATATATATATATATATATATATATATATATATATATATTGTGTGTGTGTGCATGAGGATTGGCGCGAGTTTATTTTTCGCGGGAACATGTTTGGCATTAATGTTTGATGGGATGGGTAATAAAGGTTCTCGTTATATATCAAGATTTCGGATAGATAATGATTATTCATTATTGTAACAACAGGACTAGTTGTCGAATGCGTTTGATAATAAATTATAAATAAAATCGTCAATTCGTGAATCATCACGATCGGAATTAAGTGACAGGAAATTAAGTAACAGGTTTCTTATATGTAAGGTGCGGCGTAATGGCCATATGAGACTAATTTATGAAGCCTTTGCAGAGGAGATAATTGAGGAAGGTTACTATACTGTATACTGATATGTAAAACAACACCTTGCATTATTGCATATAATCTGTCACATAATATTGATTCAGGACAGTAATTAAGAAGTTATCGTATTACAAAAAAACATTAGGGTTGAAACACAGCTTGAATCCTGTCAAGATATCAGAAGAGGTCAGAAAGACGGCGTTTATCTAGACGGTGTATCTTTATGTATGATTATTCTTATCTCGTTTGAATCAGCTTTGCGGTAAAGCGGC
Source organism: Chrysogorgia sp. JL179-B06 (assembly GCA_035772405.1). Taxonomy (NCBI): domain Eukaryota; kingdom Metazoa; phylum Cnidaria; class Anthozoa; order Scleralcyonacea; family Chrysogorgiidae; genus Chrysogorgia; species Chrysogorgia sp. JL179-B06. The sequence goes on from JAYKKM010000375.1 coordinate 4,407,054, forward strand.
ATCATTGAATAATAGCCATAATACGAGTTCCTCAGTTCCCTGGCAACGACCACTGTCCACTGATCCACAGACTTGTGAACACTTCGATGTTGAATTATAATTGTATTCATCAACTCTACATGGCACAACATTAAATTCCTTCTTTCACCTTTCTCGTAAACAAGCTTGAGACTAGCTTTGGTGTTCGGCTATTTAGAATATACTATACAGAGACTTGGGGAGTGCATGGAAGGGATATCAATATCATATGGAGAGCAATACCAGAAGTTCACGTGAGTGCCGGCCCGTGGAAGACAATGTTTACGGTTTGGATATTAAAGGTTTAAGTCTGAAGAACAGGAATCGATTAATACGAACGTTTTTGCCGGATATCGAGCAAGCACATGCTCGCCTGGGCTACGTGTACAAAGTGACGCCGCTTAATTACAATATGGAGCACTTCAAGACGGTCGAAATCCGACGAAGGCCAGCCGTTTACACTCGATCGATTCCTGACGCGAAAGTTCTGATGAAAACCGGACGCAGAGCTGCAAATCAGATCGAGCCTCGACCGATGTGGATCATCAAGCCACTGCAGTTCGGGAAAACTATCATTAACCCGAACGAGGTGTATACTGTTTATACGAGATTCTGTCCGTGGCGGTACCGGGAGTCGGAACCTCGGGACAAACGCCTTGTGAACGCAAGAACGCGCGCAGCTACGAGCGACGGGGGGTCGGTGATTGAAAGAGGTCGCAGAGGGTTAAAGAAGAAGTCACGGATTGTACGGACAAGCTAATGTGCTTGTGTAGTTAAACTAGAAGAATAAGTATGGTATATTGAAACCCTGTTTCAAATGTGGAAACTAATATTTCTATGTGAAATATTTTTTGTTTTGTTTTTTCTTTAAGTTTGTTTTGTCTTGATTATGTGTTCATGTATAGTACGAAATATATATTACAATAGATCCTATATTCATTATAAGTCTTGTAAAACCGCAACAGCAATCCCCAATTACTACGGTTCCACGATGTCCACGATTACAACAATAATACAACCAGAAACAGTACAACAACGATAATAACATACGAAAAAGCTGTCCAACATTATGCTGGACTTCCACTCGCCACCTTAACTTCCGCGGTTCCATTTAGTATAAATTGCTTTCCAGGTACGTGGGTCTTCGGAGTTGTATATAAAGAGAACAGCAGAGTAGTAATATTCTTTAAGTTTGGCTTTGAAGGTTGATAAAGTAGTAGTGGTTCGGGGTATTTCTTCAGGCAGCGCGTTCCATATTCTCCGTAGCTCTTACTTCATATGTATATGTATGATTGCTAGCTCTTTGAAAGCACTGTTGTCCGTTTTAGATAGATAGAAGATAGATAGAAAGATAGAAAGAAGCTTTATTTTTGCAGGGTGACTCCATCAGCTAGATACTGTTCTCCCTGGAGGCCCTGACTCAATAAATTAAAATACTTACAATTATGAATTATAATATAAAATGTTATTACAATGTTATTAAAGTTGTTATTACATTATGATGCGAGCTTGTAGCTATACTTTTTCTGGGAAGAAAAGATGCATCAAAGTGTATTCATGTCAGTAGGATAGAGCAATTAGGTTTGTTGCAGTTAACTTGTTCTTGTAGGTAATTTCACTTTGGAAGAGAAGGCGAAAGATATATTTCGTAGCCTGCGTCGTTGAACCGTTCAATATTTTTAATCAGCTCGTCTGTCTAAGGGACCCCAAAAATATAGTTTGTAATGTATATAAATTACTAAATATCACCAATTCTCCACATAGTTTAAAAGATCTGGTAGAGCCAAGACAATTAGTGCGTATTCACTGAGAGGAAAAGATATTCTTAAACGTCCTATTATAGGTGGATACCACCACGTATGCTAAAGCCTAAAATCTTGGCGGTATCAAGCTGTCAAGCTATGGAATGCTCTCCCAGTTTCAGCCAGATCGGCAGAGAACTATAATGTATATAAAAATTGTATAAATGACATCGACTTTGAGGATATTTTAAAAGTATTATATAGTTTCTTAGTTTAATCTTACTATATTTATGTATTCTTTCTATTTTATTTATAATCTATTTTGTATTTTATTTATATTAGGATTTTCGTGGCAATTCTGTAAATTAGCTGAGTGTAACTAAGTGTATTTGATCATATAATTGTCACAAGGTCCAAGGGCCGGGACCACATTACTCCGATTTTACAATCACTCCATTGGTTACCGGTACAAAGTCGTATCAAGTTTAAACTTGGCTTGCTAGTTTTTAATATTTTAAATGATCTAGCTTCGGAGTATCTGATAGAACTTCTTCAACCGCTTAAGAATACACGATGCTTAAGATCATCCTCTAAAAACCTATTATATCAGCCTAGATCGAAGACCAAAACTTATGGTGATAGAGCTTTTAGTTGTGCTGGCCCAGCTCTTTGGAACAGTTTACCGAATGAGTTGAGGATGGTGACCTCGATTGCCTTTTTTTAAATCTAATCTTAAAACATTTTTATTCACTCAGCATTATTCCTAGTTTTAATCAATTCATGTAATGAGCATTGAGAACATTTTTAAATGCCCATTTTTAAGAAATAAAGTTATTATTATTATTATTATTATTATATATTGTCGCATATCCAACATGAGGACGAACAATTGCCACTGAAGGTAGATGCTGCGTCTGGTGTTGATGGCTGATTGACGGCGCTTTTTGTAGTTCTTCTCACGTACCCCAGGATGCTGTCGGACGATATCATGGCATTTAGTAATCGTGCAAAGTTAAATTTCGAAATTAGTTGAAACAATGGTTGTATCTAAAGTATAAAGTTTGCATTTAGGATCCGCCATATTAAAAATGGCCGACTTTGGGAGGAATGAATCGAGACTGTATTTTGACGTCATAACCACAACAAGCTTGGCTGTGTTTTGTTGCTCTTGCCTGGGGCCATGTTGCTAAATTATATTTTGTAGCCTAGGTTACTTTAATGTTCCTCGTCCTGTAATTGCGTGCAATTAACAGCTCACTTCACATATAACCGCCAATTTATCTGCATTTTAGTGCTAATGATGGTTTGTTTTGTCGTATATGTTCACTAATTTACAAGCACGTAACCTTTGCTAGGTCACTTTGGATTTTACCATAATGTTCGCTTCACATTGTGTAAACCAATTTATTCTCCATTTTAGTACTAACAATGGCTGATTCTATCTTATATGATGATTCATTTTACAAGCACGTAACTTAGGTCACTTTGGATTTTACTATAATGTTCATCCTTAATTCGCTTCGCTTGTGTAAGCAAACTTATCCTTGATTTTATAGCACTAATAATGGGTTATTTTATCGTATATTATATGATCACTCATTTTACAAGCACGTAAGCTAGGTGACTTTGGATTTTTAATTTACCATAATGTTCATCCTCCTTAATTTGCTTCACATGTGTAAGCCAACTTATCATGCATTTTAGTACTAATGCTGGCTTATTCTATCGTATATGATTATTCATCAGTTTTACAAGCACGTAACGTTTGATATACTTAACCTAGGTCACTTTGGATTTTACCACTGTAATGTTCATCCTTAATCGCGCTTCGCATGTGTAAGCCAACACATCCTGCATTTTAATACTAATAATGGATTGTTTTGTCATATATGATCACTCATTTACAAGCACGTACAGGCAACCTTTGATACTTAATCTAGGTTACTTTGGATTCAGTTACCGTAATGTTCATCATCCTTAATTCGCTTCACATGTGTAAGCCAACTTATCCTGCATTTTAGTACTAATAATGGATTGTTCTGTCGTATATGATCACTTATTTTACAAGCACGTATACCTTTGATACTTAACCTAGATTACTTTGGATTTTACCACAATGTTTATCCTCCTTAATTCGCTTCACATGTGTATAAGCAAACTTATATCCTGCATTTTATAGTACTAATAATGGATTATTCTATCGTACATGATTATTCATTTTTACAGGCACGTAACCTTTGATAGTTAATCTAGGTCACTTTGGATTTTACCATAATGTTCATCCTTATAATTCGTCAACTAATTGTAAGCCAACTTATCCTGCATTTTAGTACTATAATAATGGATTGTTCTGTTATATGATCACTCATTCTACAAGCACCGAACCTTTCATTGATACTTAACCTATAGGTTACTCTGGATTTTACCATGATGTCCATCCTCCTTAATTTGCTTCACATGCGTAAGCCAAGTTACCCTGCATTTTAGTACTAATAATGGATTTTGCTATTGAAGCGATATAATAAATAATTAATTCAAAACGAAATTCAAAAGAATAAATAATTCAAAACATGGTTCATGTTACTATGGAGCTGTTTTATATCATTCGGGCTAGCCCGGCTAACTCACGCGCTGACTTGATATCACGAAAATCTTCCCTCGACCTAACAAGATCATTTGAATTAATTTTATGCTCTTCTTACAGCCAAAGAAATCCACTTCTATACTTTGAAATATCATTTTGGGTATATCTATAGTAGCCACGATAAGAAATTCGTTAAGTGAATCAGCCCGCGGCATATTGCCCTTTAGGGACCAATCATTATTTATGGCCGGGCTGGGAGCCGAAGAGAAAATGCTTGGGTAACTGAAAATCCTAAGGCCTAAATTTTTTTGTTCCAAAGTCGAAAACAAATTAAGAATTACGGAGACAGATCATTTACAGTTGTCGCGTCTCTGCTAAACTCTGGAACTCGTTACCACTAACTATTAGAAAGTCAGATTCAGCTACTAGTTCTAAATCTTCTCTAAAAACATATCTTTTTGAAAAGTATTTTATTAACAAGTAACTTTTAAAGATAGTACAGCTTGATTGTATTTATTTATTTTAGAATTCTCTTTTAAAAACGTTTATAGAAAACTTTTATAGATAGTATAGTTTGATTGTAATTTATTTATTTTAGAATTCTCTCTACATGTAAAGCATTGAGACTTGTGTAATGCTCTATTAAATATTATTATTATTAATATTAAATGGTTGGTAAAAAAATCACTTCTCTGAAGGGTTGGGTAGCAAAATGTTCAGGACTATTTACATAAAAAAATTAAGAGTTCATCATTTAAAATTAGAATCTCATCATCCGTTCTCCTTAGTCATCATTGCACATTAGCTTTTATTATTGTATTCCTCTCCTTATTTTCCTTGGATTCCTGCTCTGTATAGGGAGGTGATAATCTGAAAGTTACAGTAGGATCTGTCTGTATATCTATTTCAGTTTGTTATTAAAACTTGTATCGACGATATGCTTGGGCTTTAATTATCTAACGTTTTTCTTCTTGGGTTGGGTAAAAAATTTTCTTTACCCTTAAATGGTTGGGACGCGGTTAAATTTCTGATCTTAATTTGGTTGCGTGACATTTTTTTTCAGCACCAAATCTATTTCTCTTCGGCCCGCACCCATAATGACTTATCCCTTAGAAATATCTAATATACCATCATGTAAAGTTTTAAAGAATACATTTGTCAAGAATAATATTTCGGAAAACAAGGAAATACAAAAAAACACCACCCGCTCCAATTTCAAATTTTTCAGGAATATTTTATATTTTGATATAAAATATAAACCGCCCGCCGCCTCAACGTTTTCAAAATGTAGTGATGAGAATCAAGTAATTTATTTTATGTGGCCTATAACTTAGCGCAATGTCTCCAAAGCTTAATGTCTCCAAATTTAGCTAGCATAATCAGGTCTCCAAACTTAGCGCAATGTCTCAAAACTTAGCGTAATGACTCTCATTGAGATTGTACAACACAAAATCTAAAGCAGAGTCCATTCAACACAAAAATGTTTACCTTTCACACAAAGTTGAGTTAATCTTCGGACAAGATGAGCATCGGACAAAATGACCGACAGAATTAATATTGTCAAATCTCTAGAAATGGAAAATTCGTACCAGACAATGTCCGTGACCGGCCGCTAATATCCAGGCTTGCATAATATGCACGTTCCATTTTGTGTCTGCTGACGAAGCACCACGTCAAGTTCGCCGTATTAATCTTTACCGTCGCACATATTTGTCTAGCTATTATATCCTCAAACGCGTCTCAATTAACTCAAACATGGATCTACACCTTCGTAAAACTTTCGTAGATATAACAGCGAAAGAGATACGATTTCAGACATTGCAAGCCTACAACCTATATGATTTGAATAAACTTATAATTTCCAAATACTATGTTTAAAACGTTTGCCCCCATTCCGCAGTATATCGTGACAACTTAGCGCGAAACTATCTTTTAGTTCAGCACCCGCGTTCTTATAGCCTCGGACATACTCACAAAATATGGACACAAGCCAACTAACTTACTTATCTCATATTTCGCTGTAAGCTGTAACTCAAATGTCATGAACGCGTTGCGTACCTATTTTTAAGTTGTACTCTCCGATGAAGGTCCTCCGCTCGAAACGGTAGACCTACTACATACACTTTTGCGGTATAGAACACCAACAGCAACACTTTTATATCAATACAGTTTTAGCTTCGTACCACTGGCGCAGCCAGGATCTTGGCAATGGGGGTGGGGCGAAAATGTCCACGTGGTCTTCTCTAAGCGCGACTAGAATTCTATAGAGTGTCCAGGGGCATGCTCCCCCAGTTGTTTTAAAACAGGTCTGAGTTCACCTTTGGTGATCATTTTGTATTATTCTCATTACCTCTATACTTGTTTAACCATTGATATTATTATGAGAAGATAGATGCTGATCACTCCTCGGGTATCTTAAATGATTGAACTCATTAAAGGCAACTGAACAATGAGAACGGAAGGGAAAAATCTACATACGAATAAGTGTACATCATTGACGACATTATCAGTATATATATCGTAATTTCCAGCTCCATTGAGTAAAAAGTGAATAAGAATAATAAAGTAAATGAGATAGAAAGCCTACGTGCGTGTAAAATGACTGATCATTATATTTCAGAACAATCTATCATTATAGTAAGTCTAGAGTTAGCTCAAACGGCAAAAGTTGAAACTTTCAAATTGAAAGCCAGTTTATATATTCTTTTAATTCCTCTTCCTTGTGTAAATCCAAAGGGATCTTCAAATTTCCCTCGATTTAGATTTAAAGAATATTATACAAAAAATATAAATACCAAAAATATCCTATACAGTATATAAGATTTACGAATAAATCGTCAGGTCAGTGAAAAAGTAACTTTTAATCATATTAAGAACAGTTTGATAGTGCCATAAAATTCGGCTGTTTGCCTGCAGAAATTGCAGAAATTCTCGACTTAGAATATCAAAAATCGAATATAAAATTAAAAAATTAAAAATTTTCAAAGAAGAAATTCAAATTTTCTTCTTTGAAAAACTTTCTTTAGATTTTCGATCGGGCGGCACATTTCTATTTTATAACAAAATAAAATAAAAATTGTACGCGGGCTTCAAAATAAGGTCGGGCGGTGATGAGAATCAAGTAATTTTTTTCATGCGGCGTTATGAGATGTTACGCTGAGTTTGGAGATATTATGTTATGTGAGACGTTACGCTAACTCTGGAGACGTTACGCTATTAAGTTTTAAGACATTGCGCAGTTTGAGACCGTTACGCTAAGTTTATAGAGACGTTACGCAAAGTTTTGAGATGTTACACTAAGTTGTACCGTGACAGCTGTACACATTTTTGTATGTCCATTACAAATTCATTTGTGCTGTGACCAGTACAGAGAAAATATTTCCAGGCTTGCGTGCATGCAAGACTTTTGACTCGAAATCTTACACCTCCTACACACTATTTCGGCAGTACACAAACCTTTTTGAGTATTCAATTTGTAAGACACGTATTGGTGTAATTAAATTATTAACATGAACTAATCGGCATTAGATGACCGCCCCAAAACCATTTATGTCTATAAATATATAGTCATACACTGACTTGATTTCGCAATTGGTCATTACGGAATAGTTTCACAAAACAAGGCAATATACAAGGTGAAACGTCAGTAGCTAACTAAGTGAGAAGGAGAGTTTAATTCGGTAGGAAATTGAATGTTCACGTTTTCCAGTCATGGATAGGACCTTTCACGACATACAGGCCAACATAGCTAAAAGGTTGTTGCACAGCGATCGTCTCCGAAGACGAAAGTCTCTCGGACCCGATATTGTCACATCCAGCTGCATGAATAATGATATATCTCGCTTGAAGATGAAGAACGAAATCCTTTTCAAAGGATTTGGAGGGACATTTGAGCGGCTTGGAGTTGGCACAGCGACGACGACACGACGAAATGACGCGCTCTGAGAAAGCGTTAACCATGTCCCGCAAATATCGTCGCAACAGCCTTCCTATCGCAAGCAAAAACGACGAACTTGGAAACGCGGCATGGATAGCCGATTTGAAAGCTAAGGGGAAACTGTCAGTATTAGCCAAGCACTTGAATTCAATGAAGAATGAAATCTCGATGAGCGAGGAGCGTTTGGGCAGATGGCGTGAGAAAGTTTGCGAGACAAGCATGAAATCAAAAACTCAAACCTTCGAGTCTACGAGCGGTAAGCTTGGCGAGACAAACACACAAGATGTTTCTACTTTGCTTACAATTAACGAAGAATCTGTCGCTCGCGGTCCAGATTTGGATCAGAAAATCAGGAAGACAAGTACAGGGAAGTCATCAAAGTTTTCCCAATGTTCTCACGGAATATCACGAAGCAAAATCCAAGTCCATCAAAAGACCTCTTCCAACACTCTTCCTCCGGTCGAAAGCACAGAAGGCATTTGATCATTCTGAAAATGATGAACAGTTCTAAACATGTAGACTTTGCATGGAAATTGACCGCTTAATCATTTCTTTTTATCATCTAAGGAATGCAAGTATAAGACGATTCCTATCATTACATCATTGCGAAATACTGATCCATGCCTTCGTCACGACTAAATTGGACGATTGCAATTCTCTGTTATCTGGTTTGGCTAAATATCTCTAAGAGACAAACTACAACATGCACAAAACTCTGCTGCACGTCCATATTAACATACACCCGGAAATATGACCACATCACTCCAGTGCTGAAAGAACTCCATTGCATGGCTTCCTATTACTGAAAGAATTGGTTTTAAAATGTTATTGTTATAACTTTTAAGGCCAGATCAATAATATAGCACCGTTCTATTTAAAGGAACTTTTAATTCCATATCAAACTACTATATCACTACGTTCCTCAAATAAACAACTTTTTATTGTACCTAAATATAATATGAAATCATATGGCCTACGAGCTTTTTTAGTTACTGTACGTATACTGTGGAACAGCCTTACAGAAGACATTAGATGTACCACATCACTAAGTATTTTTAAGACTAAAATTAAGACATTCCTTTTTAATCGAGCTTTTACTAACTCTACTAAATCTTAATCAGTCAGTTCACAATGATAATAATCGACGATCTAGACAATTCTATGTTCCTTTCTGTAGAACAAAAATCAGACAATTTTCTGTAATTTATCAGGGTCCTAGTTATTTTTTAATTCTCTAAACGTAGACATCCAACTAAAAGCTTCTACCGTTAATTCGTTTCAATCTAAGCTTAAAAATATCTTCACTCTCGTTTATGAATATGTATTTATTTGTTAACGTAATATTCATATTGTAAAATTAAATTATCAGTTATTTATTGGTATTTATGTAAATATATATATATATATATATATATAATATATATATATATATATATATATATATATATATATATATATATATATATATATATATATATATATATATATATATATATATATATATATATATATATATATATTATATATATTCTCTCTAGCTACTCCTTATACTATCTCTTTGTATTAAGTTTATTTAAATATGGTAGCCCAATACTGCATGTAAGCCTTTTGGTTTCTTTTGGGCTTCCTCGCCATTTGTATAATTTAGGGGTTTTTCTTGTTTTGTATTTTATCAAAGAAAGTATCTGTTATACTATTAAACATGCAGACCAGCTTATACTTACTGGCCGTTTAGCGCAGGTTCACCAAAAATACTAGTGGGCGTTGTGTCAATTTTTTTAGCGCAGTACCATACAGTAGCAACACAAATCAAGCGATCTCTAACTAGTTTAACAAACGGAGATTGTACTTTGACTACCGTGATTGCACTCGGCCTGCTGTAACAGAAATGACAATCATGCTTAATTTGGAACGTCTTCAGAGACGAGCCACCAGAATTGTTCTGAAGACCTCTAGTAGTGATGTCGCCCTAAATATATTCAACTTGAATAGTTTGGTTTTGTGGTTAATTGCTTTTCCTTCCTTCTCTTCTGCCGTCGTGCAACGCATTTCCCATGCGCGGGCGAGATATATCCACACGGTCTAAATTTGGAAAATCTGTGTTACTTAACTTAATTAACGGTGATTAAATACTTCGAATCCCGCACACTGCCGCGGCTGAAAAAAACGAGAGAATTGCCCTCAAATTGCAGGAAATACACTTTCAGAGAATAAAAAATTCAAATATTTTTCAGGGGCACGCGCCCTCGGACCCCGCTAATGTACATGTTTGACATGTTTCTAATGCATGTCCATCTTTTAACGAAAAACGTGCATGTAATATAATAATGCTTAGGCATAACAATGGCAATTCGTGTTCTTCAGGGGTGATGCATTAAATAGGTTAATATTGACGTCATCATTTATTCGGGCAAGTTTTGCTCAGCCATCCTACAAAATTTTACCCGTACGCCTACTGTATCGTTTTGTGTTTAATTATTGTTGACATGAAATTCAGGCAACCCGAGCTTTATAAGTTAAAGGCAATCTATTGAGATTGGTAAATGAATGTGTTATCTATTTTCAAGAAAAAGAACTGCTATTACACTAAAAGCTTGAATCAGTAAGCGGGCGAGGGGTTGTTGGGTGCACGTATAATGTCTAGTCCAGTTGCAATCTGCCATGCGTGCAATTTTCGTGGAATATATATTTTAACACATTAGTGATGTATTGACAATAACCGGCATTGGGTCTTGTACGAATTACATTTTGTGTTCCTCTAATTAAAAATAACATCTCAAGCGGTGAATAATTCCATGCATGGCATTACATTCATGATACATCTTTCAAAATCGCCGCAACTTAACGAAACAATGGATAATTTATCATGTGTATGTCGTCTCAAAGCTTTCTTACTTAATGTTCTCGCGAATTTGCATCAGAACAACTGAATTTACTCGTTAAGAAGCACTATGTCTATAGCATTAGGCCGGCATAAGTCATTTTGTCTGTATGGCAATACCATGACTAACGAGCATTTTTGTTTGTAATTATTGAACAATCTCCATCGTTTGAAAGTAGATTTTACTGCTCGCTGTTTTGAAGTTAAGGACGAATTGTGAACTTCAAGTTAATATCTGAACAGTAAATATATGATATCTCGGAAGTTCTACAAAGAATAATGAACTGAGACTGGAACAACATTAGCCGCGATCAGTTACGTTCTAGAATTTCCGCTTCATTTCGCAATGAGTACGAAAAGAATGGACGGTAAGCTACTTCGCTGGAATAAAAAGGGTGACATGGTTTTGAAAAATAAAGTAAAAGACGCGATTCTTCGAGAGAATACGTACGAAGAAAGAAGTTTGCACACGACGTTGGATTACTTGGACAGGCATAAAACTCAAGAGGAAAAGCATTTGGTAAACAAACAACTTCAGTTTGCAGCGACTAAACATAGGGCCCTTGAGAAGAACCCACACGCCAGATTTCTCACTCGAGCAAGAAGTTGGTCAGACAGTGTCCTGGCGGAGCACCATAGCCGGATCGAATGTAATCATCAAAATAGCATTGGGAAGCCTGCATTTAACCCCAAACTGAAGTGGAAGAAGGCCATCTCCGTTGTCCGTTTTGCAGTGCAGGACACAAAGAAAATAAACAGTCGTAGTAAACAAACAATGAAAAGGCCTGCGAGTTTTTTGCCACCATTGCCTATTTCAAGAAGACAGCAGACTGACAGCAAAGGGATGAGAACTGCAAAACATCACCCTGTGGCAGGTGATTTAGTTTTACCAGTGATCAGCAAGGACGGCCACAAAGAGACAAGGAACTGTCTTGAAGATCCACGGTTTCTTAAACTGAAACAAATTCTGTCGTATGAGGTAGAGGAAATAGCGGCGGAAATTGAGAAGCGAGGGTTATACGGTTACAACACATGACAGACCTCGAAGCTTTACGTATATGGGTTATAAGAATGTTTTTATCTTTAAATATATTAAAGTGGTACTACGATCAAATTTTTACTTATCGGTACGTATTTATAAAGCAGAGCAGCTAAATATTACTCGGTCGCAACTGTTTTACGATTCGATTATTTTTCTGATCCGAATCTGGAGTCAGTGTTATGTCTAAGGAAGTGACGTCAGACTCTCAACTCGAAGACTCCACATGGCTAATTCTTCAAGTAAACCCATAGTGATAAAGGTCCTTTTTCAAATTCTTCGTCTGAAAGGCTGCACATTTCATCTATACTTCTCTAAGAAAACAAGTAACCTCGACTGAAATTCAGGCGTAGCATTGAGAGTCTGACGTCACAAATAATATTACCGTTTGAAATTGCTGGCTCACTTGGTACACGTTCTTAGTAATGGTGGCCTAAATTGTAGTGATCTCAGAGCTCAAAATACTTACTTTAAAATACCATTTTTTGGGTAGAGACCTTTAGCATCACGTTAATCCCAGGAAACGGCAAACTGCAGTTAGCGGTTTGCAGTTTGCCGTAACAATCATACACATAATTTATAGCCGCCATGTTTGTTTTCCCTTCGCTCACACTACTTTATGTAAATACTCAAATCTCATATATAATTCAATGTTAAACGTTATAAACTTAACATTTAAGTAGCATAAAAATACAAAAACCTAAATTTTAGCCTTAAACGGGAGTGTATTTAGTTTAAGTTGCTAAAAACCCTTGCCGTAAGTCACTTACCCTAGAAGGCTTCCAGAAGTTGAAACGTGAACCGCGAACGGCAAACGCGACGGCAAGACCATTGTCACGTGACATCTTGAGGTTTGCTGTTTGTCGTTTCCCGGGATTAACGTGATGCTAAAGGTCTCTAATGATCACTCTCGATCCTGAAATACTATTCTATGCTAAAGAAAATCTAAAAAACGGGGGTGAATTTTCATCGTATAGTGCCACTTTAAATAAAGTCCAAGTTTATAAAAAAGTCAAAGAGGATTTAAACAATCATGCAGCAAGAAATTAAAAAACTTTATAAAGAACAACAAAGTACGAACACGATGAAGTAAACTGCAAGTTACATGAAAGCTGTTCATCTTTACTTTGAAAACTAGACAAGAAAGGGTATCTAAGGGAGCGTTCATAATTTACCTAGAGGGGGGCTATGGTGATTTTAAATTTTTCCCCTACATTTTTTGGAAGCCCCCCCTAATATTCCCAAGGAATTCACTCTGCCCTCCCCCTAATGTGGTACCATCCATGTAGCCCCCTACTCTAAAGTACATCTGACTTCCTCTAAAATGAGTGATAAGTGCACAGTCATTTTGCATCTGAGTATTTTACACGTCAGTATTTCCATCATTTATAACTTAAACTTTATTTTCACAAACAGGCCTCCATTTTCAATGTATTCAGGCACAAATATTTTGCTGATTTTTATGACATCAGGACACATGTACGCATTGCGTACTTTGTACGCATTGCGTACTTATTTTTGCTCGAAGCTCAGCTCGTTGCCCTCGTTTGGATCCGTACTAACAAATTTCCGTGCGATGTTTCACTGTACAGACCAATACTCGGTCATTAAGCTGTTAATATCAACCTGTAGTAAACATACCATGTGAAGATGTCTGCATCCCATACCAACGTGGTGTTCTTGTAAATTTTTTTGATTATTTCTGTAGAAGTTGTATATAGTTAATTTATCTTTGATTAGTTTAAATAATATATATATTCTAAGTAATATTTGGCATTTCATTCGATTAACCTACATGTCCAAAGGATTTATGGTGAAGGAAAATTTCGAGTGTTGGATTATATACATTTTAAGACCAAACCGGGACCAGTTGCGAAAAATGCAACTTCTGGCTGGAATTGAACCAGCGACCCTGCGATGCCAGTACTGCAGTGCTCTGACCACTGAGCTCCGCGAGGCCGTTGCCGAGAGCCTACAAGTAATATTTGGTATTTCACTCGATTAAACTACATTTTTTAAAGATTATTACATATATATATATATATATTATATTTTCAATATTGTAAAATTGTATTATTCTTAATTTGTTTCGGCCTTCTTGATTACAGTTTTTTAACGCTGTCTAGATTACCCTGTTTTAATAAAGGATTCTCAATTCACGGATATTGCAATCGTTTTAAATTGTATTCAGAAACTAGAATTACGTGTATACAACAACCCCTCGCCCGCTTACTGTGTGAGGCTTTAATAGTGTAGTGCTCAGTTATTACTTAAAATAAGTAAATAATTCATTTGCCAATCTGAACAGATTTTCAAACTGCTTTTTTTTGGGGTGCAATTTGTGGGTAGTGCACTGAATAGAACATGAGTGGGAAAGTCTGCCAACACTACGTCTCGCAGACAGAGTTAGAAACCAATTCTGTAACTCTTGATTGTTGAAATTAATAATTAATTTTATCAATTATATAATATTAATTTCATTAAAATTAATTATGTTATGGTTTTCATAATAAATATTTAATAAGGGCTTTTATTAAATGCGAGTACTGCAGACACGTTTGTTGTCATTGGCGACGCGGATTATGCAGGAAATGTATTTAAGGTGCGTCCACATTGTGTAGAACATACGCTGTTTACTTTTCAATGTTCAATGTCGAACTGAAGTAGCAGTTCAATTCACCATGAAGTTTACTACGATTTTGTTCCATCTTTTAGCGATTTTGGTTTTCTGCGTGATTGGCAGTTACTCGGCCTCCGACTCACTTAAAGGCAATGGGTGGAAACTTGGTCACTTCAAGGTTAACTACTAATAATTTAAAAGTGCATGTTATATATTGCTGTAGTGAATGCGGTAGCTTGGAGTAAACAGATGATACATGGGCGGCCATCGTCAAGCTCAAACCCTCAGACAATGTTTGATGTCCAGGTTCGATTTACACATTATTGTAACTTTTCTCTCCATCCGAGTCTCTTAACTTGATGGTTAGATAGTCTAACTGTAAATGAGAAGTTTACTGGTTCGATTCCTATCCGGTAAACATTGAGCTCGTGATCGTCCATGTTTCGCCAATTTGGGGGGTGTTTACATGAAGGAGGGCCATATAGCCCTCTTGGGGGATGTTTATATGGAGGAAGGCCAGCCGTCTTGGTAGGGCTAGCATCACCCCTTGTTTACATGAGAATTTCTAGCCCTCCTAACTGAGCTGGCTCGTTGCCCAAGCTGGCTCGCTCGAATGGCTACGGCTCCATTTATTGACGATACGTGAACGATCGTCAAGCTCATATCCTCAGAAAATCGATTCTGAGTCCCGTACAGGAATCGAACCTGTAACCTTCTGATTGCCGGTGAGACGCTCTAACCATTGAGCTAACGAGACTCAGATGGTATCCACGTATCGTATGTCTACTCCGAGCTCTCCCACATTCACTACAACATTGTGTATATTAACACTGCATTTATTGTCGCACGAAACCCAGAATCCCACTTTTGCTGTACAGAAAATACTGGTAAAGATAAACTTTGTCGCTTGTATGGAGCTTTGGGCCAGCCCTCTTCAGTGCGTTTATATGACTAAACATTTCCAGTAGTCTTCCTAGGCGAGATCAGGGTTGTCAATAGCGAGATCTCGCCCATGGAGGGCTGGCCCTCTTGTCATGTAAACGCAAACAATTTTTTACAAGGAATTACGCTGAGTCGCGCGGGATCTCGGCAAAGAGGGCTAGCCCTACCGAGAGGACTGGGCCTCCATTGGCAGGGCTGGCCCTAGTAAAAGGGATGGATTTCACCTCGCGTTTACACATGGGAATATTCTAGCCCTTCGAGGAGGGCTAGCCGTTCTAGGAGGGCTGACTTATTCACCGAGTTGACAACATGGATTTTCCCACGTAACCCGTTGAATCCCATTTTCCCGCACAAGTCTTCAATTTAAAACCTACGTACGAACAAACAGAACTTGTGAAATAAAGAGTTGTCTTAAAGTCTACGGGCGAAGACCAACTTTGTCACGTGTAAGGCGGATCTTTGACTTGCCAGCCCTCCCTGCTTGCCAGTAGGGCAAGCCCTCTTGAGTGCGTTTACATGGAAAATTTCCAGCCCTCGTAGGCGATTTCCCGCGGTTAGTCAATAAGGCTGGCCCTCCTTTCATATAAACGAAAACAAATTTTACATATGGTTTTACTGAGATGCGGGATCTCGGTAAAGAGGGCTAGCCCTCCTCCATATCAACACTCCCTTAGAAAGATGTAGCTATTATTATATTCTATTGGTTACCACTCATGTCTATGAGCTGGGAGACACAGGTTCATATCCTGGGTCGGACTTCCACTCCGGGTCTTAAAAATAATCGAGGAGAAAGTGCTTCCTTTGCAATAATATCAGCAAATGGTAAGACTTTCGGGTCTTCTCGGATAACGACCTTAAATCGTAGGCCCTCGGAACCCCTATCAATTGGGCTTCTAGCCTGTTGGGGTATTCCGTTCACTGCAAAGAGTGAGAAATCTAATAAACTAAACTAAACTATTCCGTTCACACAACTGTATAAACATGTTTACACTCAGTTTTTTAAAATTTGTTAAGTACCGTAGAATCTCGAAGTAGCCGCGGGGCGGCTACTTTCGAGATTAGTGACCTCTAAGGGCGGCTACTTTCGGATGGGCGGTTACTTTCGGAGGGCGCGCTTACTTTCGGGTTGTTATTTTTAGCATCGGCCAAGTTTTAACCACTACTGTACATTTTGCACAACGTTTCAAAGTTTTGTTTCATTTTGATTAAATTACATATATAAGAGTTGTTATACTTATTATCTAATACTAATAATTTTCCGTACTCGCGATACCGAAGACAAACTTATAACTACTGTCTGAAATTCCTGAATCTTTGATATTACTGTAAGTTTTATACATGTTTTAATTCATGCCATTCAAAATAAATTGTTATACAGATGCTACACTACTTATTTATACAATATAGTTATAGACAATAGTTAGATATCGGAAGGGGCTACTTTCGAGATTCTACGGTATTTACATCTCTTAGGCCCAGTTCAGACGCCGAACTTTTCATGAGCCGAACCTAATTCAAATTTGGGCCGACCTAAATGACATAATCTCGCCTGTTGATTCAGACGCCGAACAATTATCCATCCGCATGCGTTTTAGCGCCAATTGGTGATAAAATATATTATAATAATTTATGCATTAGGTTCGGCTCATGAAAAGATCGGCGTTTGAATCGAAGTCGCTCCAAAGGCGTAATTCCCGGCTAACGCAGGCGGGAAGTACGGCTGAGCCGTTCCTAATACAATCAGCCGATCTTAATTGATTCAGACGCCGAACTTTTCATGAGCCGAACCTAATACGTTCGGCGTCTGAACTGCGCCTTATACTTGTCGTGGCAGTTAACCAACGCGTATAAATTAGCTTCAACAATTGCTATAGGCCATTTTAAAATAAATAACTATATAAGATGACAATGACGGAATTTGGTAAAGCACATTTCACACAATTAGAGCTGAAATAATCAGTTTTCAAAATCTGTTTTAAAATAAATACTTGTCATAGCAGTTTTAGCAGTTATAATCAAAACGTAATACTTTCCTTCGTCAAATATAACCTCGGTTTAAAAACAACCTTCGGTAAATAACCGTCATGCATGTCTTTTAATCTTGTTTAAAATAGCTATTTAAGATGGCAGCTGAAAATTTAGCAAAACAGTTTACACAAATCAAATATTTAAAAAGGTTGGTGTCTGCCGAAATAGCGTGGAAGTAGTATAGTGTAACGTTTCTAGCCTTCGTCAGGAACGGAAGGGCTTTCGTCAGAGAGTGAAAGACTCGTTAGGGCCTTTGCTCGAAACGTTAGACAACTTACACGCTATTTGAGTAGTACACCAACCTTTTTAGATATTTTATTTGTATTTAATTCTGACTACACTACTATACGCAGCACAACACGTTTTACAAGGCCACATAAAAAAGGTTACTTGATTCTCATCACCGCCCGATCTTATTTAAAAGCCCGCGTACAATTTTTATTTTTATTTTGATATAAAATATAAATGTGCCGCCCGACCGAAATCTAAAGAAAGTTAATTTTTTTATATTTTATATTCGATTTTTGATATTCCAAGTCGAGAATTTCTGCAGGCAAACAGCCCAATTTTACAGCACTATCATACTGTTCTTAATATATTAGAAGTTACTTTAATTCTTCACTGATCTGACGATTATTTATTCGTAAATCTGATATATAAAACAGGATAGTTTTGGTATTTATATTTTTTGTAAAATATTCTTTAAATCTAAATCGAGGGAAATTTAAAGATCACTTTGGATTTACACATGGAAGAGGAGTTAAAAGAATATTTGAACTGACTTTCAATTTGAAAGTTTCAACTTTTGCCGCGTTTGGACTGTACTAAGAATATTTCGGAAAACAAGAAAATATAAACACACCTCCCGCACCAATTTCAAAATTTTGAGGAATATTTTTTATATTTTGATAAAATATAAAATATAAACCGCCCGCCGCCTAAATGTTTTCAAAATGTAGTGATGAGAATCAAGTAATTTATTTTATGTGGCCTAACTCACAGTTTACACAGTATAGCTTAAAGTATATATAACAAAGTATTTAATGTTTGATCAGATCTAAAGTAAACCTCGTGTTTGAAATCTGATAAAACACTGCTGCTCGTTTATTAAACAGTACTTCTCAAACTCATTAATAAGTCATTATTTATTCATTAATATAACTTCGTTTGAGAAGCAAGTTCTAACACTCGTAATTGTTCATCCTCTGATGTCTAAATACGGACAAACCGGTTAAAAAAACTCGGCTTCGCCTCGTATTTTCAACCGGCTTGTCCGTGTTTAGAAATCAGAGGAAGAACGGGCATCTCCTTCGTGTACCGGACACAATGGACACAGACTACGTCATAGACACATCAAGGTTATTTTCTCGGGATTCAGAAGCTTTACAAGAACAAAAACCTTAACCATAACCCAAATAAAAACTCTAGTCCTAACCCTAAAATAAAGGAATACTAACCCTACTTTTAAACTAAATATTTCAATGATGTATAATATTCTGTGTCCGGTACACGAAGTAAGAGCCGAAGAAGGCTTACTCGTCTTAGAACTATTACAGTAATAATTTATCAGGAAAACACAAAGGAAAATCATGACCGCCGTATCGTGTCTCAGCTCATGTTGCAGTGATAGACACATATGCTTGCTGTTGTTGACGTTGTCGATATATTTCTCACTCAAGTTTTTTAAATAAATCTCCTCTATTCTTTCACTGTAGATATTTTTTCAGGTATAACTGACGTTAAACTTTGCTTCGACATAGAACATTTGCTAGACCCGTACGTTTTATCCTTAAAGTGTCTAATCGCTAGCATTTTTTTGCTCTAACGAACAAAGTAGCTTGGCAAGATCGTTCACTGAAAATTTCAAGTGAATCTGCTGCAGAGTCTTCGAGCTATCAACTCTCAAAGTTTGTCCATTGGCATAGTTTAACGTTACAAAATAAGGAAAGACTGGGATTGAATATATGTGGTATATGACGTGTGCAGGTGGATCATTAATGTTCAAATCCATTGTTCTTATGCATAGTAAGTACACCTGCATACGTCACAAGACAATAAACCGCGCGTTTCAGATTTCACCAAAAATATTTAGCCATGCCAAATTTTGAGAGTTGATAACTCGAAGACTGTGCAGCAGATTCACTTGAAATTTTCAGTGTACGCTCCTGCCGTGCTACTTTGTCCGTTAAAGCAAAGAGATGCTAGCGAATGTTTCATTTCATAGACACTTTAATTGTAGTGTAAAATATAATTTAAGATGGCGGCTGGAAATTCTAAAGAAATTTGGGCAGACGATACATGGACGTTCGTCAATCTCGAGCTGTCTTCATGATCGAACCTGATTGAGCCAATTAAGACAGGGATGTCGAACCTGTAAACTTCTAATTGCCGACGACTCGAGACGCTTTAACAATTCAGTTAACAGTATATTTTAAAATGAGAGCGAAGGTTCTAAATAATATATACTAGCACTTGGTTCGACTGTGTATGATATGTGAGCGAGCTTGGACATTGGACATGTTTTTTTGTTATAACTATAGATTAGAGTGCATGCATGAAGGATTTACACTGGTGATATATTAGACAAATGTAATTTTGCAAAATTTTCAAATATCACAAATAAATCCTTAATTGCACGAGCAAAATCATATATGATTACTTGTTTATTATATCTGTGACTCATTACAATGTCAATATTATCAAAATATTTTGAATGTTTTGTAAGCTGTACGACCACAACCAAATCTTTAAATACTCTATCATAGAGACTAATCACATATTTTCATAAGAAAACTATTTGCAACCACAAACATTGACTTTATTTGATCTAAGTACAAGTACGTACATACTGTGCGAATGTAATTACTCGTACGTTTTGTACTCAAACATCTTGTTCCATCACAGAACAATAGAAAATGTTGCCTCTTAACGAACTGAATAGACCTACCGACAAACAATACAACCACGCAACACCCACTCACATTGATTATGACACAAACAACCGATGACGAACAATATTGGCCCACGCTTAACGCATGACGCAACACCCACTCACACTAAATATGACACAAACAAACGATGACGTAATGAACCAGACGTATCTGTAGGCAAACTCTGATAAACACGCTTTACTTGGGTATATACTTCATGGTAACACTAGTCATGGTTTCCATTTGTTTTTTATACCCCTAATCTTAACCGTATAATATGGTGGGAGACTATTATTATGTATTGTTACAATATTTGACTCTGTCGTCGAAACGTCAGTCACCAACAACAGTCTTTCTCAAGACTACGACAACCTGGACGATCAACTTCACACATCTAATGATACTCCTAAGTTCAAACCATTTAAATTCTTCCGAAAATTATCCTCGCGAAAATCCCCCCTGAAAATAAGCCCCGAAAATAAGCCGCCATCGAAAATAAGCCCCCGAAAATTATCCCCTCGAAAATAAGCCCCCGAAAATTATCCCACCGAAAATAAGCCCCTCGAAAATAAGCCCCTCGAAAATAAGCCCTCGAAAATAAGCCCCCGAAAATTATACCCCCGAAAATTTTACCCCCGATAATAAGCCCCTTAATGATACTCCTAGGTTCAAACCATTTACTATAAAACTTTGTGTCACGTTTTCCATTTTCTTTCCTTCTTCTTAGAAATACCTCAGGCAAACCGGCTATATCGATGCAAATGGTAAGAATCCCAAGCCCGCAGAACTGAAGAAGGCTATAACGAAATTGAAGATACTCTACAAATTTGACAACACAGTCGGCATGGACCGGATTTATGATTTCTTGAAAAAACCAAGATGTGGACTGCCAGACTTGAAAGCCGGTTCTTTTCGACGAAAACGGCGGTACAATATTTACGCACCATGGCGAAAAACAAGTTTAACGTACATGTTCCAAAATTACCGCTCAAAGGATTTGTCTATTGCTGATCAAAAACGTATCATAGCTGCTGCGTTTAAGTTGTGGCAAGATGCCGTTCCAGCTTTCAGCTTCACTGAGACAACTTCGCCTAGTGCTGACATCAAATTTTCGTAAGATAATAAAATTAATTATTTGCTGGGTTTCCCCGTGGATATAACCATGGATAATAAAAAGACTGGCTAGGAAACTAGCTGACGTCAGCGTGAAAACCTAGTTGAAAATCTAGGTTAGTCCTAGTCGTAATCGTAGGTCATCGAACCAATGCCTTCTTACGGTTCCCAGGTCTATAATCAAAAGACTTATGGTGACAGAGCATTCTCAGTGGTGGCTCCAAAGTTATGGAATGCTCTGCCCATGGAATTCAGGAAAAGTAGTTCCTTGGATATTTTTTAAAAAAGTTTGAAGACCTATCTCTTTAGACAAACTTTTTTGTGATTTCGGATGGATTAGTTTGTTAGTTAAATTTTTTTATTGTAAAATTGTAAAGTGCCATAGAACAGTTAGTGTATATGGCGCTATATAAATGTGTCATTACGTACATTATATTACATACATTGGGAGGATACATTATAAGGCATCCCTTGTGAACATTTCTCATGCCAAATTTCACACGACATGTGAATTTGGAACGTGTGAAATTTGTTTCACATGTGATCACATGTGTGAAGATTTTTCACACGTGTGAAGAAATTATGGTTCCAATTTCACATATGTGAAACGTTTTCACATATGTGAAAAGTGTTGGTTTCTGTAATATTGTATGGCGTATTACCGACCCTAATTAAAATATACTTTCACATGTGAATATAATTTTTATAGGCGGATGATCACGCGCGCGGTCATATTTAAGCCAGAACTTCACACGTATGAAAAACTAATTCACATGTGTGAAAAGAGATTTACACATGTGAAAAACTAATTCACACGTGTGAAAAGTGATTCACACGTGTGAAAAATTATTCACACGTGTGAAAAGTGATTCACTCGTGTGAAAAACTAATTCACACGTGTGAACAACTAATCGCTAGTTCACATATCTTCACATGCGATCACATGGGGTTTCACATGTGATCACATAGTTTCACACCGATTCACATGGAATCGCACGTGTGAATACATGTGGAATTTTCATAAGGGATATGTTAATTCAGTGTCACTAATTATTCTATTTAAAAGGCTTCATCTGTTTCTACGTCTTTCTAATTCGCAGATTCGTGACTTACAAACATGGAAGTTGCAAATTTCCTTTCGACGGTAAAGGTTTAATGATCGGGCATGCATATTTTCCAGAGGATGGTCAAATTCATTTTGACGATGATGAGCAATTCACTGATAACAGGGACGACGGTATCAACTTTTACGCAACAGCGGTTCACGAGATTGGCCACGCCCTTGGACTGGATCATTCGTATAAGAAAACTTCGTTGATGTACCCTATATACCAGGGATTCCATCGTAATCTGAAACTCGATCCTGATGACGTTGCTGCCGTTACTGCATTATATGGTATGACTTGTATTTAAAGGACATTGGCAACAAAAATTAAGTTTGTTTTATTTGAAAGAACTCTTAAAATAATGAAGAATATTAATTTATAGTTCTTTCATATTTTACTTAGTTATTGAGATATTTAGACTTATGCGATATTCAAATGAGATGACCTATGACGTCATAACCTGGGAAAGACATTTTAACATATTGGAAAATCGTGAATATCTTTATGATTATTAAATGAAATTACTAGAAACTTTGCATGTAGATACATATCACTAAATATTCACGATTAAGTCTAAATATCTCAAGAACTAAGTAAAATATGAAAGAACTATAAATTAATATTCTTCATTATTTTAAGAGTTCTTTCAAATAAAACAAACTTAATTTGTGTTGCCAATGTGCTTTAAGAAATAAACTATGAGTTCTTATCAGAAGTGAAATGCTGCCTCGGGACTGATACAGGAGCAGTGGGTACGAGGTTTCCTGTAGAAGTGTTCAGGATTAGGCATGCCAGCAGAATAATATGATGCTAGAAATTTCCTATAGCATGGAGGATCAAATAAATAGAATGTAGAATATAAACCACGTATAAAGGCGATCATATAGCCTTGTAATATTAAAATAACATACGGTAATCATATGACCAGTTTATAATGTCAAAATAGCACTTTGTCGGTTACCCGTAATTATTGCGGCCATAACAAAAGAAAATAGCTCATTTGCATCATTTGTGAGTCAAATTTGGTGTGTTTATCCGCATTTTGAGCTATTAATAGCAACCGCTTAAAGGGCTATTCAGTATTCAATATGACCTGCATTTGAACTCCACACATCTAATTCGAACAACATTTACTCGAAACGAGCAAGCCTCGCGAAGTTATAAATTTGCCATTCAAGCGACACTTTTGCCAAATCGAACTTCACGTTCGTAATATTTGCTGACTTATATAGCAGTCGAGCGGTCATATTTCAAATCGAACTAACGAACGGGATTGTGGGATGTCACCGTTGTCAAAAACATTGAGGTTTATATAGTGTCTCCTTGAACTAACACGCTGTCGTTTGTTGTCGTGTTCCACTCGATAACAATCTAAACCACGTATCAAGACGATCATATAACATACGGAAATCATGCGGGATGTCACCATTCTAAATATATTGTTTACTAAAACATGAACAATGCATTTATTCATTCTGCTCGGCCGGGAATGGTAACTGCTAACAAACATCCACTTTTTCACACAGATCAAGATTAACAGCAGCTATACATAGCTCTGGAGGAGCTATCAAGGGGAGACAGCAAAAACGTTTCGCGTGTGATTATCGAGTTATAATGGCACGAGAGATGCGTGTAAAACACGATGCGGTAGCCGAATATTTTACTAGCTTCTCGAGTGCCATTATAACTCAATAATCACACAGCGACAAAGTTTTTTATTTCTTTTATAAAATAACACCATTAAATTAACAATAAAGCCATGAAAAATGCAGATTTACCTGTTACAAGAGGCTATGTGCTATGTGCGTTGCTAGGAAGTATTTATTGAAAACACGTTAGCGATTTTAGCGATGAAAATGAACTCAACGTTGCAGTTAAAACATTCTGTTGTGTCAGTACCTTGATTGGCGTTGTATCCATGTATTCTTTGAGTTGTTTTGGGGATTTAAACTACTTAATATCCGTCAAAAACGACAAAATCTACACGAGGAATCACGTCAGCTTATGCTTTATTGTGACACGGTTTTTGAGCTCAGTAACCAATCAGACAGCGTGTTGTCGCTCATTTACTTCCGGTCATTTTATAATACACTTTATAAAATAACATTTTGAAAACTTGCGCACTGATTGGCTAAGAGCCATGTTTATATAACTGTGTGTAAACATGGATTTTCCCGCCATTTTTATAAAATGGACTGCAAGACGAACCTTTGCTCACAAACAGCTAAAATGTCGATACATATGTTCTGTGACAGCCAAAAAGAAGAAAAACGAGAAGATTGGATGCTTTTCTTCACAGTTAGGAGCGTTTATGTTCATTTGAGCAGCCGACGATGCTGTCTAGCGTGAGTAAGGAGAATGTATATTTTCATCATTTTAATAAAAGAGTCTTATTACTTATTTCCTCAGTGTTATTTTATAAAAGAAATAGAAAACATCTTTCCGTGTTCCCATACGTTATAGAAACACTTGTAAAAGTTTGGGAGAACTCGAAAAATAATTTATCGTTCTCCCAAACTTCCGCTCGTGTTTCTACAACTGTATGTAAACACGGAAAATGTTTTCTATTTCTTAACTAAAAACAGATTGGTTAACAACCCATTCAATTCGGTTCACTCAGATTTTTACGGGTTGAAACAGACAAATTTATTAGTTGAAACAACCAATCTACGATCATTTTAATCAAAATATTTGGTAATTTTAATCATTCAAATTAGTTATGAATCTGAGACACTGACCTATATTCTTTTATATGCATATAAAATATATGCAAGTTGGCCTTATGAACTCGTTTTCATGTACGAAATTGAAAAGGTTCTTGGTCACAAGGGCCAATTTATATGCATATAAAAGATTATTTTGATTAGGCTTAATATAAACTTTTTCATTTCGTCTTATTTCCGCTAATTTTTTGCTTTTCAGCACCTGCAGTACCGGGTTCATCCAAAGGTAAATAAAATCTATGTATTGATTGTGTTTTACTTATGATCAAACTATAATAGATGGACTAAGTAGATAGATACACTATACCAGCTGTTGTGGTCTAGTGGTTACCACACATGTCTATGAGCTGGGAGACACAGGTTCAAATCCTGGGTCGGACCTCCACTCAAGGTCTTAAAAATAATTGAGGAGAAAGTGCTGCCTTTGCAATAATATCAGCAAATGGTAAGACTTTCAGGTCTTCTCGGATAACGACCTAAAATCGTAGGTCCTCGGAACCCCTATCAATTGGGCTTTTAGCCTGTTGGGTTATTCCGTTCACCTAAGAGTGATAAATCTACTAAGCTAAACTAAACTAAACTAAAAGTTGATACTTCAATTGGACAAAATATGTTCAAGTTCGCGGCAGCTCGAGATTGGAACTTACTCCCGAAGTCAATCAGGAACATTGTATAGTTCTCGATTGTTTTAAAAACGTAGTTTTCAAATATATTGAATATATATATTATATTATATTAATATAAATTATATATTAATATATATTTGAATTGGATAATTCTTCACGCAACTGTAGTTTACGAAATTTTGCCTTAATCGTTCGTTTTGTGATAAAAGCATGAAACTTGGCAAGTAGATAAAGTAACTAGTGCTGATGACTTTCTGATATAGGGCCAATGCAGATTTCGTCCTGGTTGCCACAAAATCGAGTTTTTCTTCCAATTTACCTATCAAAGTATATATATTATAAAAAAGTGAAAATTCAAAGTTCACTTTTAGCGAATATCACCCATATCATTAGAAAGTTCGCGAAAAACTATATGAAGGACATTCAAGCGGGTCGGACGATTTTCTAAGCCTATTTTGAGATATTAACGCTCAAAAATGTGTAAAATGCCGCAAAATGTTACAAATTCTTGTTTTTAGTGGGTTTAGCCTTCTGTAACTCAAAATGACCTTGGAAAATCGTCCTACCCACTTGAATGTCCTTCATATAGTTTTTTGCGAACTTTCTAATGATATGGGTGATATTTGATAAAAGTGAACTTTGAATTTTCACTTTTTTATAATATATATATACTTTGATAGGTAAATTGGAAGAAAAACTCGATTTTGTGGCAACCAGGAAGAAATCTGCATTGGCCCTATATCAGAAAGTCATCAGAAATAGTAACTCTATCTACTTGTCAAGTTTCATGCTTGTATCATAAAACGCACAATTCACCCCTTAACAGCTGGACTATAAATATTTTCATTGTATAAACAGTAATAAATAGGTGTAATAGTAGTTTTATGAATGTTTATAACTAATTATCCTACATGGGAGAGCTCGGAGTAGACAGACGATACGTTGGACGATCGTCAAGCTCATATCCTCAGAAAAATGATTCTGAGTCCCGTACAGGAATCGAACCTGTAACCTTTTTCCCATAAAAGTGCTAATTACTGTTCACCGGCTATTACCTGAACGGGTCACCAGGGCCGCCGAGAGAAATTTAGGCCCCTGGTCAAAAACTATTTATGGGCCCCTCTACCCCCCAATTCCCAAATTTGTCCTTTTTTATCACGCAGACAAGCTTTCAAAATTTCTGAAATTTAAATTCCATTAACCTGGGATTTACAGTAAAAAGTAAAAATTCAAATTAACGAGCAAAACATGCATGTATTTTGATTAATTTAATGTTTTTCATGTTCATTTTACAGTTCATTAACAGTATATTAATATAACATCAAGTATTGAGATTTATTGATGCGCCCACAGTCCCAAATTTCTGTCATGAATGATTGTATTTATGAATTAATATTATACCAAAAAGGGTCCCAATCGCAGTGATAAAGCCATAAAGGGCCCTATGCCAGTGCCATTAGCAAGTTTACAGACACTGCAATGCAACGGTTAATCAGCTAAAACTGCAGTTCTTGATTATTATAAAAACGATTTTATCGCTTCACAGTTAAGATAATGTATAACATATTCTTTGTAATTTTTTAATGTAAAATGGGCCCCCTTTGGCCATGGGACTCTCGTCAGGTCTGCGGGTCACCACAGTTTAAATAAAGAATTTGATCATTATTATTATGACGCTCAAACAGAAATAATTGTTTAAACAATTAATACCAAACAATTCGATATTTTTCAGCATGCGTCGACGAAGATCCAGTACTCTGTAAATCATACAAAAGTGCTAATTACTGTATCGACTTTGCGGATGTAATGCTGGAAGTCTGCCCGAGTACTTGTAACTTATGTTAAGTGTTAAAACATTGTTGTAGTTTGTTGTTGTAAGACTTGTAAGTTGTGTAAAAGTATTAAAACATTGTTAACACTTCATACTAGTAAATGTGTGTGGATTTGATCTAATTTTTCATCTCGAATTGAGCCTTTATGAGGATCGCATGGGTCCACTGATCTGGAATCAGCAACTAAAGCCCGGCGCACACTAGAGCTATCTGCTTAGCAAAACTTCATTCGTGACCGATGGCGTGAGACGTTAGCTCCAATGTGCGGGGCAGTTTCGTAAGCATTTTGTCACTCGTGCCGTTTTTCACAAATATTCAACATGTTGGATAATTTTTGTTACGAATGACAATTTCCCCTAGTGTGCGGGGAAGTGAAAGCAGCAAGCTTACAACTTTCCGGCAATACGCATGCGTAAGTTGTAAGCTTGCTGCTTTCACTTCCCCGCACACCAGGGGAAATTGTTATTCGTGACAAAAATTATCCAACATGTTGAATATTTGTGAAAGACGGCACGAGTGACAAAATGCTTACGAAACTGCCCCGCAGACTGGAGCTAACGCCTTACGCCATCGGTCACGAATGAAGTTTTGCTAAGCAGATAGCTCTAGTGTGCGCCGGGCTTTAGACTTGATCGAGCAACTATTGTTCAGAAAATGAAGCCATTACTAAGGAACCAACTGAGGTCCTATGAAGTTTTTTGTTGGATTATGCGCTCTCACCATCAACAAAACAAAATACTTTTACTATAAAGAGGACCAGAAGACATTTTTTTCAAATTACTGCGTAAAACGATTCATGGCAACCTACAGATTTACTGCGATTTTGGTCCGTTAGTAATGGCCGCCGTTGGCTCTAGTTATCCAGTGAGAGAAACCTAATATGAGACGTCAAAATAGGTTCAATTAGTCAAGAAAGAAACTCTATTGGCCAGACACTAAACCTATTTCGCGAGCGTCACAGTTTGATTTGCTTGCAAACTCGGAGCTTCAGCTAATGATCTCTCGTCAATTTACAGTGTGTATAAAAATAAGTTTAAATAACCTATCGTGGTGGGATGCGTACTGAAAAAAAAGTCTTATCCAGTGTGTATAAAAAAATGAACCGGCATAAAATTAATTAACATTCCTTTCAAAGAACCTATTGTCACCTTGACACCTCTGAGCCACGGTGCATAAAAAATATGGTTTTATACACCTCGGATTTTGCTGGAGCAGAGCTCTAACAGCAACAATATTTTCCAATATTTCCCGCGTGGTTCTTCGCCTGCCAGAATTGCCCTGTCACGGTTAAGGCTAGTTCCTGTATTCAGTTATTTCCCAGTGACGTTGCACAAAACTGTATTTTTGGCAGGAGGATTCCGACCATGCAGGAAACGTTACTCGAAAAGCGTTTTACACTGCGGCTATATACTTTGAGTCTGGGTATAAGTTACTACAATAAACACTCGTTGCTCTGCGGTAAGTTGAACCATTTTTAATCAAACTTTTATGAATATATTTAACATGTTTCTTTGCAGTTATGCTCCTTCGTTCGATTAGGAGTTATCTTAATTTCGCAGGTGTACAAGACCGTGTTTTTAATTTCCCAGGAGTATAAGACCGTTTTCTAACTGGGCCTATACAGTGTGTATAAAAAACCGCTACCCTTACAAAATGAATTAGCATTCTTAAAGAGACCTATTGTAATTTTAAAAAAAATTATACACCTGGGAAATTAAGATGGTCCAAGCGCTGCGTTAATCAAGAAGAGAGAAAGCAGTTTTCAATACGAATGCAATCCAAGTTATTTTTTACGCATTCGTTGCTCAGAGGTGTCTAAGCCTTCAAACTATTACAATGGGTTCTTTGAAAAAAATGCTAATTCACAGTTGCTTCGGGTAGCGTTTTTTTTATGCACACTGTATAGTGCTTTGGTGAAATGCAAGAGTCAAATGAATTCGTTCTTGATTACGTTGTACAAAGATTGAAGAAACAAACAGTGAGTATATTATATATCAGTAGAAAGGTTCAACTATATTGGTTATGAATACGAGTATATCTTTAAGAAGTTTGCAATAGGCCCTTTGCACGTGTTCCTCTGCATGGTGTAGCTGGAGCAGATGCATTCGTTCTGTTGAAGGTGCATTAATATGCATTGCGTTCGGCACTACAGCTAAATCAATCAAGGTTGTCCTCCGACAAAGCTAAAAGGTCGAAGCCAAGCGCGAAAAGTGCATTGGGAACGACAAATTTTAATCCCTATTTGTGTAAAGAACGCCCGTTGAAATACAAGGAGAGTTGTGGTCAATAGCTAAAAGCTTGACAGAAATGATGGGGTTGAATGTTAAGGAAGTTGATTTGCACTTGGAAAATATAAAAAATTAACCGGTTTCTGCGTACTTTGATAATAGTTGCGTACTTTGATAATTACCAACAGACTGTTTAATTATGCAGGATTGTTTAGTTTACCGGCTGCTTAAATATGTAGAAAACATTAAATAATAAGGAGTGATTCCCAAAGGTATAAACAAATATTAATAATAAAAATAATAATAATAAACATAATAATAATAACATGTAACACAATTAGTATTCATATTTTTCATTAATAATCCCTAGAGAGTCAACTTCGGGGTTTGTTTGTCTGATTTTGGTGTTTGCTTAGCAACCTCGTTCCCAGGGCATTTTGCCTCCACGGCGGAAGGTCGGCCCTGGTCACATGACACCCAGAATTTCTGGGTGTTTAGATATGATAATTTTTGTGGTCTTTGTTCCATTGCCTTTGTCTACTTTGTTGACTTGAATAATTGAGAAATATTCAGGTCAACAAAGTTGTTGTTCATGTCAGCATTCGTCGGCATAAAAGCATCTAACGCTTAATAACCCACAATACATCCATGGTTATCTCTTACAAAAGGTATGAAGAAGCATATATCCAATTTAACGAAAGCTATCACTTCTAATTTGCCGTAAAATTTGAAGACAGCGCTGAATAAACTGAGTTTTCGTTTTGTCAGTCCACAAATATATTTTGAAACCTCGCAGCATACGTTGTTGCGATTGATATTTCGAAATCCCGAATAACGTCGTTTGCCTTTTGGAAAGTAGCTATACATACACGTTGTCAATCACAAAATCGAATTACTGGTCCAGGATTGACAGTTTCCATGTATAATTTCTTCTGCGTGCACGCTCTTCTCCTGTATACTAAATACTAAATGTTTACATATTTTGAATTTCACGACGAACATGAAAGTATGCGGGAAGTATTTTGGGCTCCTATTTTGAGATTTCCTGTGTAACCAGGCCTTATTTAAAATGGCCGTACTACTAGCTAAAAGGGAGCTATATAATCGTCAGAATTGTGTCACTTAACCATGTAAATAACCACTAACCCTTACCCCAAAACAACAAAGATCCTAACCCTAACCGCCTAACGAGTTTTCTAACCCTAACCCGCCGCCTAACTTGGAATAAAACTCATCGAACTGTACTCGCTGTTGACACACGCGCCATGATTTTGCTCCGAACAATCCACGTTTGGTTCTTCGCGGGATTCGTCATACTGAGGAGAACCTACTGGCCTTGTTACGTAAATAATAGTTTTGATTAATAGTTTTTTTGTTCATAGTGGTAATATATGTAGTAGGCTTTATCTTATAATGAAACTGTAATTAGTTTTATAAGTAAAATTAAGAATATATTGTTGTAAGAGCATTGAGACCATTGTATAATGCTCCTAATACGTCTTTTTATTATTATTATTATTATTATTATTATTATTATTATTATTATTATTATTATTATTATTATTAAAAGTGTGTAAAAATGTGGAAACAGAGCCACACCTGCAACCACTCGATAATGAAGTTTTCAACCTCCAATCCACTGTTACAAGTCAAGAAGCGCCAGACTGGATATGAAGGCAGGAGGTTTCTGGACACCAGGAGTTAAAGCATTTTTTGACGTACGTGTAACGCATGTAAACTCCCGGTCCAACCAGGGTAAGTCCACTGCAACAATCTTCAGAGAGCAGGAAAACGAGAAGAAGAGAAAATACAATCAGAGAGTGATGGATGTTGAAATGGGAACTTTTACACCATTGGTGTTTGGTACAAACGGGGGCATGGGAGCCGACTGTCAGAACTTTTTAAGAACTCTCGCAGATAAACTCACGAGCAAGAACAATGAAGTTTACGCCAGCGTCATTACCTGGTTACGAATCCAGCTATCATTCGCTATCTTAAGAACTGTACATAGATGCGTGAGAGGTTCGAGAATTCCGTTTAAGTCACGCGAGATCGCGAAAGACTTTACTCTCTCTGTAGCAGAACTACTGTATACGTGATTTTTAGCCTGGAATTTTAGATTGAATTTTCTTTGTTTTAATTACCGTTTTTAAATAAAGTTTTCCTTATTATTATTATTATTATTATTATTATTATTATTATTATTATTATTATTATTATTATTACTCGGATAGTAGCACGAGTTTTAGATTCGGCTTCATTATTAATTAGTATTAGTATTATTTTTGTGGTTCCGTAAATTTGCAAAATTGCGCAATAACTCGTACCAGCCTCAATGTTCCTTACCTTCACCCTTGTTGTCAACGAATCGCAGTCTGAAAAGCATTTACGAGACCTGTAAACCCGCAAACCATTGCAGAGAGTTCAATCATGAAGACGGAATGGACAGCCGAAGGACAGGGAAATATTATTATGTTGACATTTTCGAGGACATTTTAATATCCCGTGAAACTCCGTAATATCAATCATTTATGAAATGTTGTGTTTTTGTCCGATTTAAATCAATTCTATATCGAAATGATCACTTGAATGTGGCGAATCGAACGCTGTAGGTTTCGTCTACTTAAAATGTGAAGATCAGCATGTCTGCGTGTTGGGGAGCTAGCCTGCGTGTAGACGCCTGATTTTCTTCGTCTTCATTTCTAGCCCAACTTGCTTTAAAGTTTCCCACTTTAAACGAGCGCTGCACAATGGCTTCAGTGCCTGATTACAGAAATCAATGCATTCAAAATTATCCTTTGTAATATAAGACAAGTGAGCGGGTTTTCTAATTCCAACTGTCTAACATGCGTATATGCCACCAATGCATACCCATCTCCGCAGGCAATATGCGCGCCATGTCCCTAAAAGTAGCCCGAGTTAACGCCTAGCGGGCGTCTTGTTATCATTATTATTATTATTATTATTAACGAGTCTGTGCCCTAACCCCAATATTGGCTTCCATTTTGAATAAGGCCTGGTTACTTAGGTAAACTCAAAATGCGAGCCCAAAATATTTATTTTGCATGCGGGAACCTTGGGACCACGAGGAATTTCACTCCGCTTACCCAACATTCTATGAGAGCTGGGATGGTAACGACGCTTCGGGATGGTAACGACCGTTTACGAAAGGGAAAATTCCATCGT
Source organism: Chrysogorgia sp. JL179-B06 (assembly GCA_035772405.1). Classification (NCBI taxonomy): domain Eukaryota; kingdom Metazoa; phylum Cnidaria; class Anthozoa; order Scleralcyonacea; family Chrysogorgiidae; genus Chrysogorgia; species Chrysogorgia sp. JL179-B06. Next base: position 4,440,589 of record JAYKKM010000375.1, read on the forward strand.
CGATCGCTGCGATCCAACGATCGTTGCGATCATATGGAAACCGGGCCTATAAAGCCCGCAACGATCGCAGCAATTGCAACGATCGCAACAATTGCAACGATCGTCGACTCGTTGCGATCGTTGCATTCATATAGAAATCGGGCTGAGATCGCAACGATCGCAGAGATAGAAATTGTTCTATCGCAACGATCGCAATGATCGCCATGTTTATGGTTTCCATATGATCGCAAGGATCGCAATGATTATTTCTGCGATCGTTGCGATCCTTGCCATCATTGCTATCATATGGAAACCGGGCCTGAAACGTCTCGATCGCAAAGATCGCAGAGATAGATCTCAACGATCGCCAGGTTTATGCATGTCTGGGGACCATGGATGGGGAAAATCCATGGGGAAAAGCAGGGGGTGTTAGGATGAAACTCTTCGGGGGGGGGGGGGGGGGGGGTGGGGGTGGAAAAGGCGAGTGAGGGGATCATTGCGGATTAGTATTTCTAGTTTATTCAAAAGTCAAATTACAGTACAATGTCATTAACCTCTAGCTATTTAATATATGATTGTATATTAATCACATTTTTTAATTTATCATTTATACACATTGTACGTGCTTCAAACTAATTCGGTATTTAAAACAGTTCTCGTGGAGATAATGTTGGTTTTGCAGTTGTTTTCTTATAACAACGTAACGGTTTTACAGCACATTTATCAGAACATTTCCTCCTCTCGTGTGAATTGCAGATAATTTTCTTTTCTTCGTTTGAAAATTCTTCAGCAGTCGTCTTCCTTGCTCTTGTTCCATAACCATCTGTGTTTCCGTCTTCAGTGAAAGCATGGACACCCTTTCCAACTTCTTCATCAAATGCTTTCTTCATCAAACGTCGTTTGGCCAGCCACACTCTGTCGATGTCCTTACTATCACGAGTCGCCAATGGTAGGGCCATGCTCATCAGGAATGCAGTGCTCAACAAGATGGTGAGACAAAAGTAGAAGTTCTGTTTTGACATTTTTCGTGCAAACTACAATTAACTTTGGCGTACAGGGAAAATGTTGAACCCTCTCCAATTCTGTACTTTCTTACTCTTTCCCGGTTGCAGTAATTGAGCGATCTTTTATAGGTTTCCTTTGGCTTTGTCACTATCAAGATGTTCATTTGCATCGCAATAGACGCCTTTTAAAAGAAAAACATCGAGTGCAACGCTGATCAATTAAGTAAAAATTAATAATGTTTTAGGTCTAATGTTTTTGACAAAACAGCTTGCCTGCATATATAAGTAATATTTGGCATTTCACTCGATTAAACTACATGTTCTAGAGATTTATAGTGAAGGAAAATTTCGATTGTTGGAATATATACATTTTAAGACCAAATCGGGACCAGTGGCGAAAAATGCAACTTCAAGGCCTTCCGGCTGGAATTGAACCCGACCCTGCGCGGAGGCCGTTGCCGAGAGCTTAAGTCACGAGTTATGTATATATTAGTCGGGTGGTAATGCCGGGATAAGATTCTGGGTATATTACAAGTAATATTTGGTGTGATATGATATTAAATTGTGGAGCTCAAATTGAATAGCTTACTAAAATGAAATATTGCATTAGTAACAGTCACAATTGTGGATCTTTATTGACGATATGTTATTGTCGTGTAAATAAATTTGGCTTTATTCTATAATTGTTTGACATACATGTAGGATTTCTACTCTAATTTAACTGATGAAAAGTCGTTCTGAACTATACTTTCCCTCATTTTCTCCGCGAAATTGTGGGTCTCTAACCTTTATTGATATACGATATGTTATTGACGTGTAAATATGTTTGCCTTTACTCTATAATCGTTATACTTTCTTGCTCTTTGCCAGTTGCAGTAATTGAGCGATCTTTTATAATAGGTTTCCTTTTGCTTTGTCACTCGCTCAATATGTTCATTTGCATTGCAATAGACGCCTTTTAAAGAAAAACAAAGAGTCGTGCCATGACGCTGATCATTAGTCAAAATGAATAATGTTTTAAGTATAAACGTTTTTGACAAAACAGCTTATCATATTATATCCTACGTGCTGGCTGATGCCGTGATGGGGGCAGCTAATTTGACCAAACTAATTTCATGAGCTGTGGGAATCAAATTAACTATAGTCTATATAGCATGGCCAGAAATAGAATTTGTATAGGTATATTAGCTAACCAAATTGCTGTTCTTTCATTTGAATGTCACATTCAGAATGTGAAATAATTTATCAATGAGTTAGCCATTATGCTATTGTTTGGACCTTTATATATAATAATAAAAGACGTATATTTTCATAAACGACTTTTCGGATGACGTTTTGTGGAGAACACATCGTCTGACACATTGAAGTTCTCTTATTTCTCCTTTTCATATTATATCCACTTCTTTTGAGAACTTAGCAGCTTTCATATTAAAGACATATTATTAAACCGAGTGCGAGGTCTGTACGGTAAAGTATTTGCCTGAGGTTTTCGTACAATCCGAGCGACGAAGGCGCGATGTCAGTCTGTGCGAAAAAACTGAAGGCAAATACTTTACCGTACATACCAAGCAAAGTACATACCATTTATTATATGGCTTTTTGTTCATTTTGTTCTCTGCTTTTAACGTTGTGTTTGTATTCCGCAGATGTTGCCGTTTACCTTATCTCTCAGCTTGTTGATTTCGGTTCATGTTTACACGCGTTATACTGGTCGTAGGCATTCATTTTCTTCACTTATAGATAAACAGCTTTCAAGAAAAGCAGCACTAATGTTCCAGGACGTGTTATTGAATTCGAACTTTTTCAACGAACATACTCAAATCCTCTTTTATTTTCACTAATTCAACTCAGAAATTTTCCCGCCAAAACTTACCGGTCCGGAAAAAGGCGTATTGCATTAAACTTTCAAATTTCTAGTTGGCGTATAAGCGTTTAAGTTTCATTGTGAAATAAAGAGAACTGAGACACGCTTCGTACATCGATCCATGACTGTGTCAAAGCTATATAGATGTCCACAATCAAAAGCGAGATTTACCGGAGCCCCCAAGACCTTATGCCCTTAAAAGCATACTTAGAGAAGTTCTGAAAAAGTTAAAAATTCCATTATATTTTAGTTTAGTTTAGTTTATTATATTTATCACTCTTTTATGTGAACGGAATACCGCAACAGGCTAGAAGCCAAATTGATAGGGGTTCCGAGGGCCCACGATTTAAGGTTGTTATATCCGAGAAGACCCGAATGTCTTACAATGATTTTCTGGTATTGCAAAGGCACCACTTTCTCCTCAATTAATTTTAAGACCCTGAGTGGAGGTCCGACCCAGGATATGAACCTGTGTGATCACATGTGATTTGGAACAGTCCATGTGGAATTTTCGTAAGGGATGTGTCTCCCAGCTCATAGACAAGTGTGATAACCACTAGGCCACAACACGTGGGACCCGATCGAACTCCTGAGGACCCCGACCTTCTGAGGGCCCCAAACTTCTGAGGGACCCGAACTTCTGAGCTAGGGCCCCGAACTTCTGAGGGCCCCGAACTTCTGAGCTAGGGCTCCGAACTTCTGAGGGCCCCGAACTTCTGAGGGCCCAGCTCAAATTTGAAACGCAGGAAAACAAACAGACCACAAAAGCAAAAAATAATTTAAAAAATTAAAAATCTTGAAATATTTTACAGAATCATTATATAGATCAGTAACAGTAACACATACCTATTGTCTAATGCAGTGTACCTACGGATTTAACTTCACAAAATAAAGAACAAAATTATTTTATTAAAATATAAACCCCAAACTCAGCAGTCAATATTTATATTAGTAACTGATAAGCGATAACTGTTCCCATGCACCGCAAAGGGGTGCCACAATCTAAATTTGCCCCAGGGGTCCTTAATCCGCCACTGCCACAACAGCTGCTATTTTTTCTACGAGACAGTCATGCGAATTTTAATCGAAAGAATACTCAAAATTGCGAATTAGTCAAATTGATGAATAATGCTTTATAAGTCTAAATGTATTTGACAAAACAGCTTACCATATATAGGCTACACATGCTGGCTGTTTGGCCCTGTTTATACCAAAGATGTTAACTTGGAGGCGACTATTTTGACCAAACTTTTCATGAGCTGCGGGAGTCAAATTATTAACTTGCGTGGCCAAAAAGGGAGGTTGCATGTATATATTAGCTAACCAAATTGCTGTTTTTTTATTTGAATATGTGAAATAATTTGTCATTGAGTTAACCATTATACTATTGTTTGGACTTTATAAGATGAAAAAGAGACTAATAAAACAACTTCAATATGTCGTAATATACTTAAAGCTGTTTTGTTAAAACGTTTGTACTTAAAACATTATTCAAGGCATCTATTACAATGCAAATGAACATCTTCAGAGTGACAAAGCAAAAAGAAACCTGTAAAAAATCGCTCAATTACTGCAACTGGCCAAGAGCAAGAAAGTACAGAATTGGGGAAGGTTCAACATTTTTATTCTGATTGTATTTTCTGAAAACGTTAACTTAATGTTGTCGTGTTTGAAATTAGTATATACTTGTTAATATAAGAAATACTCTTTGAAATTATCTGGACCTTTAAATTTTCCGATTTCTTGTTGGCGTATATGTAGGCGTTTATGTTTCATTGTGAAAGAAAGAAAACTAAGAAACGCTTCGTACATCGATCCATGATGATGTGTGAAAACTATAGATGTTCACAATCAAAAGGGAGTATATATATAATTGTTAATATGAGAAATACTCCTTGAAATTAACTGCACAATTAAACTTTCAAATTTCTAGTTGGTCATGTTTAAGTTTCATTTAGTGAAATTAAGAGTACTGAGACACGCTTCGTACATCGATCCATGATGTGTCAATCTATGATGCGTCACGGTTAGAAAGTGTCTCGTCAGAAAATTCGAAATTTTGAGGTGTCTTGATCGCAATTTTGAGCATACTTACGATTAAAATTAACATGACTGTCTCTTAGAAAAAATATTGCTTAAAATATAATGGAATTTTTAACTTTTTCAGAACTTTTCTAAGTATGCTTTTAAGGGCATAAGGTCTTGCAGGGGGGCACAAGTCTCCCTTTTGATTGTGGACATGAATCTATAGTTTTGACATACAGTGGCGGATCCAGGGAGGGGGCGCATGCGGCGCGCCCCCCCCCCCCTTTCAAATCCTGCAAACAAGTGTTTTCTGTTTTTTTACCATGTCAAGACGAAGTAGTCGAAGTGATAAACGCTATATTATATGACCGGTTATAAGCACAATGTTTTGGTAGCTTATCCAATTTTCATTGCAAAAGTTAGTTTGCATGCACTGATATAGATATTTTAACATGGGTTCCAAGATAAGCTTTTTATAAAACGACGTTTATATTACAGTGTTTCATAATCTTGATGCCCCTTTGTAATCGTGCATTTTTAGCAGCGGCGTGGTGACCTAATTTTGCAAAAATTCTTATCAGAAATCGCCGGAAAAGCATTTCTGGGCTTTGCAAAATTAAACATTTTCCTGGGGGAACATGTCCAACCTCGTACCCAGGGCATTTTGCCTCCACGGTGGAAGGTCGGCGAAAATGGCCCTGGGATCGGCTGGTCGATTCCATAATCTTATTGGCCAGTTCTAAAACTCGATTAATTCAGCTAGAGTATAATTTATTCATCTAAATCCACATGTTAAGAAATTTCCTCGCCTTTAAATTTTACCGCAAATAAGAAATATAAGGGCTTTGATTAATTGTGGCAAGAACTGCATTCGATATATACTTGTCCCTCCGTGATATTTATATAAGATAATCATGGATGTATTATGAATTAGTTGGTTTTAGGATGAATGCTTTACATGAACAAGTCTGCAGAGCGTTTCATATTTCTCATTCATTATCACATCAACAGACTTAAACAAAGACAAATGACCTAAATTATCATAAATTATCATCTCAAAACACCCACATATTCTGGGTGTCATGTGATCTGCCGATCCCAGTGCCATTTTCGCCGACCTTCCGCCGTGGAGGAAAAATGCCCTGGGAACGAGGTTGGGAACATGCCCCCAGTCCCCCCTAGTGCCACAATGTGCTGATCGATTCTTCATATGCGCCCCCCCCCCCCCCTTTTGAACAACCCTGGATCCGCCACTGACACATCAGAGATCGATGTACGAAGCGTGTCTCAGTTCTCTTTGTTTCACAATGAAACTTAAACGCCTAGACGCCAACGAGAAATTTGAAAGTTTAATGTGCAGATAATTTCAAGGAGTATTTCTCATATTAACAAGTATATACTAATATCAAACACAACATTTAGCAAACGGTTTTCAGCAAATACAATAAGATTAAATATGAAAGTTGCTAAGTTCCCGAAAGAACTCACTGGATATAATATGAAAAGGAGAAATAAGAGAACTTCAATGTGTTGAAAAATACTTAAGTAAGAGTACTTAGGTATTAGATCATGGTTACTTACACCTATTAGATCATGAATGATATAACCTGAAAGGATATGGTTATAGAGCTTTTTCTCTGTCTGCACCAAGACTCTGGAATTCATTACCAGATCATATTAGAAACAGCCAATCCGTTGAGATTTTTAAAACACATTTGAAAACTTATCTTTTTAGTCAAGCATATTCTAATTTTTAACTTTTAATAATAAATTCTATATGTTCTTGTTAACTTTGTAAATATGTTATGATTTTATGCTATTATTTGTAATCATGTTGACTTTATTCTATATTCCTTGTAAAGCGCCAATAGACTGTAGGGAATTGACGCTATATAAATGTTAGTATTATTATTATTATTATTATTATCATATATATATAGATAACGTTTCAGAAACGTCGTTTACGAAAATAGGAAAGTACTCTTACTTAAGTATTTTTTGACATATTGAAGTTCGTTTATTATTATAAAGTCCAAACAATAACATAATGGCTAACTCAATGATAAATTATTTCACATTCAAATGAAAGAACAGCAAGTTGGTTAGCTAAAATATACATACAACCTCTCTTTTTTCTCAACCACGCTAGTTAATTTGTCTCTCGTGCTCAACAAGATGACAGAGTAGAAGTCTGTTTGACATTTTTTGTTCAAACAAACTCCGCTCATAGGAAAAATGTTGAACCTTCCCAATTCTGTACTTTCTTGCTCTTTGCTAGTTGTAGTAATTGAGCAAAATTTTGTTTTCCTTTGCTTTGTCACTTTCAAGGTGTTCATTTGCATTGCAATAGACGCCTTTTTAAAGAAAAAGCGTTTAACTTCACTGATCCATTGGTGAAAATTAATAATGTTTTAGGTCTAAAGCCTGGTTTCCATTACGATCGCTGCGATCGCTCAATTGTAAAACCGGCGATCGTATAGCGATCATATGGAAACCACCACACGCTCAGCGATCCTGGCGATCGCAGCGATCGCAGCATCCTTCATTGTATAGATCACGCAAATTTAGATGAATCAGTGAAACTAAAGCATTTTATGTAAATATTTTTTGTAAATATCTGTAAAAGAATTATCTGTCTTGAAGACGTAGCTGTGCCCGAAGCTGTGGGACGAGTTTGAAAAGCCTTACTGATAAGAGCAACTAGAATAAAAAGCTGTGCTTGCGATAGTTAAAGAAACTGTTGTCTTTGTTTACTTCGTCCATGACGATCGCTACAATCGCCACGATCGCCAGTTTTAAAATTGAGCGATCGCAGCGATCGTAGCGATTATATGCAGGAAACATGACGATCGCCGCGATCGCTACGATCGTCGATTTTAAAATTGAGCGATCGTAGCGATCGTAGCGATCATATGGAAACCAGGCTTAACAAAACAGCTTACCATATGGACCCTATTATACCAATTGTTAACATGGATGCGGCTAATTTAACCACGCAACTTTATTTCATGAGCTGTGGGAGTAAAATTAATTAGCGTGGCCAAAATGAGAGGTTGTATTATTAGCTAACCAAATTGCTGCTCTTTCCAGGGGTGGTTCTAGCACGCGCAAGGGCCCCCCCCCCGCCGAGAAAAAGTCAGAGAGACCAAGAAAAATCGGAGGAAATAAACCAAAATATGCGCGTATAGCATCCAGCTGCGAATAGCTAGCTTGTAAGAAAAGGTGTGGAAAAGTTGCGGGCCGCTGGGCCCCATTACAAGTGTCCCCCCCAAAAGCCAGAAAACGTGCAGGGGTTCCTAAATTATAAACATGATGCTAAATAAACGTGAGGCACGAAAAATCTGCGGGGCCCACACATAAGTGCGAGCCCCTGGCACTTGCCCAAAGTGCAAGCCCCCCCCCTGATCCGCCTCTGGCTCTTTCATTTGAATGTGAAATAATTTATCAATGAGTTAGCCATTACGCTCATTGTTTGGACTTTGAGACTTATTAAGTTCAATACTTTAATTTAATTACGAAAAGTCTTTGCTGAAAACGTTTGCAAAATTTTGTAGGCGCTTGCAATGTTGTGGCGTACGATTGCTCGTGTATAAGAAGAAATATGAAAGCTTCTAAGTTCTCAAAAGAAATGGATATAATACAAAAAACTTCAATATGTCGAAACATACTTAAGACTTAAGTAAAGTACGTATTTCCATAGACCGGGGGCGCTGAGAGCCAAGATAGGTGCAGGGGTAGGTGGGGTTATGGTCTTTCAAGGCCCCTAAATGCCCTATAGAAGCTTCATTCTATGTGTAGGATTTGCATGTTGATCATCGTTTCGGACCCCTTATTTGGCCCGGGCCCTGGGGCAGTCGCCACGGCTATCCCCCTATCTACAGGGCTGCCATAGACCATAGTTAGTAGAGGGAGATGGTTTGGAAGCTCCATTGTCTTTCAAGATGACGCAATAGTCATGTTATTGCATTGGAGAAAGTGTTTGTTATTGGTTGGAGAAAGGAAATTCTATGGACACGTGACGGCGAACGACTCACAACACGTGACGATGAAGGACTACACTAATTAAATCGGAACGTTGTTATTGGATGACTGCTTCATTATACAGAAAATACAATACGTTCAGTGACCGTGAAAGTGAACAACAACATAGAACAATGACTTTTGCGGACCTTCCAAACCATCCCTTCTACTAACTATGCATAGACTTTATAGCATCGTGAATAGTTTGGATGCTGGGAAAAATGAAGTCAAAACATTTCACGGCGGCCATCTTGGATAGACCACATGGGCTCTGTAGTTTCTGTAACGGAGCTGTAGTTTGTATTCTTGTTGTTGTCTAGCGGTTACCACACATGTCTGGGTCGGATATCCGCTCAGGGTCTTAAAAATAATTGAGAAGAAAGTGCTCAATTTTCTTTTCATTTAAAGTGCCCATAACCTCAAAATGTTTTATTGTCTTGTTTGGAAGAACTTTTAAAATGATAAAGTAACTTCTTTTGAAGATTTTCGTTTCTTTGCTTTCTTTTTTAGATATATCAGTTTGTTTGATATGCAAATGTCTGGAATTTCGTCACACATGCATAATGAGTTATTGGAGAAATGTGTATATCTCTTTTATTCTCTTTTAAATCCTTTAAAATCAAGAAGTTTGGTATTCTGGGAGAAACGCACACACGTGCTATTCTAATCTAATCTAATCAACTTTATTTAAAGAAGGTAAATACATCTATTACAATAGTATTCTGCCTGATGGCCTTCACTGAAAGAAAATAGTAATATTAATTAAAAATACATAATAGGATTATTGACTACAGTTACAGGTTAGTTGATATTTACATTTTGTACAAGAAAACTCTTCTAAATGGTTTGCATTTTTGTTTTGTTCAAGAACAACGTTTTTTTGCTATTCACACTTTAGTGTTTTTATTTGATGAACGCAAAGATATATAACATTCTCTCATAACTCATGATTATCAAACAAACTGATATATCTCAAAAAGAAAGCGAAGAAGTAAAAATCTTCAAAAGAAGTTACTTTATCATTTTAAAAGTTCTTCCAAACAAGACAATACTGAACATTTTGAGGTTAGGGGCACTTTAATATAAATTGATATGAATGCTGAAATTTTGGAAATAAACTAAAGTCAGTAAGATCTTTCATGTGAACTTCGTTTGTATTTTGACGAGTATCCCTTTAATCACTAATAATCCCAAAATATCACGCTAGCTATTACTTTGTAATATTACGGTTACCAAGGAAATATATATACTAAAACATATATGCTTGGGCGGTCTAAAATGTAAGCGAGATAAATTACAAAACCTTTTTATCCGAGTGTGTTGATTTGAATACTCTGTTAGCGCTCTCTCCTCCGCAGAGGCTTATTTTTATTAGAAGAAGGCGTGCGGGAAAATGGGGAAGCGCGCGGGGAGTGGATCGAGGAAAATCGGAGGCGCGCGGTGGACGATGGGATGACGGAAAACGAGAAAACGAGCTTATTTTCTTGGGATTTGCTATAACCTGGGCGATGATCGAGGATGAGCATGAAATCTTGTTGGTCAGCAGTCACATTAACTGGATAGCATCAAGGGAATCGAGGTGGGAGGGTTAGGAAGACATGGGGTTAGGGTTAGAAAACTCATTAGGTGGGGGGTTAGGGTTAGGATCTAAGTTGTTTTGGGGTTAGCTGTTATTTTATGGTTAAGTGACAAAATTCTGTCGATTATATACCTCAATTCCCTTGATGTTATGCAGTTAATGTGACTGCTGACCAACAAGATTTCATGCTCATCCTCGATCATCGCCCGCGTCATTCCCTGCGCGCCTCCGATTTTCCTCCCGCTATCTAGTAATATATATATATACATATATATATATATATATATATAATATATATATATATATATATATATATATATATATATATATATATATGCGAATTTGAAATTTAATTTGGAATTTAATTTGGAATTTAGAAAACTATTTTTAGAAAACCTAATAACTTTCGGAGTATGGTTTAATAAGGCAAACTTCATTTTTATTTCATAGGCAGACCTTGGTGGACTAATATTTAACTCTTTCCTGTCCGACCCTGTCCAAATGGTTCATAGAAGACCCACGAAGTCGTCAATCGAAAAACACGATACACGGTAACGCAAGATTAAAAATTGAAATTCGACAAGCGCCAGGCACATGAGATCCACTCACACGCCAAGTTTGATTTGATTTCATAAACAACTCTGCGATTGGTGGCATTTTGAATTTTCATGATGCTACGCGGGCGTGCAAGATGGCCTTTTCTAGAAAAATGGGTTTTTTTCAAATTTCAACGTTAATGTGTCTTGTTCGGAAAATTCAAAAGCATTATTGGTAACAGCCGGTTTATTGGGCTTTCAGAAAAGGTATAGGTTTCGCAACAGTTATGGATATTTGCAGAGATATCAATAGAACAAAGAGGTAGTTCAATTTTGGATGTTTTTCAGCCGGTCAGGAATTGAGTTAATATATATGGCGCTCAAAAAAATCTCCTCTTCATCTATATATACTGATATGTACAAATCATAGTCATGATCCTATCGAGATGATCATCATGAATAATAAAAAAGTCTAGAATTTAAGAACTATAGATGGTGCAACGAATGATATAATTCCGGTTTTACACAACAAGTGTTTTGGGCACGTCACGCCTGATTAAAGCACCCGTGCCAAGATTTTTGGCCCGCCAATGTTTCATTTACACGGCAAATTTCAGTGTTAAACGGCACGCGTAGTTTCTGTGATAAACACTCCTAAAATTAGAAACGGCATGCCCTTATGTGTGTCGACGACCGTGCACTGCATTGCCAGCGGTCGTGCCGAGTTTAGTACTTTATATGTACGCCGCGCGATGTGTACAGTCCAAGATGGCCGATGCCAGATAAGTTCGTGCAATTCTGTGGTATTATTTCATAAAGAAACGGATACATATGAGACATAGAGAAATATGTTGTTGATTGATTGCTGCTTGTACTCCCTGTGGTATTACTGCTTGTACTCCTTCTGGTACTGGTACTACTCTCGCTGTTAGCACTTTGTGTGCTTGTGGGAGAATTATCATAGGATTTGACAGGATATTGGAAATTAGAAGCTGCATAGTGATGGTACTTTGGATAGAAATTAGTATTAGCTTCTGTTACATGGCCCATGAGCATTCGAAGCATACTCATCTCGTGCTCTCTTTCTTCTCGACGCCATTATGTAAAACAAATTACTTGCGGAAAAAAGGCACGGTACGGCTATCAGGCGGGCCGAGACTACTTATCCAGGTGGTATCGGCACCCCTAAATTTTTGGGCACGCGCACCGGTGTTGCGTTCGTTTATACGACATTAATCACGCGGGTGCCGTACCAAAATATTTGGCACCCAGGCAGAAATTTAGGGGTGCCGTGCCCAAAACGCTTGTCGTGTAAACCGGGCACGTCTGTAAACAAAATAGGGAATATTGATGAAGGGAAACAAAATCCTGACTACGATAATTATTGAATGCACTTTGATTTGCTTGTCTTAGTTTCTGTATTTATCCAGCTATCCAACTGAGTTGTTATAAAATAGACCAAGAATGAATGCGAGTGAGTACAGATGAACAGATGAATCAATAAACATGCCGATTTATAATTCAAAACCTTGTAGAAATATTTATCCTGATCGTTCATGGATAGTTAAAAGATTATTTAGGAAACTGACGTAAATACTAGGACATATAGTGCTAAATAATGTGTTAAAAACCTCTAGGATATTGAAATTGTAGCGATGAGCATATAATGCAGGTGATGTATACAATTTTAATTATTTCAATGAGGGAGTTACAGATTTTAACTCCCTCCATCGGTACAGGGCCGGCGGAAGAGGGGGGTTTAGATCAGGAAAATGCCAAACCGAGAGTTTTTTGTCTTTCCAAATTGTTCGCATATTAATCAAATGGAGAAGCTATGTAACCAGGCAATTTTAGGATTGGTACCCAGCCCCCCAATACAGATTTGCTTCCGCCGTGCCCGCAGTAGCCTTGCTAACCTCTACAACATGGGTTAACTGTATTCTTGTCTAGATTCTGTCAAAATGTTGAGTACTGCAGTGGTGCAGCCTGTTAGAGATGGTCATTAAGTAAATAAAGTCATTAAATACATGAATACGCTGTCAATAATTTTTTAATGATTTAGATAATTTTCGAAAATTAATTATTAAAATTGTATATTAAATGTAACTTGTATAAATTGTTTTGCTACTCAAGCTTTTAACGCAAACTCAGCAAAATGTTTCGGAGCCCCAGACGGGAATCGAACCCGCAACCTTCTGATCTTCGGTTAGACGCTGTAACCATTGAGCTACCAGAACTCAGAGCAAAGACTACGTTGTGTACTATTATTTCGTACGTGCGACATACGTACTGCTAAAGCCTAAATCAGTCTGTCAATCAAACGTAATCTATATATCTTTATCAGAACATATTAAACTGCCTATGACCCCAAATACGATATTGCTGATATATATTCTACATGAAGTGAAAAGTTGAATGCCAAAATATGTTATGATTTGAGCTTTGCGTTGATGTGCTATAAAGATTTGTTTGTCAGAAAAGCTAATGAGTGTGACGTCATTTACGGCATTTGGCTTTCTTTTCTGCTTTCCGTGTGATAGACTCTGGTTGAGGATTTGAGTGAAAAAGTTGATAAAATCTTTACTATAGTGGTCAAGTACATCACCAACGTTTGAGTTAGATTAATTTGCTTTAACAGTAGAATATTGTATCCGAAATGATGCCGTAAATGACGTCACACTCATTACCATTTCTGACAAACAAATCTTTATAGCACATCAACGCAAAGCTCAAATCATAAAATATTTTGGCATTCAACTTTTCACTTCATGTAGCATCTATATCAGTAATATCAAATTTGGGGTCATGGGCACTTTAAATACAGTCGACTCCCGATAACTCGAACCCTCGTTATAACTCGAACCAAATTCGATTTCCCCTGGATTTCCGTCATACATTTACTGTAATTTTACCCTTTGTAACTCGAACCCTCGATAACTGGAACCTCCCACTAACTCGAAGCAATTTTCGTTTCCCTTCAGGTCATTTTCTACATTTTACCCTCGACAACTCGAACCACGTTTGTCAAGACGTGACAAGTCAAATAATACAGTACTGTAGTCCAAAAAATTGATTTTATCATTTTGAAGCAGCCGTGTATTCTGTCTTTTTTTGCTGATTACAAAAAATATGTTAGTCCAAGTTCAGATTTTGCTAGCTTACTATCTTCATCAAGCTTTGCCGCTTAAAGGGACACTCCGGCCCAAATACAAGTGCAGTTCATATGAAAGATCTTACTGACTTTAGTTTATTTCCAAAGTTTCAGCATTCCTATCAATTTAGTTGAGAAGATATTGCTAGTTGAAGTTGAAAATTTGTGGATTTTGACGCCATATTGGTTTTGAAAATATGACGTCATTGAGTGATTCTTTATCGTCAGTGGAGTTGTTTTGATGGCGATCACATAGTGATAATTATTGTGAATGGTCTTTGGACGACAATTAGTCGAAATAAACTATTTAGTTCATCATGCAGGAAAGTAGAGGAGCTTCTTAGGCATAATACGAGACACGTCACTCAGTGACGTCATATTTGAGAAACAAAATGGCGTCGAAATTGGACAAACTCTCCAACTTCAACTAGCCACATCTTCTTAACTAAATTGATAGGAATGCTGAAACTTTGGAAATAATCTAAAGTCAGTAAGATCTTTCATATGAACTACATTTGTATTTGGGCCGGAGTGTCCCTTTAACTCCTTCTTAAATGTCAATAAATTTCTTTTGTCACTACGTTACGTTCTGATTTATTATAATATTTAGAAATATTGTTCCATTCCATACAGCAATTAAATTTGATTAAAATGACACTGTAGTTAGAAATACACAGTAGCTAAACACCGTTTTTTTCCTTCTTTCTGGTCATTTTTTCTAAACTCCCGGTAACTCGAACTCGCGATAACTCGAACCTTTTTCTACTTCCCTTCTATAGTTCGTACATGCGAGTGCGACATATATGTACTGTTAGCCTAAATCAGTCTGTCAATCAAAATCAATCTGTATATCTTTATCAGAACATAAATATATATATATTTTCTTTAGATGAAGAGAGGATTTATCAATGGTCAAATATATGTATATGAGAGAGTCGGGGCGATGTATAAATTGATGTATATGATGTTTGACTGTTCTGACCGTGTCTCAATAGCTCAGTGGTTAGAGCGCCGATGCGTTGATTCGGAGACCTCTGGTTCGATTCCCGGTTGGGGCAGTCATATACATATATTTGACCATTAATAAATCCTCTCTTCATCTAAAGAAAATTGTTGTAAAGCCTCCTGTATACAAGAGCCGGTGATAAGCTCGCAGGCTTCGCTCTTCGTCGAAGATGAGATGTCTTCCTGTAGAGATTTGAGAGTCGGGGCGATGTATAAATATGTATATGATGTTTGAATGCTCTGACCGTGTCTCAATAGCTGATCAGTGCAGGTTAGAGCGCCGATGCGTTGATTCGGAGACCTCGGGTTCGATTCCCGGTTGGGGCAGTCAAATTTTCATATACATATATTTGACCAATAAATATATATTAAATCGAGATTTCTGAATTAACAGTACGTACAGTATGTCACAACGTATATAGCCTTTACTCTGCCATCCGACTATACTAGTCTGGTAGCTCAATGGTTAGAGCGTCTAACCGGAAATCATGAAGGTTGCGGGTTCGATTCCTGTCTG
Source organism: Chrysogorgia sp. JL179-B06 (assembly GCA_035772405.1). Taxonomy (NCBI): domain Eukaryota; kingdom Metazoa; phylum Cnidaria; class Anthozoa; order Scleralcyonacea; family Chrysogorgiidae; genus Chrysogorgia; species Chrysogorgia sp. JL179-B06. The sequence continues at coordinate 4,456,269 of JAYKKM010000375.1, forward strand.
GGGGATCAGAAACGTTTTTTCTGAGTTTGCGTTTAAGCTTGATTAGCAAATAATTTACTATATTAAAATTGTGTTTTTGTGAATCGACATTTGATTATAAAAACAATAGCAAATTAGTTGTCTTGTATCAATTAAAGTTTAAATGGGAATGGAAGTTAAAAGTGACGGAAAAAGTAAAGTTTAATATATGCATGCAGTACAAACTATACGTGGCTCTCAGGAAAGCTGAACTAGAGAAAAAAACGTGCCTACAATGATCGAATTATTCAAGTGGAAAATGAAACCTTCACCCTAGCTCTGATATTTGGCACCAACGGAGCTACGGGATACGAATGAGAGAAGTTTCCCAAAATAAAAGATCTGAGAAATACTCTATTACAATGAACTGAATACGGACACGTTTATACCTTTAGTATTCTTCGTTCTGCGTTATTTTGCCTTAGAGGCACTAGAGTTGGTTTTTATGGCTCCTTTAGCACAACATTTTGAATTTGCGTGTGCGGAGGCACACATCTAATAATTTTTATTTATATATATTATATATATTATTATTTTATTATTTATCTTATATATATATATATATATATATTTTTTGTTAAAGTCAATCTACTTTAACATTTATCTATATAAAATTTCCTTCTTAATGCAGTGTAGCTATATATTGTTGTAAATTTTGTGTTATATATTTTGAAATAAAGATGTTTAGTTATAGTTGAACTACACATGGCGCTTGGATTTATTTATTTATTACGATTCGCCATTGGTAAATTAACATATAAAAGTATATAAGTCTGACAGGGATACCACTACAGCTACGCCAATTACTGTTGCCCCGTGTAAAATTAAAAAAAAAAAAAAATAAATAAATAAAAATTGAAGTTATAAGCACATTAACTAAGGTGAAAAGAAAAGTCTGTAGCAAAAATCAACAACAACAAGTGAGGGATTACTCGAGGCGATGTGCCACGTGTGTCGTCCTGGTAATATAGATGGAATAAAGAGCGTCATAGTAGTATTCAAGTTGGGTTTTCTTAAATAAACTAAACTTGAGTGTTTTGAATCTTAAAAAGTCCGGTAATGCGTTCCAAGTTCTAGTTATACTCTCACAATGAAGGATCGTTGATAAGTTACTTCTACATTGATGAGGAACAAAACTTCTTGGGTTGTTGGCTGCTCTAGTTTGCCGTAAAATTATACTGCTGGTAGCGTTTCTTGTCTACTATAAACAAGACTATTGAAAGCCTTAAAAATTAATAACAACAGGTCAAGGTATTCGTGCCAATACGATACTGCAGAAAGAAGTCCTGTTAGCTTGAGTCCATCTGTGTACGAGTTTCAGATCGAAAGGGTAGGTTGAGAATGACTTTAGATGCGCGCCTCTGGACTCTCTCTACACGTTTTAACAACTCTATTGATATATACCCAAATCTGAATAGCGGTACCCCATATGTGGTCTGACGAGAGCCAGTACAGCGTACGGCGCGTCCCAGTGTCTTTAATTTCGCGGTGGAAGATCTGCGCACGAAGCCAAGAAGATTGTTTGCCTTGCTACATTGTTCATGCACTTGTTTCGTCCAGCTGAGGTGGCTGATTTGTTCAGATGGTCTGGAGGGGACAATTGAGTACGCCTCGTTGGTAAAAAGAAATTCCTCTGTATTCAAATATTTGGCTTTTTAAAAATATAGTCCAAATTAAAAATTCCCTCCTATATCGCTAAGCTTTTATGTAGCAATTAATCTGTTTGCCATTTCCACAATTTAAAGGGACCGGTCATTATTTATCGCCGGGGTGGGGTCGAAGAGAAAATGGTTGGGTAAGAAAATGTCACTTCTCTGTTTGGGAATATTTTCATGACTACTTTATACATAGAAAAATAAGAGTTCATCATTTAAAATTGGAATCTCGTCATCAATTCTCCTTAGTCATCATTGCACATTAGCTTTTATTATTGTATTCCTCTCCTTGTTTTACTTGGATTCCTGCTCTGTATAGGGCCGATAATAACCTAAAGTTACAGTAGGATCAGACTGTATATCTATTTGGGTTTGTTAGGTAAAATATTTTCTTTACCCATAATGGTTGACCGAACCTACAAGCCAAATATTGGACTACAGAAGCTTTTGTTTCACCGAGGCAAAGCCAAAGCGTACAATCTATTGTCTGATCCAGCCCACCTGAACAATTCCAAACGCTACCAGGTGAAATATCAGATGATGGCTTGATGCTATTCTGGATTAAACTTTATTTTTTCTGCGCCTTAATCTGTTATTCCCATTTAAACTTTAACTGATACTTTGGCATTAAGTGTTTTTCAATGTGATATTCGATGTAATGTAATTTTGTAATTTTATTGAATTTTCCATACTTGAATAAATAACATACATAAATAAATGTAACTGAAAAGTGGCGACGAAGTCTAAAAAGAAACCAAAAAGCTTATTGAAATTTAGACTACCTCCGAGGATCGGATGATATTAACAAAATAATATGAAGACGATACGTGGACGATCGTCAAGCTCATGCATATCCTCAGAATAATGATTCTGAGTCTCGTACAGGAATCGAACCTGTAACCTTCTGATTACCGGTGAGACGCTCTAACCATTGAGCTAACCATTAGCTCAACCATAAACTCATATAACAAACGGCTGCATCATCTTTTCACAACAGTAATGAAAAAGGCGTATTGTTTTCTCCTTAGAAACTGGACGGACGTGAAACAATGTAAGCTGTTTCCATGTCAATTAAAACGTCAATTATTAACGTCACTGTGTCTGTTGGCATAAGGGTACCCTGGCATAATTGCTCCAGCTAAATTTATTGATTTAGAAATTGCAGCTTTTTCCATAGAGACGTTCGTTTGCCCAGATGATTAAATATGTGTAACAGCTCCTAGGGTATATAACAAACGGCTGCATCATCTTTTCACCACTTCAGACCTGCTATCTGACTACCGTGTTAATTGGTAATCATGCTTAAACTTATCTGTTTGGTGGTTTCTCTTGCTGCGTTCTGCTTGGCAGAAGAAGCTGCGGAAGGAGGTATAATAATATATATATTTTTATAAATTATGTCGGTCAGTTTGTTATATATATACGAATTTTCTTTAGATGAAGAGAGGATTTATTAATGTTCAAATATATGTATATGAAAATTTGACTGCCCCAACCGGGCTGTAAGACTGCCTCTAACCACTGAGCTATTGAGACACGGTCAGAACAGTCAAACATCATATACATATTCATACATCGCCCCGACTCTCAAATCTCTACAGGAAGACATCTCATCTTCGACGAAGTGGAGCGAAGCCTCTCGCAGGACTTCCTCAAGTAGCGAGCTTATATCACCGGCTCTTGTATACAGGAGGCTTTACAACAATTTTCTTTAGATGAAGAGAGGATTTATTAATGTTCAAATATAGGCAGTCAAATTTTCATATACATATATATTTGAATATATACGAATGTAGTGGATGTGGGAGAACTTGGAGTAGGCACACGATACATGGACAATCGTCAATCAGAGGTTTGATCTCTGCAGTCTTGGACTGGGCCATATTTATAAGGGGCCTTGCCATTTCAGCCGGGAATGAGTTCGTCAGGTAATATTTGGAATTTATGAACCGAATCCAGAACAACAAATAAGAATTTCGGAACATTTTCAACATTTGGAACATAACATTTTTAACATTTCAGAACATTAGAAGCTGTTCCATTTCCGAGGACTTTTGACACAGGTTTGTGATACACTGCCTCGTTATCAACAGTCTTCAGTAAATCAACTTCTACAGAACAAATCATTACTGCTTCCAAATTATGTTGACTAAGCAGAGATCTAGTCGATTCTTGATGAAGTGCAACTTTGAGAATGTTCTCTCGCAGGACTCAACTGTGCATGGCAGGGTGAGCACATGAGTAAGGCTCCAGGGGCCCATTTTTATATCCCCGAAAGGGGCCCTGTGTGGCATGACACAATGGCAACGTAGGCTTGAGCTTGACGATCGTCTTTGTATCGTTTATGTCAGTTTGAAGTTCTGGCCGCATGTATAAATGGACAATCTGTATTGTTAATTGATATAAAGTACGTTACAATGTACATAATAAGCAAATGTAAAACAACTACCTACCAAATATCGTACTTCATGATAAGAGCCACCAGAATATGGAACACTTTAGCCGACGAACTAAACCTATGTATGAAAACCCTTAATTTATTCAGATAAACCATGCTCAGATACTACTTTAAATCCCTGGCAAACACCTATAACTGTGATAATCCTAGACTCTTTAAAGTGCCCCTAACCTCAACATTTTTTATTGTCTTATTTGGAAGAACTTTTAAAATGATAAAGTAACTTCTTTTGAAAATTTTCACTTCTTCGCTTTCTTTTTGAGATATATCAGTTTGTTTGATATGCAAATGTCTGGAATTTCGTCACACATGCATAATGAGTTATCAGAGAATGTTATATATCTTTGCGTTCATGAAATAAAAACACTAAAGTGTGAATAACACGTGTGTGCGTTTCTCCCACAACGGCCAAACTTCTTGATTTTAAAGGATTTTGTTCGAGAATGAAAGAGATATACACATTTCTCCAATAAGTCATTATGCATGTGTGACGAAATTCCAGACATTTGCATATCAAACAAACTGATATATCTAAAAAAGAAAGCAAAGAAACGAAAATCTTCAAAAGAAGTTACTTTATCATTTTAAAAGTTCTTCCAAACAAGATAATAAAACATTTTGAGGTTGTGGGCACTTTAAAACGATCTGCTTGAAGTGTAATTCGTCTCGTAGCATTACTCGTACTATCACTTGTTGTTCTTAATATTAGATTAATCAAATACAGATCGGCGGGGGGCGGCAATGGTGTGTTTCTGCGCTGGGCTTTAGTTATGTCGATCCTTATCATCTGATGATGAATTATTGATCATAACTAATCTTGACGTGGTGTAGAAATGGAGTATTGCGGCCCACCTGAGCTCCAGTTGTTGTGTATTATTATTAAATTAACAGTAATTATTTATTATTATTATTTGTAAATATACTTTTAAGTTCTGGGTCCGCAGTAATTGGCTATGCTGTTGCGGTCACCCTGCCGTTGTTTTATCGCTATATAATGTAATCTATGTTAGGTTTCTTTTTTGTTTTTTTTTGCACAATGGTGAAGCTAATAAAATAAAATAAATATGCCACGCACTAGTCGTCTGGGCCGGATGTAACAACAAGGATAATTTTAAGTCATTGGATCGTCTGCATTGTAGAGCTGCGAGAATGATTTTTAAACTACCCAGAGATATGCCATCAGAAGATGTACTTTCTCGAGCCGGCTGGAACACACTATAGTTTATTACTACCAAACACATATCCTGAAACTAATTTGTAAAATAATTAAGAATGTCGCACCCAACTCCCTGTCTGATTTAGTAAACAGGCGTGAGTGTAATTATCAGTTACGAGTCAAATATAGGATGTTTCTGCATTAATATCTCCATACGTTTCCATTTCGTTTGTCAAAAACCGATGTTTTGGCTTCAGAGACACCGACTCATGACTGGGTACGCAAACGAAATATTCGTGTTCTTAAATCGTCATTACAAGGCCGGCGAGAGCATACCCAGGGGGAGCCCAGTGGATCGGAGTATGAAAAAGGTTGTTATACCATCCCATCCCTACCCCCCCCCCTCTCGCCGGCCCTGTCGTCATAACTCTGCGAGACGTTTCAGTTTCAGTTGTGCACTAGTCAGTGAAATGCCCCGCACCCCCAGACCCGGGGAAGACGGGGGATTTGGACCCGACTGACAACTAAATAAAATTAAATCCCCTCATATCGTGGCATGTTTTTGTGTCTAAACCCCTCTCATCCCCCGACCCCGGGGCACTCACTAGATAAAATAGTGTGGATATTTACTTATTAAATATTTACTTGTTAAATAAAGTGGCTATGCATCCGATAACTGCAAAGTTCACTGGAATAGAACTTATATTTAATAGGATTATTTAATTTATTTCCATTCCGCCTCACTTTGTTTGCACACTTGTGTTCTCGCTGATTGTTGGTAGTTAATTATACATTTGTTTTGTTAGAAGCGTACTAGGCAGTGTGTCATAAACTATTATAGTATTTAATGGAAACATTTGTAAGGTATTTCTTAATCTCTGCTGCTGCTGCTGCTGTAGGTTCTTTCATTTCGGCCATATTCAGAACGTAAATGTCATCTTTTTCCGAACTTCTCCCCAGGCTCTTCTATTATACGCGTAAATCACAAATATATTGCGAACTAACAAAACCCTGCTAAAACCGCAATGATTTCCAGGCTATATTTTATAGCTGCTAATATGATAGAAATCCCCGCGGCATATATTGTTGGTCAATTCCTTTGCTAAAGCCGCGCTAATCCCGGCATGTCCCCGGGTCTGGGGGTTCGGAGAATGCGTATTCCACTGACTAGTGCATTATTATGATTCCCTACATGTTTGAATTATTTTTCAACCTGTAGTCGTAGTCTATAGTCAACTCCCTACTGTCTCTCAACCCCGTTGCTTATACTACATTGATAAATTATTTTAGAGTTCCGGGGAGACCTATTTGAAGGTGATATCATATTGCCTGCTTCGTTGTCGAGAGCTGGAAGAAGAACCAACCGATGGCCTGGTGGAGTCTTCTACTACAGGCTGTCAAGAGGAATATGTATGAGAAATATTGTAGAAATCTTTAACAAATTTGATAGAGTGCCTATCCGACGTGTGGACTTACTGTGAATGAGTAAACCAATTTAGCAGGACAAAAAGACATCCAAATGAAAAATTATTTGATGATAATATTAATAAGAAATTTCAATCAGAAAATGCCAAAGCCATTATAAATATAAAAAGTCCACACACGAGATAAACGCTTTAAACATATTTAACTTACAAATAGTGTTGAGATGAGGATTATGGTGGAGATGATGATGATAATGATGATAATAGACGTCTTAGGAGCATTATACAATAATCTCAATGCTCTTACAACAATAAATTCTTAAAGTTGCTTAAGTTACTGATGAATGATGACAATGAGGTTATATATGACAAAGGAGAGAGAGTTAATGCGAATTTTGGAGGAGGAGGAAATGAAAGAGGAGAATTAGCAGGATTTTGAGGAGCGGGATTTCTGAGCAGGAGGATTCGAAGGATATGGAAGAGGGGGATATGCAGGTTAAGGATATGGAGTATTAGGAGGAGGTGGATATAGAATTGGAGGATTAATAGAAGGTGCAGGATATAGAAGTGGAGGATTAGGAGGAAAAGGATAGTGAGGAAGAGGATTTGTATTATGAAGAAGAGCGTATGATGGGAGAGGATATGGAATATGAGGATTGGTATCAGGAGGAAGATCTGTTGGAAGAGGTATAATAAATATTGGGAGGAGGATATATAATAGAGGATAAATAAGAGGATATGCGGGAGAAGGATTAGGCTTAGGATATGGTGGAGGAAGTTGGGAATGATGTGGAGGAAGAGGAGAATGATTAGGGTGATCATAATATATAGAGGATGATATTGAGGATGATATGGAGGATGATATAGAGGATGGTATGGAGGATGGTATGGAGGATGATATAGAGGATGGTATGGAGGATGGTATGGAGGATGGTATGGAGGATGATATTGAGGATGATATGGAGGATGATGTAGAGGATGGTATGGAGGATGGTATGGAGGATGATATGGAGGATGATATAGAGGATGGTATGGAGGATGGTATGGAGTATGGTATGGAGGATGGTATGGAGGATGATATTGTGGGTGGTATGGAGGATGGTATGGAGGATGATATGGAGGATGATATAGAGGATGGTATGGAGGATGGTATGGAGGATGGTATGGAGGATGATATGGAGGATGATATAGAGGATGGTATGGAGGATGATATTGAGGATGATATGGAGGATGATATAGAGGATGGTATGGAGGATGGTATGGAGGATGATATGGAGGATGATATAGAGGATGGTATGGAGGATGGTATGGAGGATGGTATGGAGGATGGTATGGAGGATGATATTGTGGATGGTATGGAGGATGGTATGGAGGATGGTATGGAGGATGGTATGGAGGATGGTATGGAGGATGGTATGGAGGATGGTATGGAGGATGGTATGGAGGATGATATGGAGGATGGTATGGAGGATGATATGGAGGATGGTATGGAGGATGGAGGTATGGAGGGGAGGATGGTATGGAGGATGGAGGATGGTATGGAGGATGGTATGGAGGATGATATGGAGGATGATATAGAGGATGGTATGGAGGATGATATTGGATGATATGGAGGTATGGAGGATGGTATGGAGGATGATATGAGGATGTATGGAGGATGGTATGGAGGATGGTATGGAGGATGGTATGGAGGATGATATTGAGGATGGTATGGAGGATGGTATGGAGGATGGTATGGAGGATGGTATGGAGGATGATGTATGGAGGATGGAGGATGGTATGGAGGATGGTATGGAGGATGATATGGATGGTATGGAGGATGGTTGGAGGATGGTATGGAGGATGGTATGGAGGATGGGAGGATGATATGGAGGATATGGAGGATGGTATGGAGGATGGTGAGGATGGAGGATGATGGTGGATGGAGGATGATATGGAGGATATGGAGGATGGTATGGAGGATGGTATGGGATGATGGGAGGATGGTAGGGAGGATGGTATGGAGGATGGTATGGAGGATGGTATGGAGGATGGTATGGAGGATGGTATGGAGGATGATATGGAGGATGATATGGGATGGTATGGAGGATGGTATGGGATGGAGGATGGTATGGGTGAGGATGTGAGGATGGTATGGAGGATGGTATGGAGGATGGTATGGAGGATGGTATGGAGGATGATATGGAGGATGGTATGGAGGATGATATGGAGGATGGTATGGAGGATGGTATGGAGGATGATATGGAGGATGGTATGGAGGATGGTATGGAGGATGATATGGAGGATGGTATGGAGGATTAGCAGGATGTGGGATAAGTTGAAAACGAGGGCGAGACTATGAATATGGAGGACGAGGAAGAAGATCTATGATATTCTAATGTTGTGGTTTATCTTCAGCCTCTCAATCAAGAGCTATGAACGCAATTAGGTCATCCATTGCTGAATGGGAAAGAAAAACATGCATTACATTCAAGGAACGAACAAACGAACCAGCTTTCGTCGAGTTTGTGACAGGGAGAGGAGGGTAGGTACCTCGATAATTAGTGATTGATACCGACACTGACAATTTTTAAACTCGAAAAACATTGTGTTTTTAATTAGTCTTATTCTTTAAATCTAGGTGTTGGTCCAACGGAATAGGAAAAAATGGGAATCAAATGCAGACCATAAACTTGGATTCTGGATGTTGGGGAGTTGGAACTGTGGTACATGAAATAGGTGGGTAGTTAATTTGAAGGTACAAGACGTTATATATATATAATATAATATATCACATACTAGTGCCTTTATCAGGTTGATAACAGCTGGTGATAAAAACGATATGTCCCTTGGGATGACATCGTTTTTATTTCCCGCTGTTTATCACCCTAATAAAGACACTAGTATGTGATAAAAAGGTTATCACACTCGTGACTCAGTGATATCAGTTTTATCCCTCTCGCTACGATATCATAATTGTCACAATTATGATATCGTCTTCGAGTGATAAAACTGATATCACCTTATCCCTCATATGATAACCTATACATATATATATATATATATTCTCAGGATTTATGGTGAAGGAAAATTTCGAGTGTTGGAATATACTTAAAGGCCTTCCGGCTGGAATTGAACCCGCGACCCTAGTGCAGTGCTCTGACCACTGAGATACGGAAGCCGTTGCCGAGAGCCTAGTCACGAGTTCTGTATATATAGTGGTGGTAATTATGCCTGGATAAGATTTCACTATATATATATATATATATAGTGAAAGTGGTCTTACCTCAAAATGATAAAAGCCGCAACTGTCAGTTTCACGCAAGGCGATCTTCTTCGCCTTGCGTGAAACTGACAGTTGCGGCTTTTATCATTTTGAGGTAAGACCACTTTCACTATATTCGCTCTACCTTTATGGTATTGAGCACTTTCAACGTTCCGTGAACAACATCACATTCGTTTTAGTATATATATATATATATATATATATATATATATATATATATATATATATATATATATATATATATATATATATATATATATATATATATATTATATATATATATATATATATATATATATATATATATATATATATATATATATATATATATAATATATATATATATATATATATATATATATATACCCAAATTATTTCCGACATTCCACGAACGATCGTTTTAATGAGAGTAACATTTATTTAAAGGTCATGCTCTTGGTTTTTGGCACGAACAATCGAGACCTGACAGAGATGAATATATCACAATTCTCTGGAACAACATCAAACAAGGTAAGAAAAATTCAAATGGTAAAGAAAACGAATTGTCTGTCTGTCTGTCTGTCTGTCTGTCTGTCTGTCTGTCTGTCTGTCTGTCTGTCTGTCTGTCTGTCTGTCTGTCTGTCTGTCTGTCTGCCTGCCTGTCTGTCTGTCTGTCTGTCTGTCTGTCTTTCTGTCTGTCTGTCTGTCTGTCTGTCTGTCTGTCTGTCTGTCTGTCTGTCTGTCTGTCTGTCTGTCTGTCTGTCTGTCTGTCTGTCTGTCTGTCTGTCTGTCTGTCTGTCTGTCTGTCTGTCTGTCTGTCTGTCTGTCTGTCTGTCTGTCGTCACGATGTTTTAACCACCCCCGTGTTTTATATACCTTTATATCCCTGTGCCTTTATATACCAAAACCAATCAGTAAACACTTGCACCTGAAGAGCTTAAATAAAGCAAAAATATTTATGCGATAACAACTTGAAAAGTGGTTAATCTACTATTTTATAGCGATCTCTACTGTTGCCACATACATTTTTACTATATATATATTTTACTTGTGTTTTACACGCAGCTAAACACTTTTCACTATTTATCTGTTCTTTCAGTAGACCTTATCCATTATGACGCATGAATCTATTAGTGACTACTACTACTAGAATCCTTTTCGGTATATCTTTTGTGATGTTAAGTTGACCAATAGTTTTCCGTCTCCCAGAGGGAGTTTAACATTAACACGAGAAAGGAAATCTCGCAAGGATTTATGGTAGTTGTAGTCACTAATAGATTCGTACGTCATAATGGGTAAGGTCTATTAACAATATTGAAAATAACTGCTATTTTATGGAACCAAGGTATGTCGAGTCAGTTCAAAAAGGTGTCGCAAACTGATGTCGACTCGAAAGGATCACCCTACGATTACGCGAGTATCATGCATTACCCGAAATGGGCATTCCAGAAATCAAGGGGACTGGACACTATCAGACCAAAAAAAGCCGGCGTTGTAAGTACTCTTTGATTTTAGGGAACTTTAGGGAATTTTAGGGAACTTTGGGGGATTTTGGGGAACTTTAGGGGATTTTACGGAACTTTAGGGGATTTTTGGGAACTTTAGGGGATTTTAGGGAACTTTAGGGGATTTTAGGGAACTTTAGGGGATTTTAGGGAACACACTAGGATGATGATGATGAGTATCGTTATCTAACCAGTTACTATGGTGACAATATAACTTGATTAATCATGCTCTTTGGTTTAGTGGTATGCGTGAACATTCAAAGTTCCAAGTAATTTCAGTGGATACTTTTGAATATATACAGGACTTTTGGATTTGACAGAATGTTGTTTGACTTTATAAATGACGTTATCAGCTACCTCATTAGCATAGCATATCACAAAAACAGAAATATCTTGGAAACAAATGGACCAATTCAAAAACTGTAAAAGAACTTATCAACTAGTTTTTCGTCCTCTGTTTGTAAAACTAAAAACTGAAAAGGCTGTATAGGCATTTTAACGCTAACTCATAAAAACGTTTTGAGTTCGATTGCCGTCTGGGGCTCAGAAACAGAGTTTGCGTTCTGCTTGGTAGCAAACAATTTACTATATTGAAATAACCAAGCTTCAAGTTCTATTTAATATATATTTTAACAGTTTTCTTGTCTGCGTTTTCCTACCTATGAATGATATAGAGTATTGGTCAACGAAACGAACTGAGTGCAGAAGACGCCAAACAGATGAACGCGATGTACCAAAGAGAATGTGGTTCAGGTCCAGGACCGGGTAAGCAACGTGTGGAAGTTGTATTCGTTCTGTTCGATATGCTAGAACTTGGTAAAGACAGTTACACGTGGAAGACATGAGTGAGTCGGACGAAGAGATCTGTTTAGCACAAAATCCGTTTGGCAGTTTGTTAAGTGCGAGTAGAGAATTGGAGGAAGTCTTAGGTATAGACGAGGGGAATATCAAAGAGGAATATTAGAGTTATTAGAGGGGAATAATAATCTATTGTTTTGTATTATATTATTGTTTTATCAGTCATTGTTATACATTCAAACTTCATTCTCGTTTCTTATTGGTCAACATACTCCAGTGAATTATCATTTCCGTCGAATACTTATCAATTATTGAATGAGGTTGAGCATGATATGAAGAATTATCAAGGCCGAAGTTTGTGAAAAAAATTTGTAAAAAGTTTGAAAAAAATTATTGGACGCTGATGACGTCACTAGGAAATGCGCGCGAAAATTACAAAATAAAAAATGGCTTGTAGTAGATTACTACCAGATTGTCACTTTGTTTGTATATTTTTAGTAAGACTATTTTGAACAATGTATAATAAAACAATTATTGGATTCGGCATACGCATGACATCAAGATCGAATTATCCAGACCTCGGTCAATGTTATCCTCCTCAGCCTTCGCCAGATAACATTGACCTCGGTCTGGATAATTCTTGATATCATGCTCAGCCTCATCCATGCAATAATTGTACATTGTTTCAGCCCCACACTTCCCTGTTACAATCAAAAACCGTCACCAGCTTTTCAGACAGTTGATGTACCGGGGCTATTGAATATATTCCCCGAAACAACAAAGGAAACCGAGAAATGTTAAAAATAAGCAATAAACAACTTGTCGCGTGCGGTTGTCGAGTTATAAGGCGTGAGAGATGCGTGTAGAACACGAGGCAATAGCCGTGTGTTTTGCTGTATTGCCTTTAAAACTCATAATCGTATACAGTGACTAAGTTTTTTTATTTCTTTATAAAATAGTACCGGCCTTTAAATCGTCATGAACAAAGCTAAGGAAACTAGCTTCAGATTACCTATTTTGGGAAAAGCTTATTACTATGTAGCGTTATGTGTGGCTTCGTACAAAACATTGGAGATTTTCGAGTTGAAAATGCACTCAAAGATTTAAACAAACGAGGCCACGATACTACTATAGTGTTAATGAATGTGGCAGTGTATATATTAACACATCCCAACATTACCGATATATAGTGACTGCCGCATAGGCAGTACATATATCAATCGAACCAGTAACTTTCATATGAACTATATTTGTATTTTGGCTGGAGTATCCCTTTAAATACCTCATTATAATTAAGATTTTCTTTATATTCGTTGAAGCAACTCGTCCACCTGTTACACAAAGACCGACATCATCAGGTGAGTAGATTATTCAACTGTACTAATTAATTGACGACATTGACGAACTAAACTTTGACGTTTAAAGGGGAACTAATAATAATAATAATAATTATAATAATAATAATAATAATTATAATAATAATAATAATAATAATTATAATAATTATAATAATTATAATAATTATAATAATTATAATAATTATAATAATATTTATAATAATATTTATAATAATTATTCGATAAAAACATTTCATTAAAAAAGTGACAACTTTTCGACGAACCTCTAAGTACGTCATTTTCAAGTCAAAGTAAAAAGTAAGCAAAGTGTATGGAATATTTATAGCAATTACAATAATTAGATTAAACATTGAAAGGTAAACAATTAAAAACACAGTACTATTGTCTATTATATAAAACGTTTGGCGCTAATCGAGTCCGAAATCTAACTAATTACAAATACCTAATAATTATTCGAAATATGAAGCCACATTTAGCAGTCACTGAATCTATCTATCATCATTCTCCTGAGTTAACTTTCGTCAATTTCAATCCGTGATGCCAACTTCCTCCAACAAAAACAAGAGTTTTCAGACTGGCGGCAAAAAGGGAACTGCTTCTGGAGACATTTGACGTCAAGACGAATGACTTGAGCTACGTATTTTACCTGTCGGGTTTTACAGAAGTGTTTGATTTCGGTAGTTTTTATTATTTCCTCAACTTTTCATTGCTGAACTTGAATGCCCAATCAATTTCTTCTTTTTGGGATGCTGGTATCTTTTTCGTTCTTGGGGGCATTGTCGCGTTTGAATCTCACGTGTTGAAGAACTTTTTAGAGGCTGTTGAGAGGCGTAGGGACGTTTGCCTGGATAGGACGTTTGCCGCGATAGGACGTTTGCCGGGATGGGACGTTTGCCGGCATAGGGCGTTTGCCGGGATGGGATATTTGCCGGGATGGGATGTTTGGATGGGACGTTTGGCGGGATGGGACGTTTGGCGGGATGGGACGTTTGGCGGGATGGGACGTTTGGCGGGATGGGACGTTTGGCGGGATGGGACGTTTGGCGGGATGGGACGTTTGGCGGGATGGGACGTTTGCCGGGATGGGGGTAGTTGCCCCGGCTACCCCCCTCCCATCGCAGGGCTGGAAACTATAGAGTCGGGAAGGCCACTACAATCATGGAAAAAATATCGTAGACTTTTTGAATTTTTATACTATTTCCTCCTCCCCCCGACACAATGTTGGTATATTTAGACGATGTGACTTGCAAATCGACTTTAGCTTGACCAACATTGTGTAGGGGGGAGGGGGAGGCAATTTTAGGGCAATAAGCGGATGAGTTTGGGAGGTACACGCATATTTTTATAACATATTCTTAAATTTGGATATAGTTTAACAAAGTCTACAGGTATTTTTTCCAAGATTGTCTCTAAATAAAAAGAAATTGACTATGGGAGACTAAATGTTTGGAGGAAAGAAATTTTTCAATTTTATGATATTGCTAGACTGAGAACAGAGGGACTAGAAAAAAACAATCTATATACGTTTCGGGGGGGGGGGGTTGGTTGGCAAGGCTATCTCGCGGGCTCAGCTGCCAGCTTTGATACGATGATGGCGTAATGCGTATTCTTACATTATGTTACATGTTACAGCATGTTACATCATGTTACACTACATGTTACACTGCATGTTACTGTTCAATTGTTAGATTATATTATCAATCTTTACATGTTACAACATGTTACACCTACTTTTTAAAAGTAAATATAGTTTATTTTAAAAAGTATAGGTGCAACATGTTGTAACATGTAAATAATTATAGTTGGACATAACAATTTTAGTGTAACATGTAGTGTAACATGTAGTGTAACATGGTGTAACATGTGGTAATTTTAGTCAGACTGTTTATTACTGATAAAATAAAAAGACGTTCATTGGGGAAAACACCCATTTTGTGGCAAATGCGTGTACATGTACATTGAAACCATATTCAATAATGTCAAATGTGTACCACGCTGACTGATAATATTCTATAGGTAAGCCTTTTGCAGCACTGTTAGCTGTCTCTCCATTTCAAAGATGTCAAAAATCTAACCCTCTTCATTCAAGTGATTACGATTAGTTCGACTGGTTACATGCTTTACGCCACTTTCCAGCTGAATTCGCTTTGACGTAAAGGAACCTGCCTTCTCTCGGAGACTTGTTACCGAGCGCACTATACTTCTCTTGTCTTGAACGGATAATTTTGTGGGTCTGCCTTTATTTTGCTTTCTCTGATCAAAAACAGGCTCACTATTTAGTGGCTTCTTGGCGTGTTTATAAATTACAGCTTTAGAGTACTGGGGAAACATTTTTAAAAGCGTCTTCCCTCGAATTTTTGACAGCGGGTATGCAGCTCTTATTTGAGCAGAATGTTCCACAGATACTTTTTGGCAAGTTTTTTTAGCCATCTAAAATGAAAAAATGCTACCATCCAAATACTGCTCAGAGGTAACCACGTCAACGTTTCAAGATTGAACAGGTAAAGTAAATTACGTGAACCCAATTGAATAAAATACGTTTCACCTGAAAACAGATAATCTACAGAAAACATCCAAAACTGTCCATCCCCCCGTCATCAAAAAAAAATTAATGAAGCCCTGAACTATATTCCTTATATATGGTCCTATATATTTTTCAACTTTGTATATTGAAAATTCACGTTCAATTAATCTCAGAAAATGATCTAGTACGTGTCCTCTTTTTCAGACAATCATGGAAAAAATATCGTAGACTTTTTGAATTTTTATACTATTTCCCCCTCCCCCCTCCCCCCTACACAATGTTGGTATATTTAGACGATGTGACTTGCAAATCGACTTTAGCTTGACCAACATTGTGTAGGGGGGAGGGGGGAGGCAATTTTAGGGCAATAAGCGGATGAGTTTGGGAGGTACACGCATATTTTTATAACATATTCTTAAATTTGGATATAGTTTAACAAAGTCTACAGGTATTTTTTCCAAGATTGTAGCCGCGTTTGCCATCACAAACATCTGCAAATATTACGGTTTTTGTGACTTTTTTAAGATATGATTGGTTTTCATAGGTTCTTGTCAAGATAAAATCAGAAGCTGCCCAACTTTCAAATCTCGTGGATATTGCGCGTCGAGTCACAGGTTCCATCCATACATGAAAGGAAATTGCGCTAAATCTTGTGGGTTTTGTGAAGGTATGTAAGGAGGATTATTTAGATGTTTAAAGGTGCCGTCAAGTCCATTCTGTGCATGTGTGGTATTTCAAACGTGAGGGAGGACTCCCAATGTCAACAAACTTCATCTGTGAATAGGTTGCGACTGTTCGAAAGCGAGTATTCGACCAAATAGCGAGTGGAACACTGAAGATATTAGTTTAACTTCTGTCTATAATAAAAAGCCGAAGGGAAAATGGAATCTTTCGTAAAGAATTGCAACAGAAATTTGAATTAAACCATAAATATAAATCGGATTAAAATGCCTATCTCACAGTATAATATTTGGGTCTTCTTGAGAAAAATTATAATATATCTTGTCTGCCGAGTTCATCTCATCTTCAGGGAGTTTTTCGCTGTCAAAGTTACCGTATGTGATGTCACAAGAGGCGTTCCAAGCCAGTTTTCTTTTGTTACTTGACACAAAATGCCTCTGTGACATCACATCCGATAACTTTAACAGCAAAAAAGTTCATGAAGATGAAATTTTTGCTTAATTATTGATAATTTAATGTGATTATTTTATAATTTTTTAACATTTTGTCGCTGTGTGATTATCGAGTTTTATTATATGGCACAAGCTACTTCCGGTGAAATTGCGTGCTCTGATTGGCTGAGACACGTCACGTGCCGGTTCGTTATTTCCCGTAATGGACCGGTCCGGATTACGGATTTTGTCAACCATTTTGTTTACAAAGGAGCCGAACAACGATAGGAAACTTTGAAAAGCAGTAAAAATTGAACGAATTTAGTAAATTTAGTAAATTAAGCACTAGATAAACAGTCTAAAAGAGAGGCTTACTATCATGAAAGCAATGGAAGACAAGAACAAGATTGAAAATGACGAAACGTATGGAAAGTATGTTGTTTAAAAATACCATGCCATATAATAAACCTCTTATTAACCTCGACCGCTTGGTCATTACGGGAAAATATCAGACCTCGGTCTTTTATGTACGAACCTCGCCCTACGGGCTCGGTCCGTACTGTCAAGACCTCGGTCTGATATTTTCCCGTAATGACCGCGCTCTCGGTTAATAAGAAGTTAATAATGGCACTCGAGAAGCAAGTAAAACACCTATCGCCTCGTGTTTTACACGCATCTCTCGTGGGATTATAACTCAATAATCACACGCGATAGTGTACTTATTTGGTGTTGTACTCATAGAGATGATAAATAAAACTAGAGGGGGATTCCAATCTTCATTTCAGTCAACCCCAGGTAACCAATTGAACGCCGCCATCTTGGATAAATTGGAGGGCGGTTTTATATTTATATTTCATATTAAACCAATCATTTTGATCTTCTACTCAGCAGAAAATGGTCCAAGTAACAACAGAACAACAGGTTTAATCGCCAAATAGACAAATAGTGAAAAATTGCAAAAATTGTAGAATTTACGATTCCTTGTTTTGGACCGCGAGGTTCTCGAATTGCAGCAAAACGCCTGGATTGGTTCCAGGCCTTTTTTTAATTTTACCCTCCAATTTGCCCAAAATGGCGGCGTACAATTGGTTACTAAATTCTAATAAAGAACGGTTATTAAAAGACGAAATAAGCAAAAAAAAATAGAAAACCTTCACATTTTTTGTGTTCTGTTTGTTGTAAGAATATCAAACTTATAAATGTTTTCTTATTGAAAACTTATTGAAAACTGTAAAAATCAGGAAAAACTAAATCTTTATGCCCGGGTAGCCGGGCTACTTTCGAAATTAGTGATACTTTCGGATGGGCGGTTACTTTCGGAGGGCTCTTACTTTCGGGTTGTTATTTTTAGCATCGGCCAAGTTTTAACCATTACTGTACATTTTGCACAACGTTTCAAAGTTGAACGATGACAAAGATAAACTTATAACTACTGTCTGAAATTCCTGAATCTTTGATATTACTGTTTTATACATGTTTTAATCCATGCCATTCAAAATACATTGTTATACAGATGTTACAACTTATTTATACAATAGTTATAGACAATAGTTATAGACACCGGAAGCGGCTACTTTCGAGGGGCGGTTACTTTCGAGATTCTACGGTATTTTAACAACTGTACGGTATTTTTGAGCCGGGTTTTTAACACTCGTGAAATGTTAAAATCTCCGCATAGTCCCCGGGGTCGGGGGTCCGTAGTTTCAATTGACTAATGCATAACCGCGTGGTCATTTGGGCTTTTATCAATTTTGTGCACTTTTCTGAGATTACTTAAGTTGATCCAAAAACTGACTGACAAACGTGTTCAAATTTTGGCTTTATCCAATCATAGGGCGTGTCACTGATCTCAAAAATAGGACTGGATTGAGCTTTCTATTGTATCTGATGAGCTGATAATTACACTGGATAATTAGAGCCAACGGCAGCCATTACTAACGGACCAAATTCGCAGTAAATCTGTAGGTAGGCCATGAATCGTTTTGCCCAGTAATTTGAAAAATGTCTTCTGTCCCTCTTTATAGTAAAATTATTTTATTCTGTCGATGGTAAGAGCACATAATCCAACAAGAAACCTCATATAGGATCCTCGGTTGGTCCCTTAGTAATGGTGGCGGACTTCCGGCTTCATTTTCTGAACAATAGTTGCTCGACCCAGTCTTCAGATCATTACATGGGCCGTGCTTATCGCGTTATCGTTCCAGTCTGTATATAGTTTGATGGTTTCCACTGATCAGGAGTGAAAATCAAGCGATTATTTTGGCCAGCTGCATTGTTCGACAGATTCTCGTGGTTATCTGACATTTGATTTTCTCTCCCGATCGGATCTGTAAATGCGCTCAGCGGCCATCTTCAAATCGAGTCCCTCCAAACGAGCCCACGTGTCTTTGCTGTTGTAGTTCGTTCCAGTTTTCTGGGCGCTCGTTTTGTTATCGGCAAAGTCTATAATCTGTTTGCTTGTTGAATACTTGAATTGTTCTTGAGCGCTCCGAACACTTCAGTGACGAATCGAGAGCAAGTTAGGGCAATGCTCGTTTCTCACTTTGTTGTTGTTGTAATTGTTATTATTATTATTATACAATATATACTCATATAATTTCGATTGTGATTGGCTAAAAAACCTACAGACAATTATTGATGTCTTGCCACCTACAAAATATAAAAAATATAAAAAATGTCTGTAGGTGACGTAATTGTCTTTGCGTGGTTTACTTCCTAAACTCCCTAAAGGCTTCTACATCTTATAATTGTATAATAAAACAATTATTGGATTCGGCTTACTCATGATATCAAGAATTATCCAGACCTCTGTCAATGTTATCAGCCTTCGGTTTCGGCAGATAACATTGACCTCGGTCTGGATAATTATTGATATCATGATCAGCCTCATCCAATAATTGTTGTTGTTGTCGTCGTCGTCGTCGTCGTCGTCGTCGTTGTTGTTGTTGTTGTTGTTGTTGTTGTTGTTGTTGTTGTTGTTGTTGTTGTTGTTGTTGTTGTTGTTGTTCTTGTTGTTGTTGTTGTTGTTGTACGAATCGCTGCTCAGCAGCATAGTTTTAACTTTTAGGGGGTTCAGGTGGGTCGTCTTGTGTAGACAAAGATCGACGCTGTCCAGGCTGGAGTAATTACTGTCGTAGCAATAAATATGTGAAAGATAATTGCAAGAAAACGTGTGGCAACTGTTAGACGAAGAGTACTGTGGTAAGTTATTTGACAATTGAAAAATTGAGATAAGTAGGACAGATAAGGATTTATTTTTATTGTTTATTCAATCCAACGTCCTCTGTAGGGATATGAATCAGTACACATTTTGACATATACGATGATGTATAACTATTATATAACGAACATTTTATTACCATCTATTCACTATCCCTCTACTCTATATGCCCAGAGGCTAATGCCCATCCAAATCTCCATTCGATCGTCAGTCCATTCGTCCATCCATCCAATCATAATTCCGTCCGTCCATTCGTCCGGACGTCACGGTCCATTCGTCCGGCGGTCCACTGACCGTCACGGTTCATTCATTCGTCCATTCGTCCGTCCGTCCATTCATTCGTCCGTCCGTCCTTCCGTCCGGCCGTCCATTCGATCGTCCGTCCGTCCGGCCGTCCATTCGTCCGTCCGTCCATTCCTCTGTCCGCCCATTCGTCCGCCCATTCGTCCGTCCATTCATCCGCCCGTCCATTCGTCCGTCCGTCCATCCATTCATCCGCCCGTCCGTCCATTCGTCCGTCCGTCCATTCACCCGTCCGTTCGTTCATTCGTCCGTCCATTCATTCGTCCGTCCATGCGTCCGTTCGTTCGTCCGTCCGTCCGTCCATTCGTCCGTCCGTCCGTTCATTCATTCATTCGTCCGTCCATTCATTCATTCGTCCATCTATTCGTTCGTCCGTCCGTCCATTCATCCGTCCGTCCATTCATCCGTCCGTCCATTCGTCCGTCCATCCATTCATCCGTCCGTCCATTCGTCCGTCCATCCATTCATCCGTCCGTCCGTCCATTCGTCCGTCCATTCGTCCGTCCATTCGTCCGTCCGTCCATTCATCCGTCCGTCCATTTATTCGTCCGTCCATTCGTCCGTCCATCCACTCATAATTCATTTCTACCATTTTATCCTCAGTTGAAGTTCAACATCATGTTCCTTCATTGTGATTCTCATTTTCTAGATATTAATTACTCAGTGAACAAGGAAAATCCAAGCATATTAAAAGAATCTCCTATAGATGATTAAAACTTAGAATGGATATTTAGAATGATAAAATGTAGAATGAAAACTTAAAAACTGGAGAAATAAACGAGCATTAAAATTCCCATGCCGTCTGATTTAGTAACATTGTTTTGTGATACTGCAGTATTGCCAATCAATGGTGGGTCCTCTTCCTTTAGTACTAAACTGATAAGAAAATTAAATCTATTTTTCTAAAGTGCCTATGCAATGAAAAATTCAGTTGTAAAAGAACTCTTTTGTTTGAAAGAACTCTTGAAACTATAAAAACTAACCACTTACAACTTTTTCATATCTCACTTCATTCCATAATGACTTATTGAAAAATTCTACATATATATCTTGATCATTATCACATGGAATCATTTGATGATTTACAGATATTTGATGTCATTGGATACATCCACGCACATGCACCTGCATTTCAAGTGATTTCATTACATAATCTCAAGGATATACAAAGGTTTTCAATAAGCATTATGTATTGTGATATCATAAGTATGATCATTTACATATTAAACAAATCTTAATATCTCAAGAGTGAAGTGAGATATGAAAAAGTTGTAAATGGTTAGTCTTTATAGTTTCAAGAGTTCGTTCCAGTTTCAAACAAAATAGTTATTTTACAACTGAATTTTTCATTGTATTTTTGGTCTGGTGGTTACCACCCGCCAGGTTCTCAGGCCTCTTTTCTCTCAAAATCACGCGGGCCGAATCATAAGAGGCCTGGTGGAAAATGTTTCGTGTTCCCAAATGGGTGAGGCTATTCTGCACTCAGTTGATGTAGTGACGTCATATCGACAAATCGTCGGAAAATGTTCGTAAATATAGCTAAACCAAGAAGATGGCGCTGTGTGGTTGGCACCATAGAATCACTAATTGAACTACATGCCAGAAGAGTGAGGAGTTATTCTTCATCTTCCAATATTCTCAGGAGTGCTAGTGGCGATGTTTTGATTACTTGGACTTTTTCTCTTTTTGATTACTTGGATTGTTTATATGTTGTTTTAATGTTTTTAGTGGCGCAGCGCTGCTACTGAGCCTACTCCAGTCACTCAGATGCTGCACTCAGTTGACGTCTTATTCATTATTTTCATTCAATCATAACTGGGTCATGGGTGGAAAAAACTGTTTATTATACAGTCGTCAAGTTCACAAAGTAGCCATACACTGTAGGGAGCTGGGACATACATCGATACAACGGACAAAACAATTGGCCCATTTTCCCACATTTTTAGTCTTTTGTTTACAAGTTCAAGCCCGTATTCATTTTGAATTAAAATTCGCTGGGAATATTATATTTCGCGCAACGCGAACATGACCGAGCATTTCCCGACGAACTTCGTGAATTGTTCGGAGTGCAGAATAGCCTCACCTAATTAATGTAATTATTCATGAGCCACATTTATTCTGCATTAGGAGCCTTAAAAATTCTCACTGGTATTGTTTCTTATCTATTCTACTGCTCAAGATCGAAATTATCCTGGTCGTTGTTTATTTGGAGAATTATCTAGCGTTCTTTAATCGTAAAAAGTGGAGAGTCGGACAATAAACATATTATTTTTCTATTTCTTCTAAGTTTATCGAAGTTCTCAGCTTATGTATCGATCTTATATACTTGTCAAACGTTATTTTGATCATATTTAACGACTATCAGATCGACGTCAACATGTAGTTGTATAAACAAACATTGTTCTCGTAAACCCGCCGACTGAACTAGCGCTAAATAGCCTTTTAAATAAACATTTATTGGGTTTAACTCACATAAATTCGATCAAAAATATAATTGAGCAGGAAGTGTTGCCTTTGCAACAATAGCAGCAAATGGTAAGACCGGTTCAGGTCTTCTCGGATAAACTACCTTAAATCGCAGGCCCTCGGAACCCCTATCAATTGGCATGGGCTTCTAACCTGTTGGTGTATTCAGTACATCTAATAAAGTGTTAAATATAATAAACTGATCTAAAGAATTAATGCTTAACTCTTTCCTGTCCGACACAGTCAAAAGGGGTCATAGAAGATCCCGAAGTCGTCAATCGAAAAACACGGCACACGGTAACGCAAGATTAAAAATTGAAATTCGACAAGCGCCAGGCACATGAGATCCACTCACACGCCAAGTTTGATTTTATTTCATAAACAACTCTGCAATTGGTGGCGTTTTGAATTTTCATGATGCTGGGCGCCCAAGATGGCGTTTTCTAGCAAAATGGAGGTTTTTCAACCTGATTTATGATAATTAATGCTAATTTATATTAACATAATGTATCTTGTTCGGGAAATTCAAAAGTACAAGTAAAAGCCGGTTTATCGGGCTTTCAGAAAATGTATAGGTTTCGCAACAGTTATGGATATTTCCAGAGATATCGATAGGACAACGAGGTAGTTCAATTTTAGATGTTTTTCAGCCGGACAGGAAAGAGTTAAACTTGCCTATGGTAACGAAATATTCAACTCCATACTAAAATACCACTTTGGTACTTTGTGATGTACTGAATATTATGGTGCTATCTTTTTTCAATCACTGTACGAGAAAGTGCTTTTATCGACGTTCAAACATCGCCATTTTGATAGAAAAAATGTCCAGAGTAGCAGTCTAGTGACGTCATACGTTAGAGTCGTCGATAATATTGATATGTTTTTATAAGTTGGCCACGAGAATGCGTAATCTTCATCTTTTCGCTATGTCATGTCAGCTTAACAATCATTACACGAGAATTTGACGAATTTTGATGGCATGTTGTAAAACATGGACTGGTAAAACATCATGAACTGATAAAACATGGACTGGTAAAACATGGAGGATTAGGATCTTTGTTGTTTTGGGGTTAGCGATTATTTGTTATAAAACATGGACTGTAGCTGTGAATGTATGATGTCTACATTAACAAATAATCGCTAACCCCAAAACAACAAAGATCTTAACCCTCCATGTTTTATCAGTCCATGTTTTATCAGTCCATGTTTTATCAGTCCATGTTTTATCAGTCCATGTTTTATCAGTCCAGTCCAGTCCAGTACAGTATAGTTCAGTCCATGTTTTACAACATGCCAATTTTGATCACCTTCCTGAATCTGTTTGGGTTTACCCACGCGATGGGCGCGGTCTACTTTTTCTCTAAGCAGATTGATCTTCAATTCATTTTCACAAAAACCGAGTACCACATCGTAACAATTCTCTCCGGCTTCCTCTGATTGCCCAAAAATATGAATGTTATTTCTACGCGAGTTTGCTCGTTGTCATTCGCCATTGCCTTCGTCTCAGCTATAGCCCTTGACCTTGTCTAACATTTCGTCACTTCACGTGTAACATCTTCAGGGCTACCATTTTAAATATTCTTTTATGTGCATATAAATTAGCCTTTACAACCTCTTTACAATCTCGTATCGGCAACACACAAAAGAGGCTATAAAGGCTAATTTTGAGGTACATAAAGGAATATTTAAATTAGCCGCCATTAAACTAACACTCCTTGAAGAAATTAAGACTCCTTGGAGTCTACTTTGATAGTTTACTTCAATGGAGTGATCATATAACAAATATATATCAAACTATAAACAAAAGACTTTTTTTATTTAAACGAATGCGCCAAAATCTACCTTATCATTCTCGTATTATGTTCTATGAGTCATTAATCTATCCTTACCTTCTATACTGTTGTACTGTCTGGGGCAATCAGCTTCTAATGAGAGACTCAACGATCTTTTGAAATTACAAAAAAGGTCAGCTCGCATTGTACAGCAAGCAACTACTTACGACCCTTCAGTTAAGTTATTTATAAAACTTGAATGGATTCCAATACCAAACTTAATTAAAATGAGAAAACTCATTTTGGTGTTCAGTCTTTTAAAGAACAAAGCTCCAGCTAATTTTTATAATCTTTTCCAATTCGTTAATGAAGCGCACAGTGTAAGCACAAGATTTTCACTAACAGATCTGAAAGTTCCGAAAGTATTGAGCGAATTTTGAAAAACAAAAATCTCATACAGTGGAGCTGTTGTTTAATTCTCTACCAAATTATTTAAAAGACATTGATAATATTATGACTATTTCTAACTTCAAAAAAGCTCTAAAAAACGTTTTTCTTGAACAAAACAAAAATGCAAACCATTTAGAAGAGTTTTCTTGTACATAATGTAAATATCAACTAACCTGTAACTGTAGTCAATAATCCTATTTTATGTATTTTTAATTAATATTACTATTTTCTTTCAGTGAAGGCCATCAGGCAGAATACTATTGTAATAGATGTATTTACCTTCTTTAAATAAAGTTGATTAGATTATTAGATTATTATGAAAGAGTTCTATATTGGGTTATAATCACTGATCTCTAAATAAAGACTGGATCGAGCAACTATTGTTCAGAAAAAAAATGAAGCCGGAAGTCCGCCATTACTAAGGGACCAACTGAGGATCCTATGAGGTTTTTTGAAGGTTTATGTGCTCTTACCATCAACAAAATAAAATAATTTTACTATAAAGAGGACCAGAAGACATTTTTCAAATTACTGGGTAAAACGATTCATGGCCTACCTACAGATTTACTGCGACTTTGGTCCCTTAGTAATGGCCGCCGTTGGCTCTAATTATCAAGTGAGAGAAGCCTAATATGAGACGTCAAATTAGGTTCAAGATATTATGCATTTAATGTTAACAAAGAAACTATATTGGCCAGACACTAAACCTATTTCGCGAGCGTCACAGTTTGATTTGCTTGCAAACTCAGAGCTTCTAATGATCTCTCGTCAATTTACATTATTCAAATATGCAAGCTTCAAAATCAGCTCATCAGATGCAATAGAAAGCTCAATCCAATTCTATTTTTGAGATCAGTGATTATGATTTCATGTTACGAGGTTCCAAATATATTAGCATATATTAGCCACAGAACGATAGATATATTAGCAACAGAGCTATAGATATGTTATCCGATAGTTCGGCCGAACTATTCGTCGTTGAATTCATTTGGGCGACGCTGTATGGACACACAGGACGAATGCCTGTTTCGATTCATCGGCTAATACTAGCTCGCCTGCAAATTATGCACGTATACGTCGATGAACTATTTGACACATGCACATGATAACAACATATCGGTGTCGAGAAACCAGCGAAAAGTAGCAGTTGCAGCGAGTATTGTGTTGGGCAGAACTCATCAGGAAATAACCCTCTCCGCCTCATTTTGGACATTGTCACTATATTCTGGCAGGCTGCAGGTATCGTACACATTTGGTTTTGATTCCCATAATATGACAAGTTCCTCTTCCTTTTCTATAAGCTCCACGCTGCATCGTTGATCACGGTCGCCATTTTCTTTGTTTGTCATATGATGCTTCGAAGGCTGCATGTGATTGGCTAAGGAATTTTATGCACAGAATGAGTCGCCAGCGATAAATATTCGGGCGAAACTGATATCAAACATGCTTGATATTGGCGAATTGTGTCGGCCGATGATCGGGCGAATGTCGTAAAGCTAGACATACTCGGCGAAATTTGCGCGCGATCGGTTTGCCAGAGCGTTTCGCCGTAAGGGACCATTCATTATTTATGCCAGGGTGGGCCTGGCAAGAAAGAGGGGTGGGCAAACCTAAATTTTTCACAGTTAGAGGGGGGACCACTCAGAAATTATAGGTTTAGGAGGGGGCCATCTATTTTATTTTATTGTTGATTAATATCAATATACCCTATTCTAAAATTGACATTTGATGTTTGAATATTACCACACATAGCTGAAAAAGTCCAAGTGCATATGATGAAGTGAGCTACCAGCAATATCGTTCTGTATCATATACAAAAACTGCTAAAAAACTCACATTTTCATTTTGTTGCTTCAACTTAATTATTTATCTGCTTATTTAATAATACTACATATTTATATACCAAACGATGATGATGTTTTTGATATCAATGATGTTAATTTGATGTTGTTCAAAAAATGTTGTTTTAATTTTTTAAAGATCAAATCTACCTGAAAATTGTTATGCTCAACTTTCAATACTGCATGTTAACTTCTTACTTTAAGTTCCTGCTAATAGCAGGGTTTGTTCTAGTGATCAAGGCCATAAGGTAAACTCAATGATTATAGTTAATATTTAATATGTTATTATTTTTTGTATTTGTGCAAAAGGTAGAATGGGGTTGGATTTTTAAATCTTATGTACAAGGGGGGTCATGGAATTTACTTTTTGTATTAAAGGGGTTCAGGAGGTTTTGTTCAAGTTATTGATGAATCTTGCCAGACCACCCCCGGGCATAAATAATGAATGGTCCCTAAAAATTCGCCTAGTGTGTCCCAGCCTTTATTTAAGAAATAAAAAACGTGTCGCGTGTGATTATCGAGTTATAATGGCACGAGAGATGCGTGTAAAACACGAGGCGATAGCCGAGTGTTTTACTAGCTTCTCGAGTGCCATTATAACTCGATAATCACACAAGACAAAGTCTTTTATTTCTTTTATAAAATAACACCATTAAATTAACAATAAAGCCATGAAAAATGTAGATTTACCTGTTATAAGAGACGTTGCTAGCACATAGCGACGCACGTTGCTAGGAAGCCTTTGATGAAATTAGCGATGAAAATGCACTCAACATTGCAGCCGTTAAAACATTCTGTTGTGAATAGTACCTTGATTAGCTTTGTAGCTCGCGAGGAACACGTCAGCTTATGCTTTATTGAGTTATATGCACGGTTTTTGAGCTCAGTAACTTTTATAATAGTATTTCAACACTGCTATTTCAATTGCTACAAATAATATTTGGCTTACGTTTCATAGAAGAATCCTGAATTCAAAACATAGTCCAACTCCAAACCTTACCCTAATCTTAAGCCTAATACTTACCCTAACTCTTACGATAATGCTTTATTTTAGAAATAACATCGAGCTGATTTTATTTTCGAATTTTACTACCGATAGTATACGTGACGTACCGTTTCTGGAATTCTATGAAACTTCACCACATAAAGCATCGGAAACGTATTTGTCAACAACGTTTAACCTTCTTATACACAGTGCTTTATTTAATACTTTATAAATTTTATACTCCTAAATCACTACACTGGGAGGTTTACAGGTATACAACTAGAATATATATATATACATATGTTATGACAAACGATAATAAAATACAATTACATAAAAAAACATTACAGGAACGAAAGTACAAAATTAATTAAAGTGCGCATGACACGAAAATTAAGTTTGCCTTATTTGAAAGAACACTTCAAATGACAGAGTAACATCTTCTGTAGTTTTTAGCTTCCTTGCTTCGTTATTGAGATATTTCAGTTTGTATTATATGCAAATGACAATGGTGTGACGTACATATGCATAATGACTTATCGGAGAAGGTTATATATCTTTGTGGTTATTATCACACAAAATCACTTGAAATTCTGCAATTTCCATGTTTTTGGAAATACTCACGCACATGCTTCATTCACATGTGCGTCACACCATTGTCATTTGCATATAATACAAACTGAAATATCTCAAGAACGAAGCAAGGAAACGAAAAACTACAAAAGATGTTACTCTGTCATTTTAAGTGTTCTTTCAAATAAGGCAAACTTATTAGGAATAACGCATGGACTTAATAGAAGTCATACGGCAAGAGTTATGAAGCTTGAAGCGCTAGATATAAAAGAGAGGTTATCAAATGAAATGTTATATTCCATGTAACTATGGTCCTGGGATAAAATGAGTATTTGTATATATCGTCATTGCAGTGAATCCGTTGGTAAGGATAAGTGTTGGGCAACCTAGATACTCTACCTAAAGGACGCACCTCATCAGGGAGTCTGTTACCTACAAGACAATATAAAATATTGTGGCTTGATATAGTAACCTTCGTCAAGAGAGTCCAAGCCTAAATTTTCAAGTATAGGAGAGACGTGACTACTCCTAGTCTTCTAGAGTAGTCACCCAACAGGGTAGCTTTCCGACCTCGGCGTACGTCAAACGTTGGTCAAATGGCGTGACATGAGTTTCCACGGGCACAAATCTCTGGGCGTAGAGGCAACGGGTTAGGTTTAGTGTAATTGCATAATTAACACCTACAATCACTCTACTTACCCATGTGGATGGTAAGGTGCAGACCTGTATGTTGCTCACTTTTCTGGCAGTTGCTCAGTTACTTGGATTCAGGTCTAAGGCCAATGATGTAACGATCCCCCGCCTTGAGGTGTCTACCAATTAGGTCTGCACCTATCACACCGAGCTTATCGGTGGAATATGTATTGTATTTCTAATCGTTATTTTTATTTATTCATTTTATTTTATACATTTATGTATTTTATTTTTTTATTTTTGGGAGGGATGGTGGGCAAATTTCCTCCGTACCCAAACCACCTTCTATTAGCTCTGCTACTCTGCGTGCCCGCTGTCTCAATGCGTAATGCCTATTCCACCGTTGCTTTTAAGCCTTCTCTCGCCCCAGACCTTGCGCGTTCCTTTGTTGTTAACCTTGGTTGTGACTAACCTCATTTACATAATAAGTAAAGCTACCCTCACACTCCTCACAGTCGCCAATAAGCCAGTTCGTAATGTCGACTTCGTATCAAAATGACGCGTTCTACGTCGGGATAAAACTTATTTTAATTCATAACATCAGGCTGAGGAATTCAGTATAACGAATTAATTGCAACTGTAAATAGAAATGCAAATGTCTATTGTGGTTTTAGCCTGATGTTTGAATTGAAATAAGTTTTATCCCGACGCAGAACACGTTATTTTGATGCGCAGTCGACATTACGAACTGGCTTATTTGTGTCGCATATTGAATCCGGGAGTATAACCCACGGCCACGCAACGCCAATTTTATCGTTGCCTATAAGCATTGAATTTTTTTGACATGGAGTCAAAAACCTTAGCAACGCAAATCTGAAACGGAAGTCGAAGTTGATAAGTGTAACGCACAAATTGAAAATAAATAAAATAGAATGATTTCAAATGTGAAGAAAACTAAGGCAATGGTCATGGGATCCAGACAGGTAGTAAACAAAGCCGTGATAAATTAGAAATTCATCTAAATGATGAAACTATCGAACAAGTTACCTCTTCGACTACCTTGGGGTCACATCTCGAGATTGTGTAAAAAAACACACAATGAGTGAATTTACACGCTGTAAAATAACACATCTTACGAGTGTTTCATCCAAGCTTTTGAAATCGCACACCATTCGAGTTTTTTACACACCATGTGCGTTTTGTTTTAATCAAGTGTCTAGTTTTTTACACACCATGTGCGTTTTTGTTTTAATTGGTGTCTTCATCAGGGGTGATCGTTGTAAAGTTAGGATCCCTATTTATACCCTCATAGTTAACCGACGATGACACGTTATCTGTTAACAAGATGCAAATAAACCACCGTCATCGCGATTCATTGGGGCGTGGGCGCTATTGATATATGCCAAGCCTCCAGACAACGTCTTTGATGGTACCGCAGATTAGTGGTAATAATTTTCCAACGCAGTCTCATGGTAGGTTACGCACGCGTGCTCCAACAAAGCAGAATTTTCCTTTTTTGAAAAGAAAACAGCCTTTTGGTGTTCTTTTAAATGCGTACGAAACTGACGTTTAGTCTGACCGATGTACTCCTGATCACAGTTAGTGCACGGATTGGAATAAATACCGTCTTTCCTCTGTTCCTTCGCCACACGTTCCTTAGGTTTTGAAAAAATATGGCCCAACGTCACGAAAGGTTTTTAAACAACCGCCAAAACCCATCACCGAACTTTCGTTCTCAGAGTTTGATGTACGTGGTGGTGTAACTGCAGGTTTTAAACAGTTTTGAATAATTTTAAACACATTGGAGTGTCTAAACGTTGGGGAAAAAACTAGTTAGTAACGTCAAACTATATGTCTGATTTATCGCATGGTTGCGTATAGGGAAATTATTTGTTATCATTTTACACGCCTTTGACCATTACACACCTTTTACGTAGCTACCGCGTTTAAAATATCAAGTGAAATTTTATAATTTGCTTTTCTGCCAAAAGATGTTTTACTGCGGATCTATAAACAAATTCCAACTCTTCCTACTATTGATTATTGCTCAATTATGCGACATCACTGTGGTTACACACTAACATATTCAAAATCGATTTATAAGAAGGAAGAAATAAATGAACACAGGAAATGCGTAGTGATTTAAAACATTTATCTCTACACAGTAGGAGACCATTTTTCAGATTTATAATAATTTTAAAAATTCTAAACCATTTGGCTTGCGCTCATGAGCAATTGATAGGTGTTTTTAAATTAAGAAGTACCCCACAAACAGGGAACTTCGTGATAAAACAAGGCTGCATTTGCCTTAAAGCGAAACATTGGAATTCTTTACCACTAAAGAGTAACCGCGTTCTCGGTTTCGGCACCAAAACTGTGGAATTCATTACCACAGGAAATTAGAAGCTTTGATATGTTGGGTAATTTTAAGTCAGCAGTTAAGACTTTTCTTTTTTTAAATTAATAGTTTTTTGTTCATAGTGGTAATATATGTAGTAGGCTTTACCTTATAATGAAACTGTAATAAGTTTTATAAGTAAATTTAAGAATATATTGTTGTAAGAGCATTGAGACTATTGTATAATGCTCCTAATACGTCTGTTATTATTATAATTATTAAATACCAGAGAGATTACTACTATAAATATGTTTAAACAAACACAGCTTTTTACATTTCTTTTGGATTGTGATGTAAATTCTCACACTTGTATATGGTCTTTAGTGCATTTTGTTTTATACCACTATAGTTTAGTTTTTTATATAATTTGTAAATAATGTTTATCGTATATTACTAACAGTTTTGTATGGCTGAAAGCTAAGTTCTAACAGTTTAAATAACGATTTTTATTATTATTATTTACCATAATTCCCTTGAGCACATAAATACTTGACGTTTTCGCCTCATAATAACCGAAATTTTGATCGCCAACTTTTGATCGCCAAATGGTCGGCCGGAATACGTGTAACCAGGAAGAGGTTCGGTAAAACCTTTTTTGCTTTCAACTTGTTTCGCTTTACTGCACCCAAAAATTAAACTATTTCTGGGTTTTTTAAAAAGCGAGGTAGTACATAACATATATATCGCTCTGTTGCTAATATATGCTAATATAGACGATACGTGGACGATCGTCAAGCCGCTCATATCCTCAGAAAAGTGATTCTGAGTCGCGTACATGAATCTAACCTGTAACCTTCTGATTGCCGGTGAGACGCTCTAACCATTGAGCTACCGAGACTCAGATGGAGAGCGAAGGTTACAATGATGTACTTGTTCAATTGAGATATGAACTGCCACATTATGTATATTAACGCATCCAAGCATTACCGATATATAGCGACTGCCGCATATAGCAGCTACGTATATATCAATTGAACCATGCAGTACGTCATTGTAACCTTCGCTCTCCATCTGAGTTTCGTTAGCTCAATGGTTCAAGCGTCTCAGTCACTGGCAATCAGAAGGTTACAGGTTCGATTCCTGTACGGGACCCTGAGCTTGACAATCGTCCACGTATCGTCTGTCTACTCCGAGCTCTCCCACAATCACTACAACATTGTGTGTATATTAACGCATATGCTAATATATTTGGAACCTTGTAACATGAAATTATCACCGGACGTACGTTGTGCATATATTTGGCCAGCCCGTTGGCCAGCCGTCATATGAACGCAACAAAATTTCAAGACTGCGAGGCGAGATCTCGCTATAGCGGGGAGCAGCCCGTTTACCGGCACCATATGAATAACCGGTAAACGGGGACCATATATAATGTATACTGTATACTCCGTAAACTATGCAATTCTATCACTGTATATACTTTGTCTATCAATGCTATATACAAACCTAGCACTTATTTTCCGCATTTTATAATATTATATCCGGCACCATTCCTTGGAATTAGGCTGCACTTCCCAGGGGCGGATACAGGATTTTTGAAGGGGGGTGACTTCACCACATTCTCTAGTTACGGAATGAGAAAACACTTATTACTTCTGGTGTACGTTTGTGGCGAACCGCATTATCTAGATCCAGAAAATTTTGATATTTTCATGATCTAGAATCACATTTTCAGCGATGTTTGCGTGACAAGCCCTTTACTAAGCCCAAGGCAACATATATAGATTCAAAACAATTAGAAATCAGAAAATGGAAGAATGTAGAAATAATTCCGAATCGAAGCATATCAATTATAATGTATCGGTTGGGATTGGGAAGGGGGGGGTGACTAGTAACCCCAGTCACCCCCGCTGTATCTTCCCCTGCTTCCTTGCAATAACAATGTCTAGTTTATTGATTTACTTTGTAAGTGGGGTATATTTGTATGTCTGTGACTAGTAAGTATACGGCTATATGACGACCGAGATGATCAAAATTGAACTTATAGAGACACCAAATTATGTTGTGTAAAAAAGATTGGTCCTCGTACCGAAATTTAAGAGTGCTGTACTACCTAATATGATTGTCATGTAAACTGGGTTTTAGAAGTACTCCCTCTGGCGAAAACTGAGAAACTATGAGAGCGTTCATTATTTAGCATGGCTGGGGCCTGGTACCGATGGTTGGGTAAGGGACTGGTCATTACTTATGGTCGGAAATTTAATTATGGTCAGAAATTTTTTATGGTCAGAAATTTAATCGTCCCAACCATTTATGGGTAAAGAAAATCTTAAAGAAGAAAAAATTTAGACAAAGCTCAATTCCCAGGATATGTTCAATACCGATGTCGATATACAAGTTTTAATGATCGATAACAAACCCGCATATCACAGTCTGCAGATCCTACTGTAACTTTCAGATTATTATCTCCCTATACAGAGCAGGAATCCAAGGAAAACAAGGAGAGGAATACAATAACAAAAGCTAATGTGCAATGATGACTAAGGAGAACTAATGATGAGATTCCAATTTTAAATGATGAACTCTTCATTTTTTATGCAAACAGTCATGAAAATTTTGCTACCCAACCCTTCAGAGAAGTGATTTTTTTATACCCAACCATTTAGGTCTTAGAATTTTCAGTTACCCAACCATTTTCTCCTCGGACCCCACCCCGGCCATAAGTAATGATCGGTCCAAAAGCCAAATTTTTGCCCGCAATAATAGGTTGAGTAAATTTGTTTTTGCATTATAAATATTGGGTAACACACTGTCACTTTAATACAAATTACAAAAGAAATAGAATTAAAATACATCAGTGTTTAATGTCTATAGTTTTTTCATTTCATTTAATCAATATTTAAAGAGGAAATTACCTCACTCACCAAAAGGTGCTTTTCAGGAGGGTTCTCAAGATTTATATATATATATATATATATATATATGCCAAGAATGGAAGGTAACAAAAGAGTCACGATATTGGCGAATGGTTTGAGAGCGCTCAATACCATTATAGGTAGAGCGGGATAATAATATATTTGGCGAGAGTTGCGACAGCAAATTTCGCCAAATATATTATATATATATATATATATTATATAATGTTTGTAAATAAAATTAAAAAAAAATAATAATAAAATAGAAGTAAAATAGAAGTAAAAGATAATATAAAATTATTTACAAAGTATGATAATAATTCTTCAAACTAGAGATCCCTGAGATTTTTTATATCATCTTTTGAAGGGTATATTACGTCCCCTGAGATTTTTTATATCATCATGCAGGTAACTTGTTCCATTTATCCATGAACAGCACAGAAGAACGTTGCTTTCCCCAGTTTGTTTTAAATACAGGCTTTCTAAAGGTTATGTGCATGCATATATACCTAGTATCATGTTTATGTACATCTTTACCACTTAAAATATTAAAATTGTGCTCAGACAATTAGATTATTAAAATATTTAAAAACAAATAAATTGCGATTAAAAGTTAATACAGGCTTTCTAAGGTTATGTGCATACCTATAGTATCATGTTTATATGCATACATCTTTACCACTTAAAATATTAAAATTATACTCAATCAGAGTATTAAAAGATTTAAAAACTTAATAAATAAATTACGATTAAAAGTTCAACTGGCAACTTCAACATTTGCTTTAAAGATAACATGTATTGTTGAAGTGTTATACTGTATGATACTGTATATACATGTATAAAATATTAAACATTGAAGTCATATTTACAGTGCATATATATACTTGATATAATGCAGGTATGTAGTTTTACATGTATATATGGTTGCATCAAAATGCTTTTTCACATGTTATTATTATTTTTTATTTTTAGCATGAAGGGGGAAAGTTGACTAAACGCGCCATATGATTACCATATGTTATTTTAATTACAAGGCGGTTTAGATTCTACATGCTTAGTATAGAAAATTTCTAGCATCATATATTCTGCATGTCACACTGCTCCAACCTCGTACCCATGCACTGCTCGCAGCATTTTACTTCTGATAAGAACTACTAGCTGTTATTACTTTTTATTTTTAGCAAGGGGCAAAGTTGACGATTTCGTCAAATCCGACGGCGACGCATTCCTGCACGTACCGTCTCCCTTTCTCCACACCTAGAAAGGTGATACCCTAGCGTAATTACAACGACCATAATCGCATTAAAGAAGGAAAAACGTCAGAGCTTGGAATGTTTTTTGGAATGTTTTCTTCCCATACGAGTCATGACACCCCACCGCTGATATAGAGTTGACCATAGACTGTGAAGAAATCAGTTCGGCTATAGTGTCTTGAATTCACGTACAAGCAAGAACGCAATCATTAAACACAAGTAAGTTAATCACATACGTTGTTGTTTTACTAAATTATATATGTATGTATGGTAGTGTAGAACTGCTGTAGTGAATGAGGGAGTCTGGGAGAGCTAGTCAAACAACACATGGATGATGGATGATTGTCAAGCTCATATATCCTCAGAAAGTGATTCTGACTGAGTATACCGGACAGGAATCGAACATGTAACTTTCCGATTGCCGGTGAGACACTATAATCATAGTGACCAACTGAGACTCCGATGAGGTGTACTGATTTTATTGATATATGTATACTGCCTATGCGGCTTACATTCACTTCAGCGTATATATTATAACACATCCAAGCATTTACTGATAATAACTTCCGCATAGGCACGCATATATATCATTGATATATAACATTACTAGAAATGAGTGGTGTAACTGAAGTGTTGTGGTGCGTAGGCAGTGTACAAACACACACACACACACACACATATATATATTAATATATATACATATATATATATATATATATATATATATATATATATATCGAAAACTCTAAAAGGTTGGTGTAATGCCGAAATAGTGTGCAGTATGAGGTGTATGAGGTTAGCATTCCTGATGATGACTTCAAGCTAGTCGAAACGTTGAATTCTCAATAAATATGTTTACGTTATTCGCAGTCACCGTTATTGTATATTTTATCAAAATACTTAGACTTAGTGGTTCCCATAAATTAAGGTCTATCCTGTCGAGTTATTGACGCATTCTAATTTATTGACGCATTCTAATTTATTGACGCATACTTGAGCCACACGATAGAACCAAAGAGGTCAATATATACAGTAGCTTATAGGATATCTCGAAGACTATTTAATCTATGATCAGTCTGTATAGCCACTGCGCTTCAACGAAGACCGAAGACGACGTTGAACGAGACGGGGAGTGTATTTGCTCATTTCAGGCCGGCCACACAATCAGTCTTGGTTAGATCAATCAATAGACAATATACTCATCAACACTCATTGAGATTCCAGTTAATATATTGTTACAACTTTTGGAAGCTCATTATAAGAAGTCGGATCGAACTAGCTTACATAGGAAATAGGTCGATCTTGGGAAACAGATCGATCTTGTTTATGGGAAATAGGTGCGGAATCGGGCCGGCCTGAAGTGTTCCGGTCGGTAACCCACCCGAGTAATAGGCTGACGTGACTGAATCTCGGGCCAGACTCATGTAAACAACCTACTCAGCAAAAAACACTACATCCAACCTAAAGTCAATCCGAGCCGACTGAACTCAGTTAATACCCCATACCTCAGGAAATACATAATAATCGAAAAAAATAACAGAAAATCTCAAAAAATTTTCAGATAAAATCAATCAATATAAATATGAACGCAGCGTTGTGGGGTGTTAGCGTTGAGATTGATCTACGATATGAGCGTGTGATACGATATTGCATGGTCGATATTCGTTGCACCCGATTCAGATCATTCAGATCTCCATAAACTTTGTTAGTTTTCGCACTTGTGTTGACTGATGACTATATCTATTTCAATTTCTCTTAGCCGATTGGTTCATTGTTTCGACATATTTATTGGCTATGAAAGTGTTGCGCTAATAGGTAGTGTTGAAAAAGAAATCTGAAACTCTATAAAGCCTGGGTGTATGCGTATGAATATTAATTAAAACACGGTTGTTATTTCGCTTTACACAATAACCTGTTTGCTATGCGCAATCGTCTGAGACCGACATCAAATCATCACGGTATCGTCTGAGATTGTACTGTGCTGAGATTGTCCTCGACATGCGCACTGACCGTTTGGGCCTGTAATAAATCTCCCGTGCCAAGATTGCTCATTTGCATACATCGTGCTTTTGAAGAAGATATAATATGTTGGTAGATATATAACCCAGGAAAGCTTTCTCGGATAATTTTACTCATTAGATAAACTTGTTTATTCATGTTTGTTAAGTCTACAAGTTCTCAACTTCGATGCTCACAATGTTCTACAAACAGTTTTGAATTTGCATGTGGTGTTTATAAAAGTAACTTTGTTACGAACACGATATTATATTGTTCAGGTTGGCATAGTAATGATGTTGGGTTATCAGCTATTTTTGTTTCAGTCAATGATAATTTGTAGTTGATGAAGGAATTTTCGCATATACGGCAAGATGCTCTGTACAGAGTCTGTAGTGTTAATTCCTTTCGATAAGGTGCAATCGGAATTTGGCAAAAGGTTTGAGATAACTTTGGTTGAGCGACTCGAGACAAGATTAAAAATTGCACAATCTGAAAATATCATGAATCAATTTTGCTTCAAAAGGTTTGCTTGAACTAGTCATTAACATTCGATTATACAATTCGAGATACAATTCAAGCACAGTGAAAATCTCAGACCTTTCTTGCGCGTGCTGAGATTGCAACCACTTTTCGAACATGCGCACTAAAGAATATACAATCTCAGCACAGTGACAATCTCAGACCGCCACACCTGTATGATTTCGAGTTTTGGATTATTGCTGACCGTTTTGATCGCAGTCACTATTATATTCGATACTGCCATAAACGATTAATTAACAATTATTCACCGGAGACGAAGCGAGGTTTTTATTCACCGATATTCACTGAGCCTGAGGTGAATAATTGTTTTAGTATAAATACACATTTTCCCACTCTTAGGAACAGCATTTCCTTCAAAAATACTAGTTTCTTGACTTTTTTCTCCTGTCACTTTGACAAATCGGCTGGCGGCCATCTTCAAAAAACGCTGGAGGTGATTATCGAGAAATAATCCGAGGTAGCTCGACCAATCAGCGCACGTAATTTCTATAATCACCTAATGTATTTGTACTAAACGCTATTATACCCTCTTTAAAGTTCTTCCACCAAGAAGTTCGTCCAGGTCTAGTCCAGAATCGTCGTTGTCGTTTTTTCTTTTTTCGTTTGTGTTTGTTGGTACCTAGCTGTGATAAAATGGTTAATAAAATTCGTCTTTTCTTTTTACTTTCCGTCAAACGTTGTTGTAATAAACTTAAGTTCAGGTGTAATGTGCTACACAAGACTGTTAGGATCGCCAATATGGAAAACTATGGGAAAACCCAACTATCAACTTCATTTACTTTTTTATTTTTATTTTTTACTCCATTTTTTTCAGGCATTACGATTTCAAATCGTTCCGGTTAGCATTACGGTTTCATGTCATTTCATGCCGGTATCGTGTGAACGCAAGGCAACGATTTCGTTACGGTTTCATTTCGTACCGGCATCGTGTGAACGGGGTCTAAGTGCTTCAATAAGCCTTTTGAATGGTTTGTCCAAAGGTTGGTCGAAAAACAGCAATTGCAAATTTGGTCGTCAATAAAATCAGCAAAACTCTTTTGCTGGAAATTTATCTCGGAAACGAACTACGAAAGGCCACTGGGCAACTGCCAGCTAACCCATTTATAAATTCAGCTCTGTATAGCCTGGCGTGCGTCTTGTCTCCTCGCAAGCGAGGGTGATAATCTCGCCACGGCAGGGTCCATTTCTCACGAAAAGTTTGTGTATATATATATATATATTCCAAGTAGTGAGTATAACGAAAAAGTTATAGCATTGGTATAATATAAAAGAGCGCTCAATACCATTATAGGTAGAGCGAGGTAATATATTTAAAATGAAAAGTTTCGGTTGCTACTCCGAGTTTCACGCGGTTAAGCGATCGTCAGGCAACTGACAGATCGGATTAAGTTACTCCTATTATACACTGGCTAATTAAGTGTCGTGTTACGTGTCTACACGTGGAAAACAGTTCTGATCGTTTGTTTAGCATGTCTTTTGTTCGTCTTTTCATCACTTGAAGCTTTTCCTCCAAACATAGGTTGCATCTTTTAGCTCCGGGTTTGTACGCAGGGATTGTCTTAATGATGGACCATTTGATGTTGTATTTTTTGTCGTTTTCTTTTAGCCTCCAAACGTATTTTGACAGCTCCGTGTCTTGTGAATACCTTTGGTGGCGAAAGGATTTGGTGTGATTTCTGTGGCGGGTTTTAAATTCACCTGACGTTATACCAATATATGATTTTGTCTGTGCGTTGTCGTCTTGGGTGATTTTATGGCAAGCCAAAGTGGACAAAAGTATGTCGAGAATTGTATTCGATGGTCGAGTTGCATATACAGTAGGCGAGTACTGTATACGATACTCGAAAATACATATACGAGATAATCGAGATAAATGAACTATGAACGAGTTTTATAAACAATAGTCGAGAAAATGAACGACAATCGAGAATTATATACGATAGTCGAGATTTTATATATGATAGTCGAGATTTACGACGGTAATTTCGGTCAGCGGACACGATGTATATATCCCATACTTCGTGTTAGTATCATTGATTAGATTATCACAAACATGGCGGACATCGAAGACCTGCGGAACTTTCTTTTAAGTGTTCAAACTCTATTCGGACACTGCAGTCGATCGTATCTGAATAAAGATACAGTCGGTGCCGAATATTGCAAAAACAAACTGGAAAATTATGGTGCTATAATTGTTGCAATCGCTGTGGCAGTGTCTGAAAGTGAAACTGAGGAGGATTTGGTTGGAACAACTGAAGCACGAACTAGCCTTTCAGCAGTACTTTCAGAATTGTTGTCCGCCGTGGAAAGTGCACGGATAAATCTATCCGAGGTCTTGGAAACATTTCCCGCAGAAAATCTGTGTAATTTACCATCAACGTTGCCGAGTACAGGTGGACGACCTGCTTTTGACATAAAAAAGGAACACATTGAACAATTAAGAGATGCGGGTATGGACTGGAAGGCCATTTCAAGATTTCTTGGTATATCTGAGAAAACTTTACAGAGAAGAAGAGCTGAGTTTGGGTTAACTGCAAATTTTTGCAACATAAGTGACGGTGATCTGGACAGGCAGGTGGCAGAAATCCTACAGTTGACACCTTATAGTGGAGAGTCTTATGTCAGAGGAGGTTTGAAAGGGCGACAAATTCATGTTCAACGGGAAAGAGTCAGGGAAAGCATCCACCGTGTTGATCCCATTGGAAGGAGCATACGGAGAAGATATGCCATTTGTCGCCGTGTGTACAATGTGAAAGGTCCCAATCACTTGTGGCACATCGACTCCAACCACAAGTTGATATCCCAAAGATTTGTCGTTCATGGTTGCATAGATGGCTTTAGCCGATTAGTGATCTACCTACACTGCTGTTTAAACAACAAAGCTGACACAGTGTTAAACTATTTTCAAAGTGGAGTCGAAGAGTTTGGCCTACCATCCAGAGTGAGGGGTGATCAAGGTGTGGAAAATGTCGATGTGGCACGTTTTGTGTTGGAGAATCGAGGCATGGGGAGAGGTAGTTTCATTGCTGGTAAAAGCGTGCACAATCAAAGAATCGAAAGGCTTTGGGCTGAAGTCAATAGAGTTTTGTCAGCACTTTATAAAGATATTTTTCAGTTTTTAGAGAATAATGAACTGCTAGATTCATTGAATGAAGTCCATTTATATGCACTTCACTATGTGTATCTCCCACGCATTAATGCAGCATTAGCGGAGTTTCGAATTCAGTGGAACCACCATGGAATTAGAACTGCTAACCACAAGTCACCATTGACACTGTGGTATACCAACATTCAAAATGGTCCCGAGGATCCAATTGTTATCAGTGAAACCTCGTATGGGGTTGATTATGGTGGCCCTTTGCCTGAAATCACCACAGATAATAACATTGTGGTACCCACTCCTGGTGTTGAACTCACTGAGGCCCAAGTTTCCTATCTTCAGGAGAATGTTGATCCTTTACAAGATGATGGAAACAATGGAATTGAACATTATCTTAAGATATTAGATATTTTAGAACATTTCTGAAGGTTGCCATGTTTATAGGTAAGCCTTTAATTAGAAACTGAAAATTCTGACCCCCCCCCCCCCCCCCCCCCCCCAAACAGCACAGTATACTGATCAAAGTTACAACTCCTGCTTATGCTCCACGATGTTCAGTGTAACTCTGTTGTGATATGTTTAGGCCAATCTACTGCATAAGGGACTGTCCATTATTTATAAAGAAAACTGGGTTGGACAAAACGTGTAGTACTGGAGTTAGGGGGAAATATTGTACAGTTTATTTTTGATGGTTATAGATGTATAGTAATGTTAATTATAGAAAATATACAGGGGGTGCAATGTTAAAATAGTTGTAGTGGCCTTTATGTACATTCAGTTGTCACATGTAAATACTGTAGGCTTATATATATACAATTATTATTGTTACAAGTATATTGCACTTGACCGCGCCATGCGATCAATAAGCGAGAGACTGGGGCAAGTTTAATATTTTGAAGCACTCGATCATACAGGGGACCGGGTGTGAAAATTTTGAGTCTCAAACCTTTGGGCGTGTAAAGGATGAATAATTACCATGGTTCCCAACCCAGTATTCCTCAGAAAAAATGAACAATCCCTAAAGTCTGAACAAGCAAACTGCTTTCACAAAAAAGCATACTTACATGTCATTGTTGATCTAATTACTTTTTTCTAATTCATTAATTAACAAAAGAAAACCCCAGTACAAATCATTATAACAATTAATCTAGCAATCATGTTAAGCAATGTCCAGTAACCCCTAATGTTCACACAATGTCAAATGACCAGGCAAACGCATTTGCTAAAGTGTTGCTGAACTCTTCAGACAGTTCATTGTATGTTTGAAATGTGGAAGGCAACTCTAGAAGAGGACCACAAGTGTGGGCAACAATGCGGCGACTGACACCAACTGTATCGGTGAAGGTCACCTGAATTTCCTCAACAGTGATGATGTTGCTCCCCGTTACAAACTGCAACAGCCCTGCTAGCTGGCTTTCACCCAATGACTTGATGTATCTTTTGAGGTGGTCTAAACATGCTCGCTCAACATCAGAGGATGG
Organism: Chrysogorgia sp. JL179-B06; assembly: GCA_035772405.1. Classification (NCBI taxonomy): domain Eukaryota; kingdom Metazoa; phylum Cnidaria; class Anthozoa; order Scleralcyonacea; family Chrysogorgiidae; genus Chrysogorgia; species Chrysogorgia sp. JL179-B06. The sequence goes on from JAYKKM010000375.1 coordinate 4,499,389, forward strand.
CTCTGCCTTTAACAGCTTGATGACACGCTTTGGGGTGGGCCTTTTCTCCTCATACAAAGTGGTCATGGTGTTGACATCACTGAATTCCAAGTAGTTTCTCAATGGCTGCAAATGTGGACTCCATGCAACTGCGATGTACTTCGGTTTTTGCACAAGCTCTTGGTGGGCTAACTCCTCAAAGATTTTTTGCATGCCATCCAGTGTTGGCTGCCGATAGCATTTGTAGCTGCTCAACAGGTCAAGCAAATCCTCGTCGTCAACAGCAATCTCTCCTTTCAAACATTTCCTCATAGTCTCCTCTTCATCTGTTGATGTGTAAGAGGAGAAGGCATCAAGTAGCGATTCCTTGGTTAGGACATCTTCTCCGAACAGGCAGGTGGCTACAAATGCTTTGGACAGGAAAATGGGAAAATACTTATGACTCTGAAAGCCGAACACTATTATCCGGGCAATGCTGACCCACTGGTCCTTTTGGTAGTCATGCCGGACGGAAGGCACCTTTTCCGCAGCGCCAGTTGTCAGGGAGATTTGAAATTCTTTCCAAAATAGGCTGAGCACTTCACGTGTGACGCCACTACCTCTACCTGATTCAGGACTGTTGTTATCAGCTACAATCACAAATGTGATATTGTAATCCAGGATATCTGCAACCATGAACTGTTTAATTAATTCCTTTAACAGGTTGCTTCGTGGCAAGAAAATTTCTTTTGGGTGCCTAATAACCGGTTCCTCTGAGGAAAACAGGGCCTGCGGCAAATCATCATCCGAGACACCTAACATTAAAAAAATATAATTATATAACATTAGAAACTTTAATGTCGGTTCAGTGCACGGTTTGTTTGCAAAAAAAACATGACATTCTTTTAAATCCCAAAAACAAATGTACAATGTAATTTATCTTGGATTGCAATGGTTGATCGGTTACCCGGTGCACGGTTCGGCTAGAAACATTTATACTGCAAACATTATCTAAGTAAAATGCTCACAGCTGTAGTCATGAGTGCTCACAGAACGTTTGGTACATGAAAATATGTCTTGAAATTACTTCAAATTCAAATCAAAAAGCATGCATACATGTATGTGTACAACCTGAAATGTCATCATTGAGGTCATCTAAAACAATTGATGGTATAACTGGCTCTTGCACTGTTGTAGGGTCTGGGACTGAGTGTGTGGGCATCGTTGATGTGGAAGGTTGTGTAATTACAGGGGCTGACTGGTGATGTGTGGGTGGCGTCGACATGGCAGGTGGTACATTTCCAGGGCCTGGTTGGTGATGTGTGGATGGTGCTGTTATGGTCTGCAACATCTCTTCCTCAAATGTTTCAACAGCTTTTAAAAATAACATAGAGAATGTAGTGACAAATTTTAAGCTAACGTTCTGTTAACTAATCAAATGGTAATATGCATATTACTCACCTTGGAACAGTTCGTCATCAGCGCCACTGTAAATATCAGGTGGCTATAATATTTAATATTATAATATTAATATGTTGCAGTATTATTAATTACTGTTAAATGAAATTTTAAAATGAAACCATTAAAGTACTATAAATGCGTACACAGTAGTAAATGATAACAGCAGTAAATTCCACTTGCCTGTTGTGAAGTTTCATTCGCTTGTCCTATCAACTGCCTACTTGGGCGGATGTAGATGGGCTTATTTTGGTAGAGTCGTTGCACCATGGCACCATCAATGCCATGTTGCCCAGGGGCCAAAGATGGTACTACCAATGACGAGTGCATTGACACCAATAATTCGATGTCAACACCATCGGGAATTTTCCCATCAAATGCCTCAGCAATGGCGAGCTGAATTTGAGCCGCATTCATTGCCTTGTAAAAGCGACACCCTGTGATGACATGGCCCTTCTCCATTAATGTCAGGCGACTTCCCTGGCGTGGTACCACACTATCATCAGGACCCGACAACAACACCAAGTCGCGCATGAATGGCCTCGTGTCAGCGACCTTTGGCTTTGGTCTAGATGAAACTCTTCTCTGCCGTTGCGTTGCAAAACTTGATCGCTGTCCGCCAAATTGCCGTCTGGCAATAAACGTGCTACGGGAATCTGGAAAATGCGACTGGGCAGGCATGGCAGGCGATTGGGAAGTTGTAGCTGTACTTGGTCTCTGTGTCACTACACGTGGTGGCGATGGCTCCAGCGCAGCTTGTCGCGTTGTTTCATTTTGAGGCACGACTATAAACGACGGCGTACTGCTTGTATTGCTTGCGATCGAAGACGATGTATGTTGCACGTTTTCATTACGAAATATGCGCCGTGTTTCTGCTTCGACCTGCGGCGAAATTGCGTCTGCCAACTCATTTATTCGGTCGAGAAGACGATTGACAACAGCCTCACGAGGATCCGCCATTTATGGAAATGAAGCATGCGTCGCCGTCAGATTATTTTAACACGAAGTATGGGAGATATGCATCGTGTCCGCTGACCGAAATTACCGTCGTAAATCTCGACTATCATATATAAAATCTCGACTATCGTATATAATTCTCGATTGTCGTTCATTTTCTCGACTATTGTTTATAAAACTCGTTCATAGTTCATTTATCTCGATTATCTCGTATATGTATTCTCGAGTATCGTATACAGTACTCGCCTACTGTATATGCAACTCGACCATCGAATACAATTCTCGACATACTTTTGTCCACTTTGGCTTGCCATATGATTTCGGCCTGGTAAATCACACTCTTTGCCAAACAGTTTCCGTTTAGTGGGCATAGGTCGGTTTGTCGGCAGTTGCATGTGTTGCGAGTATCGTTGTTTGTTGCTGGGTTTTGTTGGTTGGCGTCATTTCTCTTTGCGTTTTGTTGGTTAGCGTGTTTTCTCAGTACTGTGTTATTGTGTTTGCGGATCGCGGTTTGCATGTTTTCCATGCAGCTGTAGCTTACTCGTACAGTGTGGCGGTTAAAAATTTGGTGGAGTTTGTTTGTAGCGGGGAAGTGATTTTATATATATATATATATATATATATATATATATATATATATATATATATATATATATATATATATATATATAGCAAAGTGAAAAGGTGGTAAACTGCCAAGAATTTAGTGACGAGATACTGACGTTTCGAGCGGAGCCCTTACTCTGATGAAGGGCTCCGCTCGAAACGTCAGTATCTCGTCACTAAATTCTTGGCAGTTTACCACCTTTTCACTTTGCTATATATTCAAAACACTGTCTACGCAGCACTCTACTATATATATATATATATATATATATATATATATATATATATATATATTTCAGCGGAGCATGGTAGGAACGTATATATTTCTAGTTAGAAAATTAAAATTGGGGATAAAGTAAATGGTTTTAACCTAGGAGTATCATTAGATGTGTGAAGTTGAACGTCCAGGTTCTTGTAGTCTTGAGAAAGACTATTGTTGGTGACTATATATATAGTCTTTCTCTATTCACCAACAATAGTCTTTCTCAAGACTACAACAACCTGAACGATCAACTTCACACATGATAACCATGATAACCATGGTATTTTTCTTATTTTACAGCAGTGTTCCCTAAGAAGTGACATTGAGTTTTCCAAAGACCAGTTCTCGCAGTTCCACCATGTCTGGAAGTGATATCATCAGGAAAATTGGATATTGTTTATCATCACTTTCTCTTATGTTCTTTGTCTTGTGCAGTATGCCGCATTCAAAGGCTGCTAGAGGTGAGATAGTACAATAAACATATTTTATTTTTGAAGTTTCGCGTTTGTGCAAAAAAAACACCAAAAAAGAAACCTAACAAAGATCACATTATATAGTAATAAAACAATGGCAGGGTGACCGCAACAGCATAGCCAATTACTGCGGACCCAGAATTTAAAAGTTTATATTTACAAATAATGGGTTATTTAAAAGATGAATGTAGATACTCCCCATAGAGATGAACAATTAAATTCTTGAAGGATTGCATGGTGGTGATTAATAATTATGAAAACATTTGTGGAAACACCATGTAGATAATTTTATTAGCTGAGCTTTCGTCTCGTAGGACTCGAGACTTCATCAGAGCAAACAGAGCAAAATATGTTTGCTCTGATGAAGTCTCGAGTCCTACGAGACGAAAGCTCAGCTTATAAAATTATCTACATGGTGTTTCCACAAATGTTTTCATATATAATGGGGTTAATTTAATAATAATACACAACAACTGTAGCTCCAGAGAGCCACAACACTCCATTTCTACACTCCGCCAAGATTTGTCATGATCAATAACTCAGTGTTCTTATATACACTGCTGTAGTGAATGTTGCATTGTTGGAGAGCCCGGACAGAATTCGAACATGCACCTTCTGTTGTTCTGATTGGCGGTGGCTCTAACCATTGAGCTACCGATATTCAGATGGGGAGCGAAGATTACAATTATGTATTGGCTCGATTGATATATCTATACTGTCTATGGGTTAGTCACTAGTTTAATGAGTTATATTTTATCCGAGCATGCGCGTTGCCGATATTATACGAACTTGCTTCTTGCCTTCTTCTAATCCATAGTTCATTCTTTTTACTTTAGAAGTCATAACATCTGGTAAATGTCCTAAATTTTACGAGGATTCCATTGTTGAGAGCAAAGAAGCCCCATGGGTAATACTTACACTATGTATATGTTATACAACTATTTGACTATTATGTTTATGTACATACATGTCGAAAACAATATTTAATTTAAACACATTGCATTTGTAATTATATTAGCAATGTTAATGTAAATCCATCAACAGTCGGCAACACAGTGTTCTAGCCTGGTTTGACAGGTGCTTGCCGACATCCTTATAGTTGTCATGCATGTTCCGGACAACATAAAAACAATGGCCGAGTGTTGACACTTGCTGATGCTCGCGCATCAAACAAATATTATAAAATAGGAAACACTATCGAAAAGAAAAGAATAGAATAGAATAGGAATAGGAATAGGAATAGGAATAAAAATAGAAATAGAAATAGAAATAGAGTTTAGCCAGAGAACAGAACAGAAGTTGGTGGATTTGGACTTGTAAAACCGTTTGGTTCCCCATACTGAGACACGGACACGTGGTAGCCTTTCAAATTTAGAGTTTCAAGGTTTTCGATTTATTATTTTTCCGAAAACAATTAAGGAATGGAACAAGCTACCGAAAGACGCAGTTGTTTCAAATTCCTTAGACGCTTTCAAAATTCAAATCTAAACTTATTGATTCTTTAGTTCTGGTTTGATTCACTATATAACAGTAATTTTAATGTTGATTTTATAACGTACTATTTTTAATGCAAACAAATACTTTTTAATTAGCCATTATATAACGTAATATTGGGGGAGGATTGTCAATTGGGACGTCAGTCCTGTTTTTCTCTCCTGTCACTTTGTCTCTTGCTATCGTTAGTTTAGGTGTTTGTATGTAAGTACCCTGTATTTATATTTGTAATTTGTAATGTGACATAATTCATTAAATTAAAAAATTAAAATTAAAAATTAAATTATTTTTAATGTAAACATACTTTTAACTTTTTAGTTTTACATAGTTGGCGTGATGTCGAAAAGGACTTTGCCGACTTAATACATGTAGATGTAGATGTATTCCAGTTGATTGGACCATTCCAAAACGGACTCTATACTATTAGTGCAAGAATAAAGTCCAGTTTTGAGTATTTAAACAGTTCTAAATAATAATAATTATAATATATTATGTAACTACGAGGCTTAGCATATGGCCAAAGCCTACTGCTAAGTTTAAATACATAGTGTCAGCACAATGACATGACAACGTGGCTCGTATTGTACACTGGAAATTATGTGGCTTACACAAACTAGAGAGAGCTGAAAAATGGTATGAACACATACCAAATGGGGTAATTGAATCCGATGATGTAAAGATACTCTGGGATTTTAATATACAATGCGATCATGTGATTGAAAGTCGAAGACGGCCTGATATTGTGGTGGTGTTAAAGAATGAAAAGGAGTGTAAGATTATAGACATCGCAGTTACAGGAGATTGCAGAATATGTCAAAAAGAAACAGAGAAGATAGAAAAGTATGAGTTAAAAAGGGAAATCCGAAAATTGTGGACAATGAAGAAAGTAGACGTGATTCCAAGAGTAGTAGGTGCCTTAGGAGCAGTTAGTAAGAAACTGGATAAGTGGATTGAGAAATTGGGAATACACATAAGAATAGAACTTCTTCAAAAGACAGCATTATTAGGGACAGCAAGAATACTGAGAAAAAGTTTGGAAAGCTAAAACCTTTGGGACCTTAGGCTACTGGTTGCAGCCATCTCCCAAGGAAGATATGACGATAATAATAATAATAATAATAATAATAATAATAATAATAATAATAATAATAATAAACAATAATAAACAATAATAATCAATAATAAACAATAATAATCAATAATAATCAATAATAATAATAAATAATAATAATAATTGTAGTGAACAAGGAGAAGAATGAATGTAAAATCATAGATGTGGCAAACCCTGGCGATCATAATCTGGTGGAGAAGAAATTCGAGAAATTAGACAACTACGAGTGGAAGTAGCTAGAATGTGGAACAAAAAGACCAATTAGTACCAATTATAATAGGTGTATTAGGTTCAGTACCAAAGGATCTACAGTCCTACCTCAAACAACTAGATATCGCGCATATGATCTGGACATCTTACACCATTCGGTGTTTATCATTATTACCTGTAACTTTTGATATGTATTTTATCAAACGAATAAAGACACATTATTCATAGACGTTATTAGACAACAAAAAGAACAATATAAAAATGTAAAATTTGTAAATCTCTCGATTAGTTCTCTGGATATTTTCTCAAAAGAATGCTCTACTTTTCTAAAGATGCATGTTAAGTGATGTATAGGTCTTGATAAGAAACACCAAAACTACTGCATTAAAAAAATAACATCTATCGCCATTAGAACAACATATTATATTTTCTGCTATAGAAACAAAGAATGGACAAATCCTGAATTAATGAACTTTTAAAATAGACGTATATATTCATATTTTCATTTGTATATTCTTTAATTGATAGTTTATAGTGGTTCAAGTAGTCAATTGTAAATTACCACATTGAGCGAGATTTATAATTGTATATATAACAAAAGATTTAAATAAAGTTCCCATTATTATTATTATTATTATTTGTCTTCTTCGCACAACTTGATGTTCGGTTGGTGTTCATCAGTGCCAGCTGTCTACACCAAGTAGCTAACTAAGGTGACACTGGGTTGTTTTTTTTAGTATCCTTGCTGTTCCAAGTGACGTCGTTTTCTGGATTTGCTCAATCTTCACCTTGATTCCAATTTTTTCTATCCACTATTCAAACATTTTACTCACAGTTCCTAGAGCTCCAACTACAACTGGGACTATTTCTACCTTCGTCATCGACCACAGTCGTTTAACCTCTCGCTTCAATTCATCATATTTCTCTATCTTTTCTCCTTCCTTCTTTCCGACTCTGAATATCGATTATCATGCATTTCCGTTCTTTTTTGTCTACTATGATTATGTCTGGTCTCCTACACTCTATGTTGGTCACACTGAATCATAAAGTCCCAAAGCATGTTTATCTGATTTGATTCCACCACTCCTTCGGGGGTATGATCGTACCATTTGGGACAAAAGAAATTCAAGCAAACATGGTTTTATATTTGTTTCGTGTTTACACTCCGGATTCCACTTACAACTTCAATATAAATTTGTTTACCAAACAACAACTACATAGTCATAATGTATGTAACTGTTTATGCAGTCAAAACCCTTGCCAATTATATTCAGATAAGTGATAGTTATTTGTAATTCAACTCTGCTGTATTTAAATATAATTAAAGGAATTGAAAAAAATGTGTACATACTACAGTATATCTGTTACAATTTATATACAATCCATATAATCACAAAGTTCATTTTTGAAATTTGATCAAAAATTACACTGCTCATGACTTCTGAGGCAGCACTTCCCTTGCGATAGTAACTTCTAGTTTATAAATATATTTTGCAAGTTAAGCCATAATGTGTTTTTACCCTTTTTATAGTGGAACCAAGGCTCTGACACATGCCACATTTGCAATTCAATAAACAACAGAAAATCGTGGTTCATCACCAAGTTTCTCCGCACAAATAATGCGGAATTGGTACATGTTGACATAACAGTTAGTTTTACGGATTGTCCGGAGTGCAAGAATCAGCATTTGAAAATATTTGCTGTTCATGAAAACTTATATAAACGAAACATGGAAAAAAGTGAAATGATAGCAAACCTGGAAAAGTCGACGTTCTTAAAGGTAATTAAAAATGAGAAATCTGGCAAATCGAAAACACATAACATCCAGTTCGCTTCTCATTCCCATGGAGTTTCCATTGTGTTTCTGACAGAAGGAGCATGCTTAATGATCCACAATATCAAAGTGTCATCTTTCGTATGTGAGAAGTCTTCAGTTGAAGGTGTTCGTTTACCAAAAAGTGTATCCCCAGCGTGTGGAAACCGAATGGTGAATTCAAGTTGTTTTAGCAACACTGTTGCTTCCAGTGAACGAGTCTTTGGATTATGTGGCAGTGATGGTGAATGGAAATTTGTTACGCCTTGCGTTTGCAAAGAAGGATTTACTTTTGGTGGAAGTCAAGGCTGCCATAGTATGTAACTTGTTTTTATTTTGCTTCCTTGATTTCTCTTTTTATTGTGCTCATATACGTACATTTATTATATGTATCAATTAATTTGGTTGCCAAGAGGAAAAGTACTTTGTACGATTTCACATTTGCTCGTTGTTTTGTCTATGTGGCTCGGTAGGGAAAAATCTCAAAATTTTTTTTGGAAAACAATAAATTAAAAATTAATAAATTATATACAATATTATATATAATTATATAATTATATATATACAATAAATTAAAATTAAAAGTTTAAGGTGGCTCGATAGTTTAAATCATGAGAAATTGCTTTTTTCCGCATAACATTTTTTGTAAATGCAGATCTAAGTTTCATCGTGGTTCATTGCATAGCTCTGGTGGTGGTCTTGTTTACTGCATGAAAAGTTTTATACCTGAAATTTAACCTGAGTGGAGAAATCGTGTTTCCAATAAATCCAGAAAACTAATTTGCATAAAATCTGGCGCTTATATCTGGCGCATAAACACAATTTCTCTAGATATACAAAACAAGTGTGAAAAGTTTCAATAATCAAGAGCACCGCTAGAGCTATGCAGTGAACCAAAATAAAGCTCAGATCTGCATTACAAAACCTTTTTATGGGGAAAATTGCAATTTCGCATGATTTTTGACTATCGAGCCACCGTATACCTTAAGTATTAACTCTTTCTTTTCCGGCGTTTCAAAATCGGTCGTATAAGACTGATGAAGTCGTGAATCGAAAAACACGGCACACGGTAACGCAAGATTAAAAACCGACAAGCGCCAGGCATATGAGATCCACTCACACGCCAAGTTTGATTTCATTTCATAAACAACTCTGCGATTGGTGGCATTATTCTTAGAATCTCCGGCCAACGGGCAGCGGGCATTATATTCAATCTATATGCTTTAATATTCGTTATACTTATAGGTTGCCCAAGAAACACGTACAAGGCTCGTGTTGGTAATGACCCTTGCCTACCTTGTCCGTCAAACTCGGAAAGTGCTCCGCAGGCTGTTAAATGTCAATGCAAACAAGGATTTCACAGATCTTTGGGGGATAAAGATACAGGTGCTTGTCGTGGTAAGGGACACGTAGTGTCGTAGTGAAGTCTGTTTTATGCATGCCCTAGTTGACTATAACCTTAAAGAGAACGAGGGCAAGTTGTGTAAAGGATCCTTAACTATAAAAGCAATTTTAAATGCATCTTTTGATCGCCAACAACAAATGTCGGCCAGCCATTTTACTTACTGTAGTACGTACGTTAGTGATTTACAGCAACCAGAGACACAAACAAATAAAAAATGTGATAAATTAGGGGCTGTTTTCAGTTTCATTCCGGATTGAACGTGAATTAAAACCGCTTTTACATAGGAATAAACATAAAGAAAAGGGGGAAAAGCATTACTAGCTATTTATATTGAACAATATGACGTCGGCGCAATTCCTGTCTCCAGCTGCAAATTGTCGTCTATAAATGTTAAAAGCACGCATGTTGTTCGCTTCAGTCTTCTAGGTCGTATTTTTCATTCCGTCTTTATATGACACCGGAATGAAATTTCAATGAAACTCAATCCGGAATGAGAACCGGAATGAACTCAATCCGGATTGAGCTGCATCTCATTCCGGATTAATGTAAACACCTAAAGGGATTTTAACAGAACCGGTATGAGTTCAATCCGGAATGAAACTCAATTCAGATTCATGTAAAAAGCCCCTAAATAGAAATGTTCTTGAGCGGTAATAAAACAATATATTTACATCCATTTGATGGAAAATTGTTGAAAAATGTCGAAAGGAATAGCCATTTAGTCAGTGTTTTATCTCCAGTTATATCGTTTAAACGAATCCAAGTAAACAATATAAACGTCTTATAATTAAACATTTTCATCCCATTCATTGGTTTGCTGTTTTTATTCTCTCTACTACAGCGAATTACGTAAACTTTACTTAAAATCGTTGCTCATTTATCTGAAGACGCCATGTTTTTTCAATCATTAACTATGGTAGAAACTGACCTGCATGGTCCATTACAAATGCTGCATTCTGATTGGCTACTCAACGGTCGTCTATTCGTGATAGACCATGATGGCGAAACGCGCTCAGAACAATGGCAGAAAACTCTCGTTTTGAGGAGGTTTCAGATGAGTTTTTTGATAATTGTTTGGAGAATGCATGATTTGTAATAGTCCACTAATTTGTTTCTACTAAAACAATTAGACAACTCGTCCTCGTTGACTATTCGCTCATAGACAACTCGGACTCGTTGTCTAATTGTTAAATATATGATGATTTAAATAACCAATAAGAATTATTGATTTTTATAGGTACTTGTCAAGACAAAAGCAAGCAATGTCAAGTGTACAGTGGTCAGGGATTTTGTGCGTCTAATCACTTGCTCCACGAGTCCATGAAAACGAATTGCCCCGAAGCTTGTGGGTTTTGTAAAGGTATGGAGTTAGGTGGTGGACCGACCTAGAAATAAGTGTACGCAACAACCCCTCGCCGCTTGCAGTTTGATGCTTTATTAATAGTGTATAGATATAATAAACCATTCATTTACAAATCAATTATAATCATGGGCCCTTGAGGGCGACTCGCGGATAAAAACGGGATGTGAGATAGAAGTTTAATAAGTATGGAGCTTATTACATGAATGCAGATTGAGTGTGAATCCGGAATATAACGTCAAGTTAAACCGTGTTAACATTGGAAATGTTTCACAGGATCGAAGAAAGTGTAGGGTGTATTGGTGCATGTGAGTAAAACAGCGAAGCAAGTAAGATTTAAACAACGTTGATATAATGTGAAAATTATGTTTTACACAGCTTAATACAATTTTAGACAAATTATAAAATACAATTTGGATTGTGTGTTGCATTAATTCTATATACTATAGTTGTCCGATGTATAGCATAATAAACATAACAGTTGCAACTAACTTTAACAGATCTAATTGGCAACAAATGTTTATGCTTTAGTTTTCTGGATACAATGTTTAATGGCTGAACAATTTAGGATGGCGTTCATTAATTGTCATTGTTTTTGTTTACATGAATCGCCACATTTTGCTTGTTCTATGTAATCGTAGCTCCGACTGTGAGAAGGATTTCGATGAGTTGATCATCTTTAAGTTTCGTGTAGGTCAAGTTTTTCGCCAGCGTTTTGAGCTTGGTGAATCTCCAACAGTTTTTCAACTATGTGTTGCTTCATGAGCAGCGATAACTTTTTGCCTTCTTTATCAACGAAGAATGTATTAGCGGACTTTGTTTGCACAATTTGCCAGTCTCCTGAAGTTACCTCGAGAGTCGAGTCAGTGAACAGCGCAAATGAGGCTGGTCATTTGTATGTTAGCGAGTGCCCACAACGACTACAACATCCGTGAGTCAAAATGTAATTAAATAGTCCAAACCCAGCCACAACACAATACCAGCTGCGATACAATGCACTGAATAAAACAATGTGAAAGTCTGCTACTGTTTCTTTCAAATGGTAAATTCTCCTTAAAGGCTTAAATAATCTCAAATGCTAAATTCTTCTTCCCACAACCGCGTACTAATAATATGAAAAATAGCTTCATGTACGACGGTGCTCACCTATGGAACTCTATTCCAAACGCAATTATAGGGACAGCAAATCCCTTTCATGCTTTCAAAAGAAAATTGCTACTCACATTTTTTAGTTACAACATATAAAACCAAAAAACCCTGTAAATAGATTACTATAAATTATGTTACTTATTTGACACTATATCTCATATTTTGTAAATAGCTTTAATAATCTTTGTCTCCCTTTTACTGGAACTCATGATCTCCAGATACGAACTCAACTTCGCAAACTACTTTCCTCCGCATATCCACAACTTAATATCCGTTTTGTATTTCGTCCTTCCTATCGCCTTTCACATTTCTTTCCTTTCAAAGACATAATTCCTTTTGGTCTGAGATCACATGTTGTGTATTCTTATAAGTGTCAATGCTGTAGTGCATTGTATGTCGGACAAACACGCCGACACCTTCGCACACGTATCTCAGAGCATATGGGGGTTTCGCCTTTGACTGGGAAGAAGCGCTCTGTGTCAGCCATATGCCAGCTGTTCTCGCTCATAACCACAAGACCAAACATCCTGTCTCTTCTTCTGATTTTAAAATACTCGCCTCATCAACTTCAAAATGTGAACTCTTACTAAAGGAAAGTCTTTTCATTTCTAAGCTTAATCCCATTCTTAACGCTAATATTAGCTCAGTACCACTTTCCTTATTCTAACTATTGACTTAATTATCCGTGTAATCCTTACTAAACACCTTCAAATAATCTTTCGTTTGACTAGCTGAAACATGATACCTGATTTACCTTTAACTATATTCACTATACTAAATTTGTTATCCTACTTTGACCGTTTGTAATCTAATACTAGAATCTATGTGTATAAAAATATACCAATAATTTGTAACTATCTTAAACCGCTCTGATGATGTTGCGCTACAAGCAACGAAACGTTAGACGGTTGACAGAGTTAGCGTGGTTAAATAAAGTTCTATCATCGATCATCATCTTCTATTATCATCATCATCATCATCATCATCATCATCATCATCATCATCATCATCATCATCATCATCATCATCATCATCATCATCTTCTTCTATCATCATCTTCTTCTATCATCATCATCATCATCTTCTATCATCATCATCTTCTATCATCATCATCATCATCATCATCATCATCATCTTCTATCATCATCATCTTCTATCATCATCATCATCATCATCATCATCATCATCATCATCACCATCATCATCTTCTATCATCATCCTAATTCGTAAGCATTCTCCGTACCAATCAGAGAACCAATACTATTGGTGACGTCATTTCCGTGTTGGCATGGCCTTGTGCAAACACGGCCGGCAGTTAACCAATCGCAGCGTACACACGTAAAAACGCACAGTCTGTTTTTACCTGTTAACAGCCAAAAACATGGTTGATATCGACAGGCTTGAACAGGGTTGAGCTGGCCAGCTTGAACAGGGTTGTCAACAGCTGGCCTGTTCATGGATGTAAGGATGTTGGAACAGTATTGTTTATGGCTGATGATCGAACAGGCTTGAACAGTGTTGAACAACATTGTTCAGACATGATACAACATGTTGTCAGAGCATGATAAAATAAGAAGGTTGAACAGCATTGTTACAACAGCCATGAACTTGGTTGTTCTATCAGACTGGTTTTTGCATGTTCTCACATGCATGAACAACTGCTGTCAATTCAACAAGCCTGTCACAACATGTTGAAACATGCTTGAACAGTGCTGTTATTTTAACAGTCCTGTTCTATCATGTTGACAATATTGTTACTGGCATGTTGAACCAACAACCTTGTTACAACCTGTGAGATTTTTACGTGTGTACGTACGACGCTATTTATTTTATGAAATTGGATTTTATAGTTCTTTGTCAAGACAAAAACCGATACTGTCAAAACTACAGTGATCGTGGATATTGTGAGTCTTCACATAAGTACCACAAGTACATGAAAAGACGTTGTCCTAAAACTTGTGAGTTTTGTGGACTTGCAGGTATAGAACAATATTTGAATGATTAATATTTTTTGGGATATCATTCCACCTTAGTCCTTAAGGTGGTCTTGTACAAAAATAATAAAATCCTTTAAAGTGCCCCTAACCTCAACATTTTTTATTGTCTTATTTGGAAGAACTTTTAAAATGATAAAGTAACTCCTTTTGAAGATTTTCACTTCTTCGCTTTCTTTGCGAGATATATCAGTTTGTTTGATATGCAAATATCTGGAATTTCGTCACACATGCATAATGAGTTATCAGAGAATGTTATATATCTTTGCGTTCATGAAATAAAAACACTAAAGTGGGATTAACACGTGTGTGCGTTTCTCCCACAACACCAAACTTCTTGATTTTAAAGGATTTCGTTCGAGAATAAAAGAGATATACACATTTCTCCAATAAGTCATTAGGCATGTGTGACGAAATTCCAGACATTTGCATATCAAACAAACTGATATATCTCATAAAGAAAGCAAAGAAACGAAAATCTTCAAAAGAAGTTACTTTATCATTTTAAAAGTTCTTCCAAACAAGACAATAAAACATTCTGAGGTTAGGGGCACTTTAATGTTTGTATTTTCAAATATATTTTGGATGGAAATGATAGTATATCATATGCTGATACTAAATGAGTCAATTTCATATGTGCTGTTACCATGGTAACCTGGAAACGACCCCCAACAGCGTAATAAAGGGCACTTGTTCGGGGCAGAATAGCAGGAGAAGTAAAGACTAGAAAAATATAAAATCAGGTTTAATCTAAAGCCAATAGATATACCCAACATGTAAACCTCAAAAAATTATATATTTATGTATATTTATTTCAAAAATTTAATTTGTTTGTAACAATGCCAAAATTCGGATAAAAAACATATATTTCTAAAACATATATTTACCATATATTGAGGTTTAAGTTTGTGATCTATTTACAATGATCAATTTCTGAAAATTTGATTTCTATACGACTAATATTAAATGTAGCATTGAGTCCCATGTCTAGTAAAATAACGGTTTGAGAAATTCGAGTTTAAAGTTTTGTATTGTCTATTGTATTCAATTGTATTCCGTTCTATTGTTTTCATTGTTTTCCATTGTGTCGCCTCTTTATCCGAAAACCACTCTTTGCAATATTTATACCCTTTTCACTGAACACATTTTGAAAAATTAAAATGAAATTAAAATTAAAAAAATTAAAAATTTATAAAATAAAAAAATAAATTATTAATTATTATTATTATTAATTATTATTATTATAATTATTTATTAATGATTTTTAAAACATGATTTTTTTATTTTTAAAAATTTATAAATTTATTTTAAATTAAAAATTAAAATTAAAATTTTTGAAACTGAGCACAAATAAAATTTTAACATCAGGAAACGAAAAAGCAATGATTAATATCGTATAATTTGTTAGTTTTCAAAATATGAATTTTTGGAAATATTTTGTTACAAGACCACCTTAAACAAACAGTGGATCCCCGCCTTACGGCCATCTCGTTAATACGGTCACCTCATTTTTATGGCCACTTTTTTTTGTCCCGGCAAAACGCCAATACATTTCCGTATAAAAATACTCCGTATCCATGTTTGTCCGCTTTTACCCGTAATTATTGCGGCCATAACAAAAGAAAATAGCTCATTTGCAATCATTCGTGGGTCAAATTTGGTTTGTTTGTGCGCATTTTGAGCTATTAATAGCAGCCAGACGCTATTTTATGAACTTGCATAATTTCTATATTATTTGTTTTAATTTTTGCTATACCTGTAGAGATTCTGTTTATTTTTTATAGCGGCTTGTGCAGACACAAATTCAATATGTCCACACTGGAAACAATTCTGTAAGCTATATCCACGTGTGAAACGCAGTTGCAAGAAAACTTGTGGCACCTGTTAAACGTAAGTTAAATAAATAAATATATATATATATATATATATATATATATATATATATATATATATATATATATATATATATATATATATATATATATATATACCGGGTGGCGCAATAAAATGTGCGCAATAAACTCGGACGACACTGACAAATATTTGTTCTTACTGTTGCGTGTTTTTACCATTTTATTACCATAATGCAAATTATTAGACCATTTCAGACAATTTTTCGCGTCTTCCAAAAACGCTACATTGAGTGTAAACGCCTATATCTCGGCTAATATTTTATAGAAATGTGCAAGGCATACATCAAAATTTAAGTTAGACATAACTACGTTCAATAATTTTTATTTGTATAAGATAGCTTTTTCAGTTTTTTAATTACAATGAGTCGAAGAGTGGGAACATTTTATTGCGCCACCCGGTATATATATATATATACGTAACGCAATAACCCCTCGCCCGCCTTCCCCAAGGACCAGACGTGTATTTGATAAAGCCTGGTTTCCATAAAGCTTTTCCTTGCCTTTCTTTGCCTTTTCTTGTTTTTATTTGGCATCCAAGAACACTAGAAGCAATAAAAGGCAACCTTGTTTCCATGTAGCCTTTTCTTGTTTTCGCCGTTTGGCAGGAATTTTGTGTGCGAATTTTCAATATGGCTGCTTTAATCAGGAGATTTGCCACTGAAAGCACTCGTATTTCTCTGCTCGTGAGACCGCATCTCTTCCTGAACCAGATGGAAGTGTCTTGATTTTCTGGTAAAATCTCCTCGCAACGTTTTGAACTTTTTCTCAGAGTACTGTTCGGCCGACATATCAAGCATTTGACCAACCTTTGTCCAGCAATTAATTTTCTTATATTTGTCTTTAAATTCTCGAGAATATTTGTTATAGAGGTATTCATAACGTTGAATCTCTGCCATGAAACGTTCGATTGTGAACGCTTCCGCCATCTTGTTTACTGTACAACAACGCTGCATCCGGGACTTTCCTTGCCTTTCTTTGCCTTTTCTTGTTTTTGAGATAGGATCAGATCTAACTGAAAAACCTCTAGTGTGTTTTTGTCGTGTTTCCATTTGTCGCTCGTTGCTTTTTGGACGCCAGTAAAAACAAGAAAAGGCAAAGAAAACCAAGGAAAGGCTATATGGAAACCTGCACGCTTAACAAATACATTTATATATATATATAGCTAGCTATATATATATATATATATATAGATATATATATATATATATATATATATATATAATATATATATATATATATATATATTTAGCTCTTAACCAATAGATTTCAATTTTTAATTACCATTCGTACCAAAGAAAAAGGAGGTTTACAAAGTGCAATATACAAGCAGTGTATAAAATTGTTGGGATCATATAAAAAAAAACAGATTTACAAAATTTTCATCTAACAAATGAAAACAAATTGCAAATGATAACAAATTGTAAAAGGCCATTTCGTCGTACGTAGATTTTGAACGTTATCTCAGCCAATATTTACTCGATTTCAATTCTGAAAACAGATTTAGAATTACCGAGTCTAAATACATAACACACGTACCTATTATATAACGCAAACGTGCATACCCTTCGTAAACACCTCTTTATGTAGTTCGTCAGATCACACTAAATCGCCAATGGCCGATTCAGCCAGTCAGTCAGTCAGTCAATCAGTATTTCCTCCATTTCTATCATTCCCCCTCCTCTGCCTATTTCTTCATATTTATCCAAAATGATTCTTTTATTTTTACTAGGTGTTACACTTGGTGAGAAAGCATATTATAATAACCTTCGATAGATGATAAAATATTATTTGTGTAACTAAAAATAAAAACTAAATAAATAAAAGAGCCTCAAAAATTATCTTGTTCAGTTCACGTTGTTGATTTAGTTTAAAATTGTAATATGATCAACCAATAAAATTCCGTAGGGACAAGCGGGGCTAATGAATAATGTAAACGATAAAAGCCGAAACCCAACCATTATTTGAGAGAATAGATGGCACCGAGCCCGTAGGGAGAGATGCAGTCCATTTATCTCAAATAATGGATTGGGTTGAGACTTGTAGACTGCATCTCAAACTCATTAATAATTCATGAGCCGAAAACAAAAGAAATCACCACCGAGACGGTGGTTTGGATATCGGAGGAAGAAATTACATAAATTAAGCCAACTTTCATCTCGATTTTCTCATAAAATACTGATTTGTTTGAGATGTAATATGAAAAACTCGGAAGAGTGTTTCATCAGGATATCCAAACACCTCGAAGTTTGTTAAAAAACCTCGGCTTCGCCTCGGTTTTCAACAAACGTCTTGGTGTTTGGATATCCTGATGAAACACTCTTCCTCATGTTTCATATATTACTTAAAACCCAGCTTCCATAAATTAGTTTTGAAATGAATTCATATCGAGTGCTTAGCAATGCGTAACAAATGGTGGACATTGACACTGAGTAGAAGTATTTATTATTTCAGCACATCACAAAGTACCAAAGTGGGTCATAAAAACAGAGTTGAATTTTTCGTCTCATGGGCTAAATTAAAGACTAGAGAGATATCGCCTAAACGAATGGACCAAATCAAGAACGTTGTAAACGACCTTGTCAGCTATTTTTGCGTCTTCTATAGGCACTTTTACATTTTCCTTGGCATGCAGTTAATCTGGGTAAATTTTGAGATTAAGTTCTCTGCCTCGATCTGTAGCATGATATGATATGATATGATATGAAAACTTTATTTAATGAGGGTAGCACATAATAGTGCAAGCACTAACAACCTTGTGGCCCTCTCAATATAAATATACAAATATGTTAGAAATAGATATGACATACAGTGTGAAGATATTACTAATACATGTTAATATTAATTTGATTATAGAAGATAAAAATTATCTAAAAAATTATAAATTAAAATGATGATAGTGTTTTTGTTTTTCTAAAAAGTTTATAAACAAATTCGACCTCAGAGATTTTACACTTGGTAAAGTTCTTACAGATATCGGTAAGCTATTCCATATCTTTACACTAGTAGCCGAAAATGTTCTCCCACCTTCAGTAATACGATTGTATTTAGGTGGAATAAAAGTACATTTGGCATTTCTAGTATTACGAGAATGTCTATCTCCATTTAAAACAAGTAATTTATCCAGATAACTGGGCGTACTTCCCTTTGTCTGATTAAAAGCGTAGCAGCATCTTCGTATGTCCGCTTCTTTGTAAAATGGAAGCCAACGAAGTTCGTTAAATAATGGAACGGAAGGGTGGCGTGGATGAACATTTAAAATAACCCTTGCTGCTCGTTTCTGTAGTTTCAAGAGTTTCATTAGATTTTGATTTGAACACGAAGTCCACACTACGCTTGCATACAAGAATAATGGTTTGATCATACTATTATAAAACAGAGCTCTTTCTTTGCGTGGAAGATAACTTCTAATGCTTTTAAGTACTCTATATGCGTTTGGATATTTTCTTGCACATATTTTCAACATGGTGATCGATTACCCGAGCTTCTAAAGCCCGGTTTCCATATGATCGCAAAGATCGCAACGATCGCAGAAATAAAGAGTTCTGCGATCATTGCGATCCTTGCGATCATATGGAAACCATAAACCTGGCGATCATTGCGATCGCGGAGATAGAAAAATTTCTATCTCTGCGATCGCTGCGATCGAAGCCCGATTTATATATGAATACAACGATCGCAAGGATCGCAACGAGTCGACGATCGTTCCGATCGGTTGCGATCATATGGAAACGGCGGGCTTTAGCGCGGACGAAACCCAGGGAACTGTAGCAATTCTGTAGCAGGGAAATGTAAATTAATATTAATTAAAAAATTAATATTCTTCTGGTTTAAACAAGGAGTGCTCGCATAAAAGGGAAGCCCCGCCCCCCCCTCAAAACAATGGAGAATTGTAAAAATCAATTCAAACAATGGAGTCTGGAAACAATGGAGATTTTGTTGTTTTGATTACTTCTCATTTCTCTTTGTTTCCTGACCAATCATAGTAATTGAACTAATTATGATTGGCACAGTGAGCATCTCACCGCCAATACAGGGTGTCCCAAAAAAAGGCTACTTTTCAAATTCAAATTAGCATGTTAATTCAAGCAACCTATTGTAGTTCTTTGAAATTCATTATCGCTTTTGAACTACGAATGTGTAAAAACACACAGTTTTATACACATGGGATATTAAACACAATAGGTTGTTTGAATTAACACGCTCATTTGAATTTGAAAAGGTAGCCTTTTTTTTGGGACACTCTGTATATGCAAGCACTCCGTGTTTATTGTTTAAAGTGTTCTGGAATCTCCGAATCACTCTCAAGACGCACTGTTCCAGATAATTAAAAGCAGCAGCCAGCTGTACGTGTCATTTTGAAAGCGATAAAAAATCGTAACCCGCAGATAACCATAAACAAGATCTCTAAGCCAAACAGGAACAATCTCAGCAGCATTCCTATAGGTATGTGTTGTAGAATAGAATTAACTAGTGACCTTGTGTAATCAAATTTGGAAATATTAGAGAGCTTCGTGTCTTAGAACCAACGGACGCCTGCATAATTCAAAGTCCTCGACATGACTTCGTCTTCGTTCTACACAGACGTCACTGACGCCGTTTTCATTAAATCAACGGCTAGAACGTCAACATTAGCAATATGGCTAGTTATCCAATCAGTGAGTCAACGTTTAACTTTACTGGGTATTCTGAAACTTTGAAGCTGATATATGAACTAGAAAAATATAGCTATACAGTACCGCTCAGAAGTAACCTAACAAAATCCGCGGTTAACCTAGGATGATCCGCGGACGATCCTCGGGTCATCCGCGGTTGAACCGCTGGTCATCCGCGGATCATCCTAGGTTGACCCGAGGATCGACCGAGGACCATCCGCGGATCATCCTACGAACCGCGCAGCAGCGGTTGAGGTCGAACCTATGGCGTCATTTCACGAGTGTAGTGTCGGAAGAAGTCGGTTATTTCCAAAGTTTAGCGTCCTTCCTTCGCACGTTGTCTGCACTTCTTCGATTGGCGTTTGTCGTAGCTTGGCAAGTTCGTTTTCAAATACCGTTACCGTGTTTAAATTGATAATGGGAAAGCTATCTCGATACGTGAGGGAAAGAATCGTCTCACTGTCGTCCTCTTGGGTAAAAAAGTCGCTTATTTCCGAAGTTTAGCGTCCTTTTCCTTTGCGCGTTGTGTTAATCGTTATAAGCAGTTATGTGTGTTCGACAATCGACAGTTTCAAGCTTTAATATCTAGCAACAATGGGAAAGCTATCTCGATACGCGAGGGAACGAATAATTTCACTTTCTTCTTCTGGAGTGCAGGTCACTAAAATTACAGATCTGCTTCAACAGGAAGGAATTAAAACTTCGAGATCTGCTTTAAACTTGTTTCTTTCCCGATAAGAATGAGATAAAAAAAGTCATACAGTCATACTCTAGAAATACCACCATTCGCGACAAACATATTTTTGTCTAAATATGTGGCTTGTGCCGCGGATAAATTATATTACTAGATGGTGATATAAACGCCGTGACTCCGTCTGTGGGTCCGTTCATGCGAAGCATTCCAAGCTCTGTTTGACAATCACTCTCAGGGAAACATGAAGAGAAATGTTTTGATAAAAATGTATTCATGAAATTTTCTATTCCGAGACTCGCTATTGCCACAGACGACAAAAAGGACACTTGCCTGCTTCGCTACTGGCACTGTTGACATGCTTCTGCCATCATGCATTTGGCCTGCTTTGCCACTGGCACTGTTGACACGTAGCCTGGTTTGCCACGCTTGAAACAAAACTGAAGCACTTTGAGTGACCGCGCGCTTCGATTGCTCAATATCAATTTTCAGGTAAAGTGATAAAGTTGGGCTATATGTCGACGCAGAATGCAAAAGTGGTTAATGAAGTTGTTAATGGTTACCATCTTCTAGCAGTACTATAGCAGTTTAGCCTGACAAAATAAATCGGACGCTCGTTGATTTGTTTACTTGTCCGGTCACTCACGGGTCACTCCGGTGGTACTCTCTTTGAAAAATTGTACTCCCTCATGATTTTATAGTATATATTGCATGGAGGTATTAGTTATTAGAGAATTACTCACAGTTTTAAGTCTTTACAATGAGAGCGCCTGCCAGTCTCCAGGCATGCTCTTCTCACCGTGGCGAAAGCGCCACGTGCCGAATTAAACGGAAATTGACAATACACATGTCAAAAGCTCTGGCTTAACTTGAGGTTTTTTACGTTATCTTATAGTTCACATAAGCA
The DNA here is from genome assembly GCA_035772405.1 of Chrysogorgia sp. JL179-B06. Lineage (NCBI taxonomy): Eukaryota > Metazoa > Cnidaria > Anthozoa > Scleralcyonacea > Chrysogorgiidae > Chrysogorgia > Chrysogorgia sp. JL179-B06. The sequence goes on from JAYKKM010000375.1 coordinate 4,521,802, forward strand.
ATCAGTTACATACATGAGAAGCATGTCGGATAGCAATGCCAATGATATACAGTAGTTCATCAAACAATATTTTTTAACGTAGTACGGATTTGGAGTTTTGAAACTTGTCAATGGACCGTATTATATGCACGTGATAAGATCGACCGCAATATTATTAAGTTCGACCGCTTTGGTCGGACATATGCTTATTCAAACGTCGAATTTGTCACTTATCTAGGTTCGACACATGATAAGTTCGACACATGATAAGTTCGACGTTTGAAACGGGATGAGTATAATATAATATACCCGATGAGTTTAAGAAACATGCGACAGCAAAACATGCCGTTGGGTCAATAAACGGCTCGAAACACAACAGTTATAACATAATCGTAAATCGTATCAAGATGCCCGTTAAATTTTCTTCTCCTAAAATGCTTTCACGCAATAATAGTTATTTGGTAAGACTATTTCGGGAAAAATTATTGTTAAAGTGCCTATATCACTTGTGGGATCTTTACATATTTATAGTAATTGGAACATTCTAAGAAGATTTGTAATATATCTTCTCAGGCGAAAATTTCATCTTCATGGACTTTTTTGCAGTTAAAGTTACCGGATATGACATCAAAGGAGGAATTTTTGAAGCAAGAAACAAAAGAAAACTGATTTGCATTTCCTCCTTTGATGTCATATCCGGTAACTTTAACTGCAAAAAAGTCCATGAAGATGAAATTTTCGCCTGAGAAGATATAGTACAAATCTTCTTAGAATGTTCCAATTACTATAAATATGTAAAGATCCCACAAGTGATATAGGCACTTTAACGTTATTTGATAAATTCCAACATAACAGGCTTTCAGTTTGTGCATTTGTACCAACGTCGTCGTCGTTGTTAGGAGTTCAACCACGAAATCGTTATACATTGTATGCAGAATACAGAGACTAATATAAGAATGACTTCAAAACTGCTCCAATGATTACCAGTTAATAATTCCCTTTGTTTTGAACTTGATACGGCAAGTTATTTGACGTCCGCGTCATGTCTTTCTGCTGCCGGCTTTTGGTCGGATGAACTCGGAACCCGAAGCGTTTAGTCGACCGTTGCGGTTAGATGTGTAGACCGCTACCTCACCGCTTCCTCACCGCTACCTCACCGCAACCTCACCGCAACCTCACCGCAACCTCACCGCATCTCCACCGCTACCTCACCGCAACCTCACCGCAACCGCAGTGTTAGGTTACTTCTGAGCGGTACTGTACTTCATTCCTACGTCTGTGGCTTGATTCAGCGATACTAAAATTCATACTTATATAGGCCCTGCTTTTAAGCGCTAGGGTAACCCTAGGAGTAGAGTTACTCTAGCGCCAGGGTGAAAAGATAGCTTGCGTTTATAAGGAAATGATCGGGCTATAGGGTAACCCTAGGACTAGGGTGAAGTATACTCGCGCCGTCGAGCGTGTACGCGGGAAATTCGAGTGTAAACATGGCGGAAAGAAAGAAAATTCTTGCTGTATATTATCGATTTTAATCTCTCTACTACCTCTTTCAATCATGTCTATAACTGTTAAACAACTAACACTCCTTCATGCGGCTCTACATTCCAACTCTGCACTCTGCCCTATCTCGACGACTTCGCCTTATAAACAGGCTTTTACTATCTAACACCGTCACCGTTTTAGGATTTTTAGTCCGCCATTGGGAATTCCAAATCTTTCATTGTGTTTGCATATTATAATTTTTATTGCCGTCGTGAAGCAAGAACGCCGCATATATTAAGCTCCCACCTAACATATAACATTATCCCGGCTTAGAATACGACCAGACTCTGGATTGCGACAATGCTGTATAACTGATAATAAACTCGACCTAGGCAGGTGTAGTTATACAAATAAGGAAGACACTCAAAGTGATATTGATAGTTCAAACACGTGTAAGAGACAAGAGTTCTTACTCTACTTTCGAAACACCGAGAAGCAAGTTGAAAAAATTGAGGCGAAGAACTAATTATATATAGTTAAAAAGTAGAGTGCTGCGTGACAGTGTTTTGGATTAGTAGCAAAGTGAAAAGGTGGTAAACTGCCAAGATTTTTAGTGACGAAATACTGACGTAATTTCGAGTGGAGCCCTTCATGCGCTCTGCTCGAAAAGTCAGTATTTCGTCACTAAAAATCTTGGCAGTTTACCACCTTTTCACTTTGCTAATTATATAGTTATACGTTATATAGGTGTTTGAATTTGCTTATAGTTAGTCGTTATACGTGTTTGAACTTGCTTCTCAAACGAACAAACCAGTATTTGCTGCCGTAGGCATGAGCACACTAATCTTGACTTGGTTTGCTGTGTCTCGTACCCAGACGTTTTCGCGGAACTATGTAAAGTCGATCGACCTTAAATTACGATCATGGATGTTTGCATGTCCACAGATTTATGACGTAACTCGTGGATGTTCGTTTATAATTGCCGGATGCGGAAACTATCCGAATCAAATGCTCGAAACCGCCAACAACAACGTGTTCTGCTTTAGTGCTGAACTGCTTTAACCTGTGCTTCCGAATTTCAACTTCGATTCCCTGAGGAAAGATTCTCTTGTCAAGGTAAAACTAGTTTCAATAATCAGCACATTTCTCAAGAGTCAAGGGATTTAACGGCTTTTATCTTCTATTTTTTAGCTGTATATTAATGTAAGTTCAATCACAGGAGCCATTGTTCACGCTGATCATAACATATCAGACACTCGCGATTCCACCGACAGCTTTTCCACAGTAAGAAGCATGATACAGCAGCTTCCCATGACTTTTGAGGCAGCATTTCCCCTTGCGATAGTAACTTCTAGTTTAGTTGTTAATTACTTTTACGGTCACTCATGAACATATAGCATTAATAATTTTGTGGAGTCATTTTCCGTATCATTGAAGTGCAGTCATCCAAAAAAGGATTTAATTAGTGCATAGTCCTTCGCTGTCACGTGTCCATAGAATTTCCTTTTAAATAACACGATCATTTCATTATCTTGAAAGACAATGGAGCTTTCTGCAAACCATCCCCTCTACTAACTACAGGGTGTCCCAAAAAAAAGGCTTACTTTTCAAATTCAAATGAGCGTGTTAATTTAAACAACCTATTGTGTTCAATATCAAAGGGGTTTTAGTGCATGCACACACGGGTGATTAAGAATAACTTCAAGTCTGCGTTTGGAAAGCGTTCAGAAGCTAGGTTGCTTGAATTAACATGCTAATTTGAATTTGAAAAGGTAGCCTTTTTTTTGGGACACCCTGTATACAGGGTGTATCAAAAAAAGCGCAACCTCGGAATTTCCCAAGAAATCTTGTGTTCTTAAACAAAAAAGATTTTCGCCCCTGGGAATTTAAAATAGCTTGTAATCGTATTCCAGGGGCATAACTGTCTAATTACTACAAACTCGCACGTAAAGCAGAATTGAATCGAAATTTAATATGCATTTATTTAATGGTAAGTTGTTTATTTATTAGCAATTCGACAGTTATGCCCTTGGAATACGATTAGAAGCTATTTTAAATTCCCAGAGGCCTAAAATCTTTTGTGCTAATAAAAACAAAGTGGATTTCTTGGGAAATTCCGAGGTTGCGCTTTTTTGATACACCCTGTATATGAACTGATACTCCCGGCGTCACGGTCTATAACAGAGTTAATTGAGTTTTAAAAATAAGAATTTAAGATAATTTCATAGAAAATATGGTAGTTAGAGTATGTCTTCCAGTGTTCTAAGCATAAATACAAGCCGTAAACGTGGGGGGTTGATAGATACAGAACGTAGATTGAAAAGAAATAAACAAGTCCACTGGCAGCGAGAGTGTAAGTGCGCATGCCAGTTCATTGGATCAAAAACGATAATGGTCTTCCCCTTGATGATGAATTAGTCTGTTGTTGATTTCAGTGTGGATACATATCCTTGGAACTACGACGATAACCTAGGACGCTGGCGACGGCAGCGAAAGAAATATAAATTTTAGCATTTGAATGAAACCACGATCGATTGACTAGCGTATTTCAGTGACACTCAAAGCTTGTTTTATGATCTCCAAAACGCTTCAATATTTCTAAAATGATTGTTGTGTCTGTGTTTAAGACTTTAAGTCAGTCTTAAGGAACAGTTCTCATCTCTCTGCGAGTTACCGTCGCCGTCCTAAAGACGTGAAAATGTTCTCAGTGACGTGTTGTAAACAGAACGAGGATGGCGTTGAAATTACTGTTGGGAATAAAAATTATTCATTACCATATTTATGTCAACAAATGTTATAACGATACGAAATTGAAGCATGTTAATTAAAACTGTAGTTATAGAACAAGGAAAATAGTGGTTAGAAAAGACTGCCAAGTCATATCCTATGTACGTATTGTTCCTGTGTACGTAAAGTATGTTGTTCCTGTGTACGTAAAGACTTTGCTATGTAGTTGTTCCTGTAAAAATGGACTATAAATATGAGCTTGTAGAATAGGTTAGGTTAGAATGCGAATAGAGACTTGCAATGCGAATAGAGAGAGTATGATCAAATTGTGATGAATACGCAAATGTTGTAACTGACGATTCTTGAAGAGTAAAATAAAGAAAGAATAATACAGTCCCCAGTTGTTTGTTGTTGAGCCGGCGAGAACGAGAGTAGAAGGCCATGTTACAGGTTTCTACGCACTGGGTTGCCGTCGTAGATCTTAAGGTCCCGACTGCATTGAACCCAAACGTTGCAATATTGGACGATTGCTTTATTATACCAAAACTTCAGTCACCGCGTAACCGTACAGAAATTGAACACAAAAATATAGAATAAATACATGTACTTCCGTCTATAGTAAAAGACCATACCAAATTGATTATGGTGGATAAGATACGCTTTCGCAGGTATGATTATATGAATGAATGAATGAACGAATGAATGAATAACTTTATTTACGTGTCAATGTATTTAGCTACATTACCGTTTTAAATACATCTAGCTTAACCATGCTAGACTGCATTTTAGTTTAGTTTGAGATTTAAACTAACAAGTCGACTGCGTATAGGCAGTGTATATATAGAGAAACAAATTAGATACTTGAAAAGGTTGGTGAGAACGTTGTGAGCGAAGGTCCTTCGTCAGAGAGTAAAACGTATTTAGGCTTCAACTATATGAGTGATATAATGTATAATGATATAATGTTGTGTTGTGTAGGCAGTGTAGAATATATATATATATATATATATATATATATATATATATATATATATATATATATATATATATATATATATATATATATATATATATATATATATATATATATATATATATAGCAAAGTGAAAAGGTGGTAAACTGCCAAGAATTTAGTGACGAGATACTGACGTTTCGAGCGGAGCCCTTTATCAGAGTAAGACGAGATGAAATAAAATAAATAGGGCTTATATATATATGCCAAAAGGGTGTCACAGGTAGAAAGTAGCCAATCAAATGCACGGGAAATAAACTAACTAATAATTAATGTGATAGGAAAAGTTAAATCATTTGCTATTTTTACAGTCGATCAATAAGCAGACTGAGGGGGTGGGAGAAATGACAGGTCCAATATTCAAGAGATTAGGCGATAATAATAGAAACAAAGACTTGAAAAGGAATGAAAGTGCATAACCTAATAATAAAAAGTTCCAAGCAAACTAAAATAACAAAAAACTTTTAGGAAATTAAATAAAAGAATTACGTACGTACGCGTAGCCAGATCAAAAAGTAAAGTCTGGCCAATGAAACATTCCCACCAATATATAATTGTTCGGACGTTAACCGATTTTTACTCCGATTGCACTAATCCACCCAACACTTTCCGTATAATTGTCTCTCCTTCCATAAGTACTGTCTGTTGCATTGTCCTCGCTATTCTTGTTACGTTCCTTTCTCCCTCAATCACTTTTGCCACCGCTTTGCTCGTCTTCTTCACACCACCACCCATACATCCAATGATAACTGGAACCACTTCCACTACATAACCTGGTCTCTTCTTGTCTCAAAGTTTGTTCGCGTTACCTCCTCTATATTCATTTCCATTGGGCATGACATTTCCACCAACCATATCTTCTTCTTCTCTCTTTCGTCCTCCAGTGTCATATTATTGGGTCTACGTGCTCAACTCGTTTTCCTCATTCTGTACTCAAAGTCCCAACAAAGTTTGAATTCATTACCCTTGAGTACATGTCCCTTCTTCCATCTCTCTCCGTACTATACTGTGCTTTCAGGAAGAAGTCCTTTCTTTATTGCCCAATTGACTCCTAATACATCCTCGAACAACATGCGACGAACCACGACGGCTTTACGTTTTAACGAGTAATGCACTACTTGTTAGTAGGGTGTATGTCTGTGCCATAACATCAGTGCATTATTGTGTCTGCAAAGGTATTTAGATCCCGCCAGTATTTCACATCCTGCAAGCAGGTTTGAACGGTTTCATCGTGTTGTCCACATAACCTACACTTTCCATTTGTATCTCCGATTCCTCATTATTGAGGGTCGCGTCGTCGATGTAATTACATCTTATTTCTTAAATAGAAAATTGCTTGTGTTTAAAGTGTCTATGAAGTGAAAAATTCGCTAGCATTTGTTTTTTCTTTAACGGACAAAGTTGCACGGAAAGAGCGTTCACTGAAAATTTCAAGTGAATCTGCCTCATAGTCTTCGAGTTATCAACTCTGAAAGTTTGGCATGGCTAAATGTTTTTGGTGAAATCTGAAACGCGCGGTTCATTGTGTTGTGACGTATGTGCAGGTGTACTTACTATGCATAAGAACAATTGATTTGAACATTAATGATCCACCTGCATACGTCATATACCACATATATTCAATCCCAGTCTTTCCCTATTTTGTAACGTTAAACTATGCCAATGGACAAACTTTGAGAGTTGATAGCTCGAAGACTATGCAGCAGATTCACTTGAAATTTTCAGTGAACGATCCTGCCGTGCTACTTTGTTCGTTAGAGCAAAAAAATGCTAGCGATTTTTTCACTTCATAGACACTTTAAATAATAGAATACGTTTTGTCTTAATAAAAATACGAGAGAAGTGCAAGGAGATCATAATCGCAGTGTGACGAAATAATTATAAACTAAGATTTGTACCATTTTTTCAAAATTCCTCATTCAGGAATTTGTGATTTTTGTTCATTCTGAGAACTGGTATTGATTTTCCTAATTCTCCTTTCCAGAATGAATATTATCAGCAAAATTGGAGACCTTTCGTCATTGCTATCTATTGTACTATTTGGTTTATGCTGCAGTGTCCTATGCTCAAGGGCTGATAAAGGTAAAGTATTTTGTACATAAGAAATGGTTACTAGATTGAAATCAGGGGCTGTTTACATCAATCCAGATTCAGTTTCATTCCGGATTGAACGCAAATTCAAACCGCGTTTACATAGAAATTCTATCCCCGGATCGAAAATCGCGCGAAATCTGAAATTTCAAGATGGCGATCAATAACATTATAGCGGGTGTGTTTCTTTCAACGATTTCTGCGTTTGTACATTTCAACATGCATGTGTACCTTAAACTGATAATTTGGTGAAGAATAAACATAATGAAAAGGCGCAAGTAAACATCATTTAATTCCCCTTTAATTTATAACGTCGTTGACAAAGAGCTATTTATATTGAACAATATGAAATCGGCGCAATTCTTGTCTCTTGCTGAAAATTGTCGTCTATAAATGTTAAAAGCATGCGCGTGTTGGTCGTATTTTTCATAATTCCGGAATGAAATCTCGCACCGCCTTTACATGACCACCACAATGTAATTTCAATGAAACTCAATCCGGAAAGAGAACTGGAATGAACTCAATCCGGATTGAGCTGCATCTCATTCCGGATTCATGTAAACACCTAAAGGGATTTTAACAGAACCGGTATGAGTTCTGTGGTGATGTCGAAAAGAGGCTTTTATTGTATTCTATATTAGTTTTATTTACAGGCTTAGTGACGTCATGATTCTTAGGATTGTTAATTGGGTAACACTACAAGTTCAATCCGGAATGAAACTCAATCCGGATTCATGTAAACAGCCCCAGTTTTCATTCAGTAGCATTGCTAGTTGTAACAAACTATTTGGTCACAAACCACCTCTCAGTTCTCCCAAACTCTTCCTCGTATTTGCACCAGGCTATGAGCTTTTGTAAGTTTGCAAGGAAGGCAAGTTTTTAACCCTTTTTGCCATAAATATGTTAACAGTACGAGTATGTTTATTGGAAGTAGGTCAGAAGTAGGTTACTGTGTTTAGGCATGGAAGTTGACCGATAAAGAAATATAGAAACTGGAGGTGGTCTCCCTAAATTTCTTATTTATTTATATTATTTTAAAATGGTAACCCTTCAGAGCACGTAGGCAACTGGTTTCCAACTTAAAGTGCCACTACGATGAAAATTCACCCCCGTCTTTTAGATTTTCTTTAGCATAGAATAGTATTTCAGGGTCGAAAGTGATCATCGATGTAAAAAAAAACTAAAAAATGGTATTTTGAAGTAGGTATTTTGAGCTCTGAAATCACTATTATTTAGGCTACCATTACTAAAAACGTGTTCCAAGTGAGCCCGCAATTTCAAAAGGTTAAGCCTGAATTTCGGTCGAGGTTATTTGTTTCTTGTTTTTTTTCGAGAAGTAGATGGAATGTCCAGCCTTTCAGACGAAGAATTTGAAAAAACGATCTTGATTTACTTGAAGAAATAGCCATGTGGAGTCTTCGTGTTGAGAATCTGACGTCACTTCGTTACGCTGGTCAAGAACATGAACGATTAATGGCGGACATAACAACTCCAGATTCGGAGTAAGAAAAATAATACTTGCCATCGTCGAATCGCAAAACGGTTTCGACCAAGTAATATTTAGCAGCTCTGCTTTATAAATACGTAAAAATATCGATAGGTAAAAATTTGATCGTAGTGGCACTTTAAAATGTTAAGCTAGAGAAAAACAACTTCAGAGGGATTAAATGCAAATAAAACATAAATAACAGATTACTTTGCTACCTTTACATCTCAATTACTTGTTTTTGTTGTATCTGATTGCCTAATTTTTGTCACCTGGTTATTTTCAGCTCATAAAAGTTTGAAATTCCGTTTTATTTTGCTTTTAATTATGTATTAACAGAAAGACTGACTGTGTTTATGGAAATTGTGTTTTTTGTTGAAGAAAGGTTAATAACAAGTCGGTGTTCAATCACGCCGGCCTGTAGGCTATACCACCCCTTTGGATAGGTAAAGTCGTTGAAAGGTCAAACTCATTTGGAGGGTTGCAGTCCCTGAAGGGATACAGGTATACCTCAGGCAGGGGAATCATACCAACCAAGTAGGGGGTTGCCAGGGCCTGGCAGTGTGGTGAGACGCCAAGGCCTGGCAGTCCAATGACGGCCCTGGCATGCAATCTGCTATTATTAAGCTAGAACCCTGTGGTGATTCCCTGCGCAGCTGAGAAATCCCTCTCAACCGGGGACTACGAGTCACACTAGCAACTCTAGTGGAGAATAAACGAAAGCCTGAAATATTAAATCACTAAATAAGTAAATTATGGAGGTACTTACCCAGTTAGATAGCTGCAAAGAACAAAAGCAGACCCACACAGCACCACACCCCCGGCGTCCTATACCACTGCAGAGGTGATATGTGCAACAGTATAATTACGATAAAGATAATGACAAATACCAACAAGTATGAGTAACAACATACACATGCATTAGCTATCAAGTGTTCTATCACCTGGCAAGCCAGGGAAAGCAAGACTCGCGTCATCTGTACTTGCATGCTGGGAAAACCGCTTGTCCCTGGCAAAGATGATGGTACACATGTCGTCAGGAAGTTGGGGGAAACCGCTCGTCCCCTAACTGCATGAACAGCAGCCACGGCACCTGGTAGCACTACCACAGGCGAAATTCACTGTCCAGCCTTCCGGGGAAACCGCATGTCCCTGGAAGCAATGACAAATAAAGACACTGACAAATACAGACAATACAGGTACTAGAACAACAAACATTCATTAGCTATCAATTGTTTTATCACCTGGCAAGCCAGGGAAAGCAAGACTCACGTCTTGCATGCTGGGGAAACCGCTTGTCTTTGGCAAAGATGACGGTACGCATATCGTCAGCAAGTTGGGGGAAACCATTCGTCCCCCAACATGAACAAAAGCACCCTGGGAAGCAATGCATCTGGGGCAAGGAACTGTCCAGTCTGTCGGGGAAACTGCATGCATGTCCCCGGCACCACTGACGGTCCGCGTACCGTTAACAGCAGTCACCTGGGTAGCACTGCCACAGGCTCAATTCACTGTCCAGTATTCTGGGGAAACCGCGTGTCCCCGGAAGCAATGACAAATAAAGAACTGACAAATATGGACAATACAGGTACTAGAACAACAAACATGCATTAGCTATCAAGTGTTGTATCACCTGGCAACGGGAGAGCAAGACTCACGTCGTCTGTGCTTGTCAGATGCTGGGGAAACCTTATCACCAGCCAGTGGCGGATATTCACGTTTTAAGGTGGTGGGGCAAAGCCTCCCAAAATGTCCGACAAGTTTGGTTGCTAAGTAACAAATTTTATTTGAAAATTTCCGACAAATTGGTAATTTGACGAAAGGTCGGGGGGCGGCTGCCCCCCCATCCCACCACAATTTCCGCCACTGTCACCAGCAACAATGATGATCCTGTCGCCAGCAAGTTGAGGGGAACCGCATGTCCCCTGGAACCAATGACAATAAAGACACTGACAATACAGGTACCAGAACAACCACACATGTATTAGCTATCAAGTGTTCTCTCATCTGGCATGCAGGGAGAGCGAAGCTCACGCTGTCTGTGCTTGTATCCCAGGGAAACCGCATGTCCCATGCACCACTGATAGGTACTGATGGTCTGCGTACCATCAGCAAGTTGGGGGAAATCACTCATCCCCCAACATGAACCAAAGCCACCTGGGCAGCAGTGCCACATGGGCAATGGACTGTCCAGCCTTCCAGGGAAACCACATATTCCTGGTAGCAATGACAATAAAGACACTGACAGATACAGACCCTACCGGTATACTAGAACAACCACACATTGCTATCAAGTGCTCTATTACCTGGCCATGCCAGGGAAAAGCAAGATTGGCAGTGTCTGTGCTTGCAGCTCTGGTCCCAGTCACTGGCACTAGCCCGCCAGTCGGCACCTTACCGATGGTGATAGCCCTAATTCCCCGCAACTGGGGTAAATGAGAATATGAGGGAATACGCTACTGCAATAAGCTCAGGGTGGGTGGGGGAGGGAGAACTTCTCCAGCCAAGGAGTTGTTTAATTACATGTATTAAATTACATTTTGTCATTCTTTATGTATTTTTCTGTTTTAGAAATCATTAAATCTGGTATATGTCCTTCATTTGCTGTGAACTCCTTCAATGCAAAAGATGCTGCAACGGTAATTTTCATTACAACACATGTTGCATGCCATATTTCCTCAATGAAGTGTCCCTTCAGATATGTGCTTCTAAGGTAGACTTTATGAATTGGGCAGCAGCCATGTTGAAGGTCATTTTACAAAAGAATCTCATTTAGGGTTAGGGTTACGTGCTTTTGTCCTTTGAGCCCCAAGGGATTAATTGCAACCTACCAATAACTGCTCTCTACAGGCATTTTGGTTGCTAAGATGATCACTATGCAAACTCGTATAAGCAAGTTGTTGATCATCATTTATACAGTATGTCCAGGTTAACAATAGTTGATCCCACTGTCTTAATTATCGTATGAGTGGCACTTTTGGCACTGGTTATGCATATAGTAGTTAAAACATGAGCAACCAATGTTTATGGGCAGTTAAGGTTGAATCGGAATATTTTAGCAGAATATAAACTATAGATACTAATGCATCGTGGTGTAGGTAGAACTGAATTTTAATTACAGAACAAAAAATAAATATAGGACTAAAATTTAAAAATGAAAGTGTTTATATTAAAACTTTAAAAGGAAAGGATATTGAAAAAACTGTGAATATATTCAATACCTTTGTCATCCAAAAAAACTATGCAACATACAGTAACATAAAAAAGATAGAACAAGTAAATATACAATTAGAATTTTGACTAGTAAACCGGAAGTTTGCACCCCCCGGAATATGGCGTGACATGTTATAAGAACACGTGAACAATGCATGATTATTATTACTCATCAGAAAGAGACAGCGTGAGAATAAACATTGTGATTCGTGAGTTTGTGAGTAGTGAGAAGCGTTTATGTATTTGTTCGAAGATAGTAAGTTTATTATTTTATTAAAGTAAAGTATACCATTTGGTGAAAAGGAGTTCGGTATACTTGTGGTGCCGTGACCAGGATACGACGATAGGAGTGAGAGCGACAATATCAGAAGAGAAACAGGGAACATTTACGAGCCATTATGAGCGACGAAGAGACGAACGAGAGTATAAATGCAGACGAGCAAAGACTCGAAGGAGATATTAACAAGGAAATTTCGAAGTTAAAATATTTTCTGGAGGAAACTGACCAGTTAATTCAAGCGAAAGACTACGCTGAAATGGAGGTTATGAACGACCGCGCGGGGAAAATAATCATCAAACTATCGGATATTATTACACAAATGGAAGAATTGAAAATCGACAACGGTACGACGCCACGCTCTGTCAGACAGTGGAAGAAGGATGTGAAATCCAGATATTTGGCGCTCGTCGAAGATAACGAGAAGTTAGCAAGGGAACTCAAAGTAAAGCAAGAAAGATTAGATCGAGAGACTGAGTTACAACATTTGGAACTGAAGGAGAGACAATGCCAACAAGAAGAACGACGACGAATTGAGCTTCGTGGAAGACAGGAAGAATACGAGCGACAGTTATGGCAGGAGAAACTCGAAGCAGAATTATTAATGACGCAGAAGAAGCTACACATGGAGAAAGCCGCACGTTCAACTGCAGCGAAATTACCAAAGTTGAAAATAACGCCTTTTAAGGGAACCTCTACAGATTGGGTGAGGTTTGAAAACATGTTCTTGACACTAGTTCACGAGAAACCGACAAGCGCAGAAGAGAAGTTTGGGTATTTATTGGAGATGGTGAGCCAAAAGGTAAGAGAAAAGATTGCTAATTTGAAACCGGGTGAAATTGGATACAAGATTGCATGGGAGAGGCTGAAGAAGGAATATGGTCACCCTAAACTTGTAATAAATGCTCATATGGATGAAATTATCAACCTAACACCAGTGAAAGGATCAAATTACGACAAAGTTCAGGAGTTCTACGAGAAACTAAGCAAGAATTTCGATGCACTTCAAACTCTGGGAGAAGGTGATAAACTTTCTGGATTTGTTATGACTACAATCAACAAGCTGCCACAAGTTAAACCAGATTTAGTGCGATCGGATGATGACTGGGAGGAATGGTCCATGGATGTTTTAATTGCTAATCTACAAAAGTGGCTTCGAAGAAACAAAGTAGATGACGTCTCCAAGAATTACAAGAAATCTGAAGGAAATTGGTTTCAAAAAGGCTCAGGAGCTCAGAAATCACGTTGTGTTTTCTGCGGAAACAGTGAACACTGGAGTGACAAATGCAAGACGGTGAAAAGATTGGAAGATAGAAAGAAATTCTTTGCTGATAAGAATCTGTGTTTTAACTGTGGGCGCACAGGACACAGGGGAAATCAATGCCGCAGTCGTGGTTGCCTGAAATGTAATGCCAAGCATCATACAAGCCTGTGTGATAAGAATGAAGTTGACGACAGCAATCAAAACCCAACATCGCTAACTGGATTCACCACATTCACAGATGAGAAGTCTCTTCCAGCCATTATACCCATCAGCATTAGAGGACAAACCCTGTGGGCGTACCTCGACACTGGTTCAGGGCGAAACTTTATTTCACGTGAAGCTGTGAAGCGACTAAAGTTAAATCCAACACACCATGAATCTCGAGAGATTGTAACCGTGAATGGCACCAGCACTCAATCCATGCCTATTTTTCAGACCACCATTAACTCTCTCGATGGGAAAGCTCATGAAGAAATCGAACTGACCGGTTCCAGACTACAAGATTTTACCACAGTGCAAAGACCAGACATGAATGAGCTTAAGAAAAAGTACACCCACACACAAGACAAGAGATTTTACATGATTGCCAAAGGAGAATATCCAATACATCTCATCCTCGGAGATAGTACGTACAGCAGGATCAGGACGGAGAAGGTGTACAAAGGGAATCTGGGAGATCCCATAGTGGAGGAGACAACATTTGGATGGGTCATCCATGGTGGTGATGATTATTCAAGTGAAAATGCCTGCATGTTTTTGAGAGAGGTCAACGACTATGAACGGTTGTATAGCCTAGATGTTCTGGGGGTGGAAGATCGTGGTGAGAACGACCAGCTGGAGGTGCTTACTGATTTTCGAGAAAGTATAACAAAACAGGATGATGGGAGATATGAAGTAAGCATACCGTGGATTCCAGGGAGCAAGTTAACAACTACAAATGAACAGCCAAGCAGAAGACGTCTTTCCAATGTTAACAAGAAGCTGGTCAAAGATGAAAACCTGAAGCGAGAGTACGAGAAGATAATTGAGGACCAACTAGCAAGTGGTGTCATTGAAAGAGTCCCAGAAAAGCAAACTGGAGAACGTGTGTATTACATGCCCCATAAGCCAGTAGTAAGACAGGACGCAGCCACAACAAAGGTGAGGATGGTGTTTGATGCCAGTTCTAAACCACATCCACTGGCCTACAGTATCAATGAGTGTATGTTTACCGGCCCTCCACTCCAACCGTTACTATGGGACATAATGGTTAGAGCGCGCATGTCACCAAATCTTCTTCTGGCTGACATTCAGAAAGCTTTTTTGCAAATAGCAGTCAAGGAAGAAGACAGAGATGCCTTCCGTTTTCTCTTCAACCAGAACGGAAAGGAAGAACATTATCGTTTTGCTAGAATTCCCTTCGGAGTCGAAGCCAGCCCATTCCTACTCGGAGCAACGTTGGGATACCACTACGACCAGCAACCGTTAGAATTGGAGGACACAGTGACAGCCCTCAAAGAGAACACATATGTCGACAACATCATGAAAACTGGGAGTGAGATTGACGATCTAAAGAAATTCAAGAGAGAAAGTGACATCATTCTTGCCAGTGCCAACTTCCCAATCCACAAGTGGGAGTCAAACATCGAGTCTTTAGAAGATAAAGACATGCCAAATCCAAGCAAGATACTTGGCCACATATGGGATAAACGAGAAGACACCCTAGAAATACAAGTACCAGCAGCGCTTGAAGATGAACCAGTTACCAAAAGAAGCATCTTAAGTCAACTGGGGAGAGTCTACGATCCGTTGGGTATAATATCACCTACGATGGCGGAAGGCAAACACATTTACAGGGAAGCATGTGAAGAAAAGAAGGGGTGGAATGCTGAGGTGTCGCCTAACTTGAGAAAGCAGTGGCACAAGTGGAACAGGCAACTGAAGAATGTAAAAGTACCGAGAACCATAACTGGGAAATCAAGCAAGATTAAAGCTATCGACCTTCATGTATTTGCAGACGCAAGTAACCTCGCATGTTCCGCGACAACCATAGCAGTAGTTGAACATGCATCGGGAACAGTCAAAGGGTTATTGACATCAAAGTCTCGGATTTCAAAGAGGAACACCTCGATCGCCAGATTGGAACTTGTAGGAGCTCACATGGCTGCAAATATGGTTAAGAATTTACACAACGCGCTACATCGACTACCCATCAAATCTACTGTGGTTTGGTTGGACAGTATGGTTGCACTTTACTGGGTAACCAATCCAGGAAAGCCGTGGAAGGTATTCATCTCTAACAGAGTCAAGAAGATAGCAGAGAACACCAGTGAGCTTGGCATCGTTTGGAAATACTGTCCATCAAGCAAAAACCTCGCAGACTTAGGAAGTAGAGGAGCCACCGTGGAAAAGATGGAGAAAGGAGAATGGTTTAGTGGTACAGATTGGTTGCTAGAGGATGAACGGTGGCCAGAGCAACCCAACCTGAAAGTTACAACAGCAGTTAGCCAAGAGAGTAAACCCATCAAAGAGGAAGCACTGTTTACGAAAGAACGAAAGCCAGATGAATGGGACGCAGTGTTGGAAAGAAGTACATACTGGCGTGTATTGAGAGTAACGGCGTGGGCGTTGAGATTCCTCAAAAACTGTTTGTCAAAGCATCGCCAAGGCAGAAAGAAATCGGGTCCTCTTGGAAGAGAGGAAATTACAACTGCAAGAAACAACTGGGTGAGGAGAGTACAGACCAACGTCAACCCTGAATTGCAAGCGCCAGGTTGGAGGATAGTCGAAGACAAAGAAACGAAAGTTCTCAAGTGCAAGGGAAGAATAGAAGGATATGCACCGATATACCTTGAAGGAGGACTGTTCGTAGAGAAGCTTATTGCTCATACACACAACCAAATCAAGCATTTCGGAATCGCCAACACCATGGCTGCTTTGAGAGAATATTGGTGGATACCTCAACTTAGAACGAAGGTGAAGAAGATGATTAAGAAATGCAATGTCTGCAAGCTGTATTCCACAAAGCCGTATGGATCACCATTGACAAGTACCATGCCCAAATTCAGAACAGAGGCAAGCAAACCGTTTGAAGTCACTGGTGTGGACTTTGCCGGACCTCTAAGATACAAGATCAACAAGAAAGAAGAAGGAAAGAGTTACGTTCTAATCTTCACCTGCGCGTCATCCAGGGCGGTCCATCTAGAACTAACCAAGAGTCAAGAGGCTAAGGAATTCCAACGAAAGCTCAATGCGTTCATCGCTCGAAGAGGTAGACCCCGATTAATGATTTCTGACAATGCTACAACATTTAAAACAACAGCCAACTGGATTAAAGTCGTTAGAAAGAGTGAGAAATTGCAAGACTTCCTCGCAACCCAAGACATCAGCTGGAGATTCAACCTCGCTAGATCCCCTTGGTGGGGAGGTATCTATGAAAGACTGATCCGTGAGATCAAGAAGACTCTCTACAAGACCCTAGGGAGATCACACCTTTACTTCGAGAGTTTGGAAATGGTCATCATGGACATCGAATGCAACATGAACAACCGTCCACTGACGTATGTTGAAAGTGAAAGTGGGGAGGAGCAAGTTCTAACACCAAATGTTTTGATGCGGGGAGAAAACACGTACCTTATCGATGACATTGAAAATGACGAGGACGAGCTAACGAAGATGCAAAAGCGTCTTGCGAAGACAAAGGACAACGCTTGGAAACGGTGGCAGAGGGAATACGTACATGGTTTGATGGAGAGCCAACGAGTCAATGGTAAGGCAGCAAAAGCACCTGAAGTCGGAGAAGTTGTTCTGGTCGTGGGAGACGAAAAGAACAGAGGCGAATGGAAGAAAGGGAAAGTTCTACGACAAGTTCAAGGAAAGGACGGAGTAGTACGAGGTGTGGTACTCTTGCATAAGGGGCACACTATCGAACGACCATTACAGTTAGTATGCCCACTTGAGATTCGATGCACAACGCAAGTACAACAAAGGAAGAGCGAGCCAAACAAACCTACGGAAGAAAAGAGAGAGAGAAGGCAAGCAGCGATTGATGCAAGAAAGAGAATACGTGCCTTAGCAGAAATTCAGGACGAAGACTGAACAATTTTGACAGTATGACTTTTTATATTCATGTTGTATAAATTAATTCTCAATTTCTAGGGGAGTAGTAAACCGGAAGTTTGCACCCCCCGGAATATGGCGTGACATGTTATAAGAACACGTGAACAATGCATGATTATTATTACTCATCAGAAAGAGACAGCGTGAGAATAAACATTGTGATTCGTGAGTTTGTGAGTAGTGAGAAGCGTTTATGTATTTGTTCGAAGATAGTAAGTTTATTATTTTATTAAAGTAAAGTATACCATTTGGTGAAAAGGAGTTCGGTATACTAGCATGACATGTCGTAAGTCACCATTAACACTGACTCTCCTTGATATATTAAAATTCCATTAATTGTAAAACAACTACTTTCAAGTGCGAATAATTTAAATCAGTACTGAATGAAAAGCTAGAATTTAAAAGTATTTATATTCCAAAATATTGGATACATCAATGTTCGCCATTGAGTGTTTGTTTCTTTCGTTATCAGTAAGTTAGTAAAAATGTTTTAGTACTGTGTAGTTAATGACTGTTTTATTCAATAAAGCAGGCCTTGTGATGAGAGGCGATCGATCGATCCAGATCGCCTCCGCACTCCCCTTAGCCAATGTTCTAGCGCTATAAATCGAGCGCCTAAAATAAGATGATTATGTTGCAAAATACTATGTTTTTTTGTTTTTATTCTTGAAAATGTTGTCCCCAAATTAGCTTGAAATTGCTTTTATTGAGCGAGAGATAATCGCTCAGAAATCGTAGCCACAGCAGCAAGATATAGGACTAAAAATTGATGTAAAAAACCATGAAATCAGAGAACGATAAACTAGTACCCAGTCCTCTCGATGCGTCGGGAAATGAGCCAATCGGCTTATCGCTAGTCTTTGTGTCAATCGACACGTGTAAATAGCACGCATTTCATGCTAAAATAGTATTGGAATACAACATTGACATACCCAGGGCTTCAAATTGGAATTTTTCAGCAGTATCCAACGGGATACTAGCAACTTAAAATCTGGTATCCCACCAGAAAATCTAGTATCTCACATTTGGATAGTAAATTATTTTTGTATTGTGACCAGTATACAAACAATGCAGCTCGGTGATTGATTTTAATTTATTACTATGCCTCAGAAACATCACCTCGGCTTCGCGTATGGAAGAATCTGTGCTGCCATCTGTCAACACGCTGTAGAACGGAGCTTTGGCAATCTCTTGTGCCATAGCCAAACGCTCTGCTTCTGCGATGTAGCCAACAAAATCGCTACATGCTTGATTAATGCGATAGGTTTCACCGAGTGAAGTTCCTGTGATCGACGCTCCAGGTATAATCTGGAAACGGCCGCCCTTTCTTAGCGATAGCATGAGCTATTCGAAAAAGCGTCCTCATCTTGTCAAAGTTTTGTTTATTCAATGCCTGTAAGGCTTTCTCAGCAGGATTTGTTCCCGGCATGTCAGTGATGGCTTTCTTGTGTTCTACACATCGTTTATGTCCTTCGCTTTGATCAGGTGTTTGCAGTGCTTTTATGTGAAAATTTCCACAGCCACTCTTCACGAAGTTTGACTCCTTATCGCAATAGCCACGATTGTTCATACAGGTAGTGCAAAACATCTTCTCGTTCACGAGCGTTACCCATGGAAAGGATTTTTTCCAAGCCATTTTAAATTTTCGACAATGCTTTGTTTCTTCATACTTTCGCTTGTCTTTGGCACTTTTTTGAGCGCGTCTTTCCTGCTCAGTCGAACTCGATCGCCTTTCACTTTGTGTATCTTCTTGTATAGGCTGTACGGTTGCTGTCTGCGATTAATCATTTCTTTCAATATGTGGTCTTTCTTCAACTTGTTCATCAATTAATATTTGCTGTGTTCGCTCAGTTCGTATGATGTATCTTAACATTTTGCCAACCTATTTTGAATATGAGTGCGTGAAGACGAGCTATTTCCATCAGCGGCGGTGAAATGTTACGTTACTATGGTAATTAACTTCAGCCAATCGAAGCGCGTCTTCTCTACGACTCCAGCGAGTTGGCGAGCGCCGAATAAAAAGCCTGGGTACGAGGTTGCGATATTTTGTCGAGAAATATCAGTCGACGACAGAATTTTTTTCAGTATCCCTCGGGATACTGAGCTTGTGATTTCCAGTATCCAAATTTAAAATCTGGTATCGCCGGGATATATCGGGATACCGCGAATTTGAAGCCCTGATACCGTTAAAATGAAATTGTTCTGTTTAATTTATATACTGTATTACTTTATATAATAATACAGTTAATACTGACACTGTACAGTGTTCAATAAAATTGTTAATGTTTGGATTAACACCTTTTAGGCATTTGAGTTCTATGTTTATGGCCGTATATTTTGACTTTTAACCAGGAGCTCAGTGGCGGAAATTGTGGTGGGATGGGGGGCAGCCGCCCCCCCACCTTTCGTCAAATTGCCAATTTGTCGGAAATTTTCAAATAAAATTTATATATATATATATATATATATATATAATTGCCAATTTGTCGGAAATTTTCAAATAAAATGTGTTACTTAGCAACCAAACTTGTCGGACATTTTGGGAGGCTTTGCCCCACCACCTTAAAACGTGAATATCCGCCACTGCAGGAGCTCAATCAAGCACCTGGCTAAATTTAGGAGCTCGATTGATCAATCTCCTTTGTTTTTTTCATCACAAGGCCTGATAAAGTTGTATTTTGTTTCCCCTTTTTGTAGTGGACCTATCATACATATAATTGCTTCATTTGCAATGCAGAAAATAGAAAAAAATCATGGCTTCTTACCAAGTTTCTTCCCACTAATAATGCTGAATTGGTACATGTTGACATAACAGTTAGTTTTACAGATTGTCCCGAATGTAAGAACCAGCTTTTGAAAGTACTTGCTATTCAAGAACAGCTACCTAAGGATATCGCGGATGACAAAGTGATACGAAAATTAGATAAACTGTCAGTGTTAAAGGAAATTGATAATAAGTCACTTGGTATAAAAACTCACCATATCCAGTTTGTATCTACTTCCAATGGAGTTTCAATGGTGTTTCTCGTAGAAGGTGCGTGTTTAATCATCTATAACATCGAAGTGTCCTCTTTCTTTTGCAACGATACATCAACTGATGGTGTACATTTGCCGAGAACTGTATCCCCAGCTTCTGGTAACCGAACTGTGAATTCAAGTTGTTATAACGACACTGTTACTTCCAGTAAACAAGTCTTTGGATTGTGTGGCAGTGACGGTGAATGGAAATTTGTTACGCCATGTTTTTGCAAAACAGGACATACTTTTGGTGAAACAGGATGCAATGGTATGTGCCTTTATTATTTATTTAATAGATAAAATATTAGCAGCAGATTCGTATCTTTATCTGATATTGTGAAATTCATGAATAATTAATGAGGCTAAGTCACAATCACAGCGTGGTATTTTGGTCACATGTATAGCTTTGTAAAGCTCAATAAAGATTGAATACCGATTAGTAATAATAATAATATAATGTTACTATTTATATAGTGCAAATTAGCATTTGTATATGATCAAATGCGCTTTACAACATCGACAATTTATTCTATTACCTTCAGTACCTATAGTACCCAGTACCTCAATCAATTAACCTTAGCTATTTATTTTTACAGTTTTTATCATCATTAGTTTTCCTAACTATTTATCCTAACCCGCCCTGTCAACTTCCCTGTGGGAGGAAACCGGAGAACCCGGAGGAAACCCACGAGTTTCGGCAGAGTGTTGACCAACTCTGGCCACGTGCGATCAAATGTCCGTGTGAGGCAGTGGCCCTGACCACTCGAAGCCCCCATTAGGACGATCTTTAACAAAGTTATGAATGCTTATTAGGACGATCTTTAACAAAGTTATGAATGCTTATTAGGACGATCTTTAACAAAGTTATGAATGCTTATTACGACGATCTTTAACAAAGTTATGAATGCTTATTAGGACGATCTTTAACAAAGTTATGAATGCTTATTAGGACGATCTTTAACTCGTGCTGAATGCCCAGACAGATCTACCGCTCGTATTTTATATATTACTTCAAAAACTCATTAATAATTCCTGAGGAAAACACAAAGGAAAATCATGACCGTATCGTGTCTTTATATGTGATAAAGATTCGTCCTGATTTACATAAACTTTCCCTTCCATTTAATTTTGCTGCGAAAATGGCTTGAATCACTGAAAAAGTTGGTAAACATGAGTTATTTATATGCAGTTGTTAAACCCGATAAAACACTACTGCTCATATACGCGTCTAAGGCAAGCGTTTGTATATATATCAGATCGGATGTGAATGTTTTATATTACTTAAGAAGGAAGTGCATATATCGAAAATATCCATATGGACTTATAGTACGTATTCCATATAAGGTCATAACGGACGGGACTGGGAAGAGCAAATACGTTGCCCTAACGAGCATATAAACGTATATGCTCGTTAGGGCAACGTATTTGCTCTTCCCAGTCCCGTCCGTTATGACCTTATATGGAATACGTACTATAAGTACCTATCAAAATATCGGCAAGATACCGAAAAGTTTATGTAAATCAGAACGATTTCTTAACGATTCACAAATATTGGTTTAACACTAATTTCCTTTGATTGATTTTTCTTTGATTGATTTTTCTTTATGAATTATTAATGAAATTTAAGACTGCATGCATATAGGAAAATAGTGCTTTAAAATATGTGTTCAGTATTAGTTCAGTATCTTACATCTGCATCAGATGCACTGCACAGCAGTGCTTTACTCGGGAGAGTATCGGTAGCCAGTGGACATTAATGTTCTATCTGCAGTGGACATTATAAGCCGTCGCAATGTCGCATGTGTTTTTCTGTCGCATGCATGGCCAGAAATTTCTTTAGAACTTCTAAATCAGGTACATATTAATTGTAGATTGTAACTGTTACTTACTTCTTGGCGGGTTAATATTCTTATACCATCATCTTTTACTACAGTGCTATTTGCGTACACACATTTACTAAAACAACGAACTAGCTAGAAACCATGTAACAATTCATATAATCATTTATAGATCGAATAAAATTAATATACAATTTGCGGGAAATCCGGGTCGCCACGGTACCTATACTATCAAGTTTTGTGATTGGTTAATTAAAACAATAAAACAATAGAATCAACCACAAAGAAACCAATGTCCTATAACCCTAACCACCTTTGTTCCATATAGCCAATCACAAAACCTGTTCATTTTCGCTACGTATTTACCGGGAAATCCTTGTCTGGTGCGATATTTTCATTCCCAACGGTTCAGGCAAAGCCTGTAGTAAATAACTTTAATTCTTCAGTATGTATTGTAGTCTGGAACATTAGTGTTGCTTTTCGTTAATGCTGTTTACGCAAGACCGTATGTTTCATTCTGAACGAATACCTGCATGCAACAGGTGCAAACACGAAGCAATTAAGAGGTAAGGTAAAGCAATGTAAACAGTGCTAAAATCAAACAAGAAAATGAACTAAAAGCCATATAATAAACCACTTATTAGCCTCGTTTGCTGGACTGTATACATGAGGAACGTTTGCTTGGACTGTACGGGCAAACCTCACTGATTCGTCGTTCGGTCTGTCTGTAAGAAAACCTGAGGCATGAATGTAAAAGAAGGAAAGTCATACTAAATCGATCTCGGATCGATCTAGCTGGGTTCGAGCGTTCACACTACGCATGAATTTTGCTTAGATCGATCCGAGATCGATCTAACTCACTAGTGCGAACGGCCCCTATCAGTGTGGAAAGCCGGCGGATGGATGCTATTAAAAATTAAGGTGAAAGTATAAATTAAAAACTTTGTTTGTTTAATTACTGTCTCGTTATATAGGGTGCCCAGTAAACACATTCAAGGATCATATTGGTAATGAACCTTGCTCACCATGTCCTTCAAACTCCAAGAGTGCCACGCAGGCTGTCATGGGCTGTGAATGTGAAGTGGGCTATTACAGATTTTCTGGCCAGGATAACTATACGGATATATGTCATGGTAAGGAATACAGAAGAAGCACAGTTTATGTGAGCAATTCAGAAGTGCAATTCAATTTTGAAAGTGCCTTTGATGTGCTCACTTTCAGTACCGCCATTTTCACAGCAGTACGTGCTCTCGAAAAATGTACACAAGCTATATATACAGTATATATATAAAGAGCTAATAAGCTTTTTGAATGGTTTGTTTTCAATTTTTAATGTATAAAACAAATAGATTCCATTTTGCCGTTGTCTGTTCAGTTATAGATGCACAGATGACGTCAGAACGTGGTAAGAACAAATTAAAAAGTGGCCCACGAGACGATAGTCGAGTGGATCACTGATGTTCTTACCTGCACGTTCTGACGTCCTCTGTGCATCTATAACTGAACAGACAACGGCAAAATGGAATCTATTTGTTTTATACATTAAAAATTGAAAACAAACCATTCAAAAGGCTTATTAGATCTTTCGCAATTTCTGGGGCATGAAAAAAGATAAAAGCAGTCGGCTGACGTGATCCGTGCATCTGTCGTCTAATAGATCATGGCCAACAACCAATGAGAATGCGCGTAGTAAACAGGTTATTGTATAAATATATATATATATATATATATATATATATATATATATATATATATATATATATATATATATATATATATATATATATATATATATATATATATATATATATATATATATATATATATATATATATAAATATATATAAATATATATATATATATATATATATATATATATATATATATATATAAATATATATATATAAATATATATATATATATATATATATATATAAATATATATATATAAATATATATATATATATATACATAAATATATAAATATATATATATATACATAAATATATAAATATATATATATATACATAAATATATAAATATATATATATATAAATAAATATATTGCTTATGTCTCGTTTTTCTGAATATAAAATGAAGAAATAACAAACACAAGTTAGTTTCTACTAAAACAATTTCCGTTCTCAATTTCTATGAGCCGATTGTTAACTCGGGATTCCCCTGTATAGTTCGTTATATATCACCTCATAGAAATTTTGAGCTCATAACATCTAGTTAATTAAATAGTAACGCGGCTTTTAGCCAATCAGAACATTCCTTTTCAAAATGTTATATTTAAAAAATCAAAATCGTGTATGGCCGCCGTTCCTGGTAAAACACTCTTCTCCATTTAATAAAGAGTGTTCTTTTATGCTATCTAGGTATCCCTTCGGCCGTTCAACAAGTCAGATTTATTCTTAAAACCGAAACGTCTGTTTTGATACAGTGGTCTCCTCCATCGAGAAAGATAAACAAAGTATTCTACGATGTCGAGTGCTTTAAGTGCCGACGGGATATTTGCAAAGTTCCTTGTGGTAGCAAAATCGTGTACGAGCCGTCGAAGTCCAACCTCACAACGTTGAATGTAACCGTGGAAAACCTGGAGCCAGATACGCAGTATAGATTTGTTGTTCGTTCAAAGAATAACAATAGTTATATGATTAATGAGAGCTTGTGGCTGACAACTGGAGAGATGTTGAAAACTGAAGGTATATGACAATATATGTATTGTATGTTTCACTCTGTTCCTGCATGCACTGCAATTCACTGTCGAGAATTGAATAGAAATTTGGCCAAACGTATGGCGTAGTTTCCGGCCCTTTTAACCGAATTGTAAAATTATTATAGCATCAACCAAAGTCAGTTTTAGGGTCAGGATTTGGGTTAGGGATTGGTTTCTATTTGGCCTGCAGCCAATCTAATACTGGCTCAATGTCTTATTTCGTGCCTTTTTATGTCTACGACCACTATATGTTTGTGTGTACGATTTTAAAAATTTAATTCGTCGTATAAATTTAACCAATTGTTTCTGAGAGAAAGCGACGTCTAGTCTGATTTTCTCAGCGATCCTAACCTTACAACGATCACCCCTGATGAAGACACTAGATTGGAGTAATGACAATTAGTATCCCGGTGTAATTTACAAAACTCATCAATTAAAAACCTTTCCCTTTTATGTACGATGCTATCGTACTATTAATATTATAATATTAAATCAAAACTTTTGCCAAGCGCTTTCTTTTGATATATTGCATATATCTGTTTAAACATTATTAATGAAACAAATCCGTCCGCCATGTTGGATTTTCGATGCCATCTTTGAATTCGGATACCATCTTTGGTTTACGCTATAATAGGGACTTTAAGATCTACGAGGCGACGGCAGTAAAAGCAATACAAATTTTAGCATTTGAATGAAACCACGGTCGATTGACTAGCGTATTTGACACTCCAAGCTTGTTTTATGATCTCCAAAACGCTTCAATATTCCTAAAACGATTATAGTGTCTATGTTTAAGTCAGTCTTAAGTCTCATCTCATCTCTCCGCGAGTTACCGTCGTCCTAAAGACGTGAAAATGCTCTCAGTGGCGTTGTAAACAGAACGAGAACGGCGTTGAAATTACTCTTGGGAATAAAAATTATTCATTCTTATTGTTTCGCATGAAGATTATTTTGTTTGAACGACGTCCCCGTTGCCGTCGTAGATCTTAAAGTCCCTAATAACGTCTTCCGACGACGATGTCTTTTGAACTACTTCCTTTTAAAGCTCGTGCCATATATCAAACGAAAGCTTGACTAACCAACACTTATACACGAGCAGGATTTCTTTGTAACTAAATGCAAACACCTTTCAAATAGTGAAAAAGTGTTAGCCTTTGAACGCGATATTATTGAATTTCGAACTTCGAAAATACAAACTTTGAAAATATATTACTATTAGTATTGGGGGGCGATGATCGAGGATGAGCATGAAATATTGTTGGTCAGCAGTCACATCCAGTTAATGTGACTGCTGACCAACAATATTTCATGCTCACCTCGATCATCGACCGCAAACCCCCAGAGGAGGTTGGACAGCAACGCGCAAAGGATCACGGTTAGCGGGCTTGTTTTTCCGCGCGGTTGTCATTTGTGCTTGGACTGTTTCGAAGGTAACATCTCCTGAAGATGGACGCTTTTGATACTCAAGGATGTCAGGCTGGAATTTTTGCTGAAGAGAGCGTGATATACCTCTATTGTTGCGATTCTGCTTACGAATTCTCTTTCACTATGCGTAGTTCGCCATTTTAAAGTTTGAACGGGCATTTCTGTCAACATTTTAGTTTTCTAAATTCTGTCTGAAAGACGAAATGTGTGTTTATATTCGAGCGTTTATATACAGCGAATGTATATAAAGCAAGTATGTTATTCAAGTGTGTTATTAAACGTGTGTTATTCAAAGTGAAACAAGTGTATTATTTTTAGTATTTTCAGATTAAATTGTATTCCTAAATAAAAATGGTAGGAAGTATCTGGACTCTAGTACTCTACTGTAATATAAACATATTCACTTGTACATATTCTGGCTTAGAAAATGTGTTGATCATGAACAAGTATTGTAATAGTCTTGGTTATAATTGGTATCTAATCATTGTGGTACATCCCAACTGTATAGATGATTTATATGTAGATTAGTACCTGTATTTATTAATTAAATGTTGCATAAATGCAGTGTATATGCCAAAAGTAATATTTAATGCACTTTATTAATTTGTTTTGAGATTACATGACCAATGATTAATTACCAATCAATTCTGCAAGCAATACTTGCTCTAATCATGTCCTCTATGTATATATTACTTTGTTAACTTGTTACTCTAAAATCCTCTTTTGAAAATCCTGAAGTGCAGATAATTCCTGCAATGTAAGAGTTGGCACAATAATAGTATGCACTAGGAATTGAACCTAGTAGCCTTCAAGGCTCCAACCATGGCATACTGAAAAGGCCTTAGCTGCCTTATAGCATGAAAAGCATTCCTGAGATAAGAATAACAATTATCTACAATAATTATGGTAAAGCAACATATACAAAATGTTGATACCAGATGTTGATATACCAAATGTTGATACTTTACTTACCAGTATACCTTTAGAAAGGCAAGCAAAATTATATTATGTTTGGTATATAGATCTAGCAGCAAGTTATAGTAAACTATATAGGCATAACTCATCAGCATAGAAAATAGAAATGGTGTGAGAGGCAGATCAGTACTGCATGCAAAGTAGAACAATCCAAAATCTAAAAAGGAACTTCATAAACCCAAACCAAATTTTCCCAAAGCCTACAGCAGGTCTTCGTTTTGGTATTTTTTCCCAGGTGTTTGACAAATTAGAGGAGCATGATCCCTTTTTGTGCCATCAGATATATTAATCTATAAGCCTAGAAAAGAAACTAACCTCAAGAAGCAAAAATTCTTATGTTTACATATCTTCAGATCCTCGAAGACAACCAGATACCATCCCAAAATCCAAATTTAAATATATAAAAATAGCCAAATAACAAACTTCACACGTTTAATATTCTTCTAGAACTCAGTTAACATTTACCCTAAGGAATAAAGCTAGGGACTTTCGAAATTCTTAAAAAAAATACATTTTATAGGTGCAATGTCCCCTCAAATACGAGGCGCCATCTCGGTAAAGGCTGAAAATACTACGACCGATTCAAAGGCGAATAACTTGAAAACGGTCGAGGGGTCAAGGGGGGTCGTTCGGATAGAATCAAAGATTAGACATTTGTTTAACTCATTATGCAAAAATTAGAGAAATCGAACCATGGGAATTCGAGATTTTTTAGTTTGAATATTGTTGACAAACACGGACTCGGGCCATCACGTGGCGACGACACGACCTACATAAATGATCAAAACAAGGGAGAAAAAAGACATCTACCTTACAAAATCCTGCAGATATCGATAGTCCAATAATAGTTTAAACAGTATCGCTGCCTTTTAAAAGGAAAATTTGAATAACAATAGTAAAATATTCGGTATTTCTGCGTCCAATGCAAATTTTTCAGCCGATCAACTTCGCGCAAACGATGAGAAAATAAAGCAATTTCATTGTCCTCTGGCAAACCCCATTAATTAGTATTAGGTATACACCGAATTCATAAAGATGGCGTCCAATTATTATTATTCTATTATATGAATTATAAACACAAGGTCGAGACTCGAAAGGCTAATTTATATGCGCATAAAATAATATTATTTGAAGTCTCGTTTAGGGATCGACATGAATCGTATTTATTGTAACCTAGCTAATGCTTTATTCACGAACGGAACACGTTTGTTTACGATCTGTAAAGCTGATTTATGGACTTCTTTACCATCATACCAGGCGTATGAGTTATCCATTTCTTAAAGGGGTACTCCAGCCAAAATTCAAATGTTATTCATATGAAAGATCTTGCTGACTTTAGTTTATTTCCAAAGTTTCAGTATTATCCTATCACTTTAGTTAAAGTGCCCATGACCCCAAATACGATATTACTTATATAGATTCTACATGAAGTAAATAGTTGAATGCCAAAATATTTTATGATTTGTGCTTTGCGTTGATGTGCTATAAAGATTTGTTTGTCAGAAATGCTAATGAGTGTGACGTCATTTACGGCATCATTTCGGATACAATATTTTACTGTTAAAGCAAATTAATCTAACTCAAACGTTGATGATGTACTTGACCGCTATAGTAAAGATTTTATCAACTTTTTCACTCAAATCCTCAACCAGTCTATCACACGGAAAGCAGAAAAGAAAGTCAAATGCCGTAAATGACGTCACACTCATTAGCATTTCTGACAAACAAACCTTTATAGCACATCAACGCAAAGCTCAAATCATAAAATATTTTGGCATTCAACTTTTCACTTCATGTAGCATATATATCAGTAATATCGTATTTAGGGTAATGGGCACTTTAAGAAGATATGGCGAGTTGAAGTTGAAAATTTGAGGATTTTGACGCCATATTGGTTTTGAAAATATGACGTCATTGCGCGATTCTTTATCAGCAGTGGAGTTGTTTTGATGGCGATAACATTGTGATAGCTGTTGTGAATGCTCTTTGGAAGAAAATTAGTCGAAATAAACTATTTAGTTCATCATGCAGGAAAACAGAGGAGCTTCTTAGGCATAATACCGAGATAGAATCACTCAATGACGTCATATTTTCAAAACCAATATGGCGTCAAAATCCTCAAATGTTCAACTTCAACAAGCCATATCTTCTTAACTAAATGGATAGGAATGCTGAAACGTTGGAAATAAACTAAAGTCAGTAAGATCGTTCATATGAACTACATTTGTATTTTGGCTACAGGAGTTACGATTCTTTGTTCTCAGTTCCATACCATGAGAAGTATCCGTATAGACTATAGTCGTACAGCTTTACAGGTCGTCACAAATGGTTAAAGGGATTACTACCAAAATATTGAGTGGGAGGTCTAGAATTAAGAGCGAAGGCCCTTACGTCAGACAATAAAACATGCTAAGTAGAAAAACGTAATGTGTTGCCTAGGCAGTATTGAAATGGTCTAATCTTTAATCACTGAATGAATCGTTCTAATTTTCTTGTGTTTAACTTGCCACATTTCTGCAAGATTCGATTGTTTATATACGAACTCGTTCCTTTTGTTGCGTTTTTTTCGTTCCTTCCTTTCGTTCCTTCCTTTCTCCATTCCTTCCTTCCTTTCTCCATTCCTTCATCCTGTGATAATTAGCCCCAGATACAATGTTTTTAATGATAATTCTTTGTTTTCTATACATATATAGGCATAGCTATTCCATCTTCTGTTTCCAACATCGTTTTTATTATACCAGTCTCCCTTGCATTGTCTTTTCTGCTCGTATTCCTCATCGTCCTGTTTTACAAGAAACGTCACTATTGTAGAGGGAAAAACAACCAAAATGAAAATAACGTTAGCGTTCCACACCTACAAGATACTGGCCCAGTTGTCCATATTGGAGCAGACGCACAATCTACAGAATTGGTAGTTTTTGATAAACAAAATGCTGAAAACGATCATTTGTACGAAAATCCTTACATGATACTCAATTTAAGACGACAACCTGAACCTGAATATCAGTCTCTGATAACTGCAAGTGCAGATCATGTTCCACAAGGTTCTGAAGAAATTGATTACTTGACTGTCATTACTTAGTGTACAACAATAGACAGGTGAGTTGTAGGGTGACTGGTGAGTGACTGCGGTGCGAGTGTGACTGCAGAGTGTGAGTGTGAGTGAGAGAGAGATACTGTGAGTGAGAGAGATAATGAGAGAGTGTGCGTGTGGTAGAGAGAACCATACAAAAAATTGTGATATAGGCCGATATTTCATTCAAGGTTACTCAAAGAATATTCAAGCTATCTTCATAGAATTTTCTGAGATGATGTATGTGGGAGATGAACTAAGAAAAATTTAGTTAACTCTTTCCTGTCCGGCTGGAAAATATCCAAAATTGAACTACTACCTCTTTGTTCTATTGATTCTCGGGAAATATCCATAACTGTTGCGAAACCTATACCCTTTCTGAAACCCCAATAAACCGGCTGTTACCAATTAATGCTTTTGAATTTTCCGAACAAGACACATTATGTTAATATAAATTAGCATTAATTATCATAAATCTGTTTGAAAAACTTCCATTTTTCTAGAAAAGACCATCTTGCACGCCCGCGTAGCATCATGAAAATTCAAAATGCCACCAATCGCAGAGTTGTTTATGAAATCAATTCAAATTTGGCGCGTGAGTGGATCTCATGTCCCAGGCGCTTGTCGAATTTCAATTTTTATTCTTGCGTTACCGCGCGCCGTGTTTTTCGATTGACGACTTCGAGGTCTTCTATGACCCCTTTTGACTGGGCCGGACAGGAAAGAGTTAAGCTTTATTATCATACGAAAATGGCTATTTTCATGAAATAGTAGAGTCCTTGTCATATGAGTTGATGTTGGGAACTGAATTATGTTCTAAAGTATTAATCATTCCTAAAACGTACTTAAAATTAATCTTGTTTGTTTGTATTGAAATAAAGCCAGAAATATTCCCGCCAAAACTATAGCCAATTACACTAAAGCCTGGTTTCCATATGATCGCTACGATCGCTGCGATCACTCAATTTTAAAACCGGCGATCGTAGCGATCATGGCGATTGAAGCGATCGTTATGGACGAAGTAAACAAAGACAACTTTCTTTTACTATCGTAAGCACAGCTTTTTATTCTAGTTGCTCTTATCAGTAAGACCTATTTCAAACGTCGAATTTATCATCTGTCGAATCTAATACACATTAGGTTCGACAAAATTCGACGTCGGTTTCAAACATCGAATTTATCATGTGTCGAACGTATAATCGGCCTCCCGTAAAAAGAACTCGTTCGGATTGCATTTTAAAAGTACTGCCTTAAATCTCATCTCAGTTTGTTTGGACGAACTTGCGCCAAGGAAACATCGTTTTTGGGTTCGACAGATATTTCGAATGAGAGAAGAGCTTGGAGCTTTTCACACTCTCGTCTCACAGCTTCGGGCACAGCTACGTCTTCAATACAGATAATTCTTACAGATATTTACATAAAATATTTACATAAAATGCTTTAGTTTCACTGATTCATCTAAATTTGCGTGATGTATACAATGAAGGAACCGTTTAATCTTATTACTGTAATGTGTTTTATAGATATAGCCGAATGTCGCTGGTGTACATACCGATCGCTGAGATCGCCAGGATCGCTGAACCAGTGTTTCCATATAATCGCTGCGATCGCTATGATCGCCGAGATAGAACATTTTCTATCTCGGCGATCGCGATCGCTACGATCGCTGCGATCGCCAGGATCGCTGACAGAGCCTGAAATAATTTCAAAATTTGTCCGGACAAAATTTCCGAACAAAATGACATTTGATCGGAAATTTTCAAATTTGATCGGAAATTTGTTTTCGATTTTAGTTTGACCCCCTCCGTTGAGTAAATCCCGTCAAGCAGTAAATCACTCTATGCTATAGAGTTTACACAAAGTTTAAAGATAAAATTGCAAGAATATCTTATTTTTATATCATATTTAACACTTACTTTTGAAAAACGAAGCAGTTATAAATGACATATTTTGACTTTGAGGAATTGTTGCAAACTTGCAATATTACAAATATATGCATTTACTATCATAAATTATTTTAACATCTTTTAATATACAAAATTCTGTTCTAAAATAAGGCAAGAAGCACTTTCCAGCATGTCATCTCGTAGACAAAGATCAGTGTGGTGCTCACCTTTCAGTTCAACAACCACATGCCGCCATCTTGTTTATTGAGCCCGTATTCTTTGCGAGATGCTGAGCCAGTTTACTACTCTATACAAGACTAATATAGATGTCACTCACTGTGCTGAGCTCAGACCCAATCTTTTGAGGAAAAAATATTGGATTTTTTTTCAAACTTGTCCGGACAAAACTTCCGATCAATTCAGCATTTGGTCTGGAATTTGGTCGGAAAACCGCGGACCGCCGGCCGTTATTTCAGGCTCTGGCTGAGCGTGTGGTTGCCATATGATCGCTACGATCGCCGGTTTTAAAATTGAGCGATCGTAGCGATCATATGGAAACCAGGCTTAAGCAGCCAATCAGCGTGCGTCATTTTTCCTACAGAGCGAAAAACCTACAACCTAGCTTATAATCATCGTTTTCGTCTCGCAATGGCTGATACAAATACTAGATTCTCAGTTAATTCCCTTGGTTTTTTTTACCTCCCACCTATTAGCATTCCTTTGTATTGCCTGTTTATTGATTGAAATTAATTATAGAACATGACTTTAATAGTTCGGGTCGCCACCTACCTATACTATCAAGTTTTGTGATTGGTTGATTAAAACAATAAAACAATAGAACCAACCACAAAGAAACCAATGTCCTAACCCTCACAACTATTGTTCCATGTAGCCAATCACAAAAACTGTTCATTTTAGGTACGTATTTACCGTTTAATTCCCACTCATCTCATTGCTGATTATTTGTTATTGTTTTTCGTACCTGATTGGCTTATTTTTGTCACATGATTATTTTGTATATAATAGTTTCAATCAGTTATCATTTCATTTTAGTTTTCACCCTCGCTAGGCCGAGGAGAACGTTAGACCCCTTTACACAGTATTTTCGCAGTCTTAGAATTTCCAGCTGCATCTCAATGTTAAATCTAAACTATACTACTATTGTAACACTCCATAATCTGTTACTTTTACATGTTTTACAGGACGTTGTTATTAATCTTCAAGAATTTCAAGTCGATACAATAATTCCTTCTTCAGTTACAGAATTTTGAATAATATGGGCTATTACTTCGTGTACCGGACTCAGATTGTTTGCACTGTATACAGAACTGCGCCTCGTTCTTTAAAAAATCCCGTTTATTTTTGTTCTGGAATTGTCCAATACACATCATAGCCATCCCGGCGCCATCTTAGTTTTAAGTCAACACTTTAGACTTTTCTTTTTTAAAATTAATAGTTTTTTGTTCATAGTGGTAGTATAATGTAGTAATTATTTTTATAAGTAACATTAAGAATATATTGTTGTAAGAGCATTGAGACTATTGTATAATGCTCCTAATACGTGGCAAAAATGCAAATTTCAATCTCGAAAAGTGCCCATGGATATTTCGGAAAAGATTGAAAGTAAAGCTATGCATAGAATAACTTTCAGGGCATCAATATCTATTCATCTGTTACTATGACAACAGTGACGTTTTAAAATGGCCGAAAATGAACATTTAATCTAATTTATTTCGCAAACGAGTCAGTGATCTGCGATTTTTTTTGCATTTAAACATTTCTTTTAGTTTAATTAATAAATAGGCAGATTAAAAAAAATATTCTGAAGATCCAATTATTTTACACAAAAAAATCATGTTTTTTTAGTTTTTTTAAAAATTGGATATACAGAATATTTTTTAAATTTTCCTATTCATTAATTAAACTAAAAGAAATGTTTAAATGCAAAAAAAATCGGGGGTTACCGACTCGTTTGCGAAATAAATTAGATTAAATGTTCATTTTCGGCCATTTTGAAACGTCACTGTTGTCATAGCAACAGATGAAAACTTTAGCCATTAATAGTATTTGATGCCCCTGAAAGTTATTCTATGCATAGCTTTAGTTTCAATCTTTACCGAAATATCCATGGGCATTATTCGAGATTGAAATTTGCATTTTTGCCACCTTTCAAGAAACAGTAGGGAGCCACCTTAACCATTTTTTAAATAAAACTTTGTAGTTGTGTAGTTCTACAATATTTTTATAAATAAAAATGCAAAGTAACGTATTTTATGTTGTCTTTTTTGCTTGGCAGTTAATCTGGGTAAATTTTGGGATTAAAGTGCCTATGAAACGAAAATTAAGTTTGTTTTATTTGAAAGAACTTTTAAAATAATGAAGAATATTAATTTACAGCTCTTTCATATTTCCCTTGGTTCTTGAGATATTTAGACTTATGTGATATTCAAATGAGATAACATATGACGTCAAAGGGTTTGCAATACATTTTAACATATCGGAAAATCGTGTATATCTTTAAAATTATTAAACGAAATCACTTGAAACATTGCATGTGGATACAGACAACTAAACTGGAGAACATCGTTCTAGTTTTATGGTCGCCATGGTAACAAATTAGTTTTCAGACATCTTGATTTCTAAAATAAAATGATTTGTTTTCTCTTCCGTCCCGAGCATTTGCGGGTTGGTACTGGTTTAGCATGATTTTCACGGACTTAACCAATTCTAAACTGAAGTTAAACTTTGGTGCAACACATATATGTGTCAGAAAACAAAGATTTTTGACAAAGAGACTTAGAGGTCTGGGAACCGTATTATTACTATTGCAACATTGAAACTTGAACGATGTTCTTTAGTTTAGTGGTCTGTATCCACATTGTTATTGTTGTTGTTATTGTTAACACTTTATTTAATGAGGATATACAGATAAAGTCTTAAAAACTTTTTTCCAATCTGGTCCTCAAGAAGCTATATATATACAAAATTTTAAGTCGTAGCTAATAGAGTCTTGAAGTCTTTAGTTCAGTAATATTAGCTAATTTCGTCTTAAAATATCTCCGACAAAAGTTAGAGAAACTTGTGGGTGAATCGAGATTTCGAGCGATATCGGGAAGATTGCAAAGTTTCAAGTGATTTCGTTTAATAATCTTAAAGATATACACGATTTTTCAATATGTTAAAATATATTGCAAACCCTTTGACGTCATAGGTTATCTCATTTGAATATCACATAAGTCTAAATATCTCGAGAACCAAGTGAAATATGAAAGAGCTGTAAATTAATATTCTTCATTATTTTAAAAGTTCTTTCAAATAAAACTTAATTTTTGTTTCATAGGCACGTTCGCTGCAATGTGGCATTCAAATTAATGATAATGCCATGTAAATTAATTAATTAATGCAAATTAATGACACATGCAGGTAAATTGTTCTAGAATCTCCGAGTCAGCCATTACGCACAGCTTTTCAGGAACTCTTGGTAATCATTTTGAAAGTGCTAAAAATCGTTTCATTTTTCTTTCTTTGTTTGTAAGCCGCGTAGTATACTAGCAAACCATCAAACAGGAACAATCTCACTGAATATTCCCAGGTATGTGTTGTAGAATCGAATTAAATAGTGAACTTGTCGGTAATCAAAACAGGAAATATTAACTGAGGAAATATTGACGATATAATATATATGGATCTCCATGTATCGTCTGTCTACTCGAAGCACTCCCACATTCACTACAGCAGTGTGTATATTAACGCATCCAAACCCACCTTCGCTCTCCATCTGAGTCTCGGTGGCTCAATGGTTAGAGCGTCTCACCGGCAATCAGAAGGTTACAGGTTCGATTCCTGTCCGAGATTCAGAATAATTTTCTGAGGATACGAGTTTAGCTTGACGATCGTCCATGTATCGTCTGTCTACTCCAAGCTCTCCCACATTCACTACAGCAGTGTGTATATTAACGTATGAGGAAATATTAACAGGAAATATAACATATAGAATATTGGAATTAAATCCGCTGTTATTTCTAAAATATATAATTATCGGAAGAGTTAAGAGATAGGGTTGGTAGTACTAGGTTCAGGATTAGGATAAGGGTTAGGGTTAACAGTTTTGAATTCAAGATTCTTCCTGTACATGCATGAAACGTTAGAGGCCGATAGTTGAAACACGAGTAGGAATTTTTCCTCCAATTTCGAAACACCAAGAAGCGAGTTGGAAAAACGAAGGTGTTTGGAAATCGGAGGACTAGAACTCTTTACGAGTTTTTTAATTTGCTTCTCCAACGAACCTTGAGTATTTTGACAGAATATCGATATGAAAATTACTTCCTCTGATTCCAACTTACACTCCCGGCCGGCGTCAAAGATAATCTAATATAGGAAATACGATGGTATAGTTAGAAAATGTCTTTCATCAATCAGCAGTGTACTAACCGTCAATCGAGATGTACATTATGGTCTGGAAGCTCGGCAAACTTCAATGGTACCCCATTGTGCACTAATAATTTATTTTAGGCTTAATATTTGAACAGAACTGTTCAACGATTGCACCCAAACCTCTTTCTATATTGGATGATTGCTTCATTATACCAAATAACAATATGTGTTCAGTAAGCGTTACCTTGCAGGAATTCGCATAAACGTCAACAAAAACATAGAACAAAGACTTTCGTTGAGTTTCCAGACTGTAAAAGGTCAAACCGATAGTAATTAACGAGAGTCATCTCATCTATAACTATAGATTAGCTCTTCCTTCCAGACCATATACTAACTCAATTGACTCTGGTGGATAAGATACACTTTTGCAGGTATATGATTAATATTAGAAAGTTTTAAATACATTTACTAGCATAATTAAATCATGACATGCCAGCTTAACTGCTAGTTTAGTGATAATTAAAACAAGACTCCTTGCATAGTGATTTATCAAACATGTTGTGCTGTGTTGGAAGTGTAGAGAAACAAATATTAAATACTGTAAATTAAGGTTTGAATGTAGACTAAACGTTGTGAGCGAAGGTTCTTCGTCACAGAGTAAAAACGTAAAGTGTAAACTAAAGGTTTCAACTATGAGTGATATAAACATGTTATGCTGCGCAATTTGCAGTGTAGAAAAACAAATTAAATATTCTGTACAGAACGAGTTGTGAGCGAAGATTTGATCCTTCGTCAGAGAGTAAAAACGTAAAGTGTAAAGGTTTAAACTATATGAGTGATATAAGTGTTGTGTTCCGTAGGTATAATATAGTGTAGAAATACAAATCAAATACTATAAAAGGTTGGTGTACTACCAAAATAGTGTGAAGGAGATCAAAGTGTTGTGCTATACGTAGACAGTGTAGAAATACAACTTGAAAACTCTAAAAGGTTGATGTACTGTCGAAATAATGTGTAAGAGGAGGTCTAACGTTTCGAGCAAAGGACCTTCATTAGAGATAGAAAGTAAAGAAGGCTTCAACTATATGAGTGATATAAAAGTGTCGCCTTCTTTACTTTCTATCTCTGATGAAGGACCTTCGCTCTTAACGTTAGACCTCCTCCTACACACATTATTTCGACAGCACACCAACCTTTTTAGGTATATTCAATTTGTATTTCTACACTATATACGTATAGCACAACACTTTTATATCACTCATAGTTGAAGCTATATTTACTTTCTATCTCTGATGAAGGGCCTTCGCTCAAAACGTTAGACCTCCTCCTCCACATTATTTCGGTAGTACACAAACCTTTTAAAGTATATTCCATTTTTATTTCTACACTATCTACGTACATGTAGCACAACACTTTTATATCACTCAAAGTTGAAGCCTTCTTTACTTTCTATCTCTGATGAAGGTCCTTCGCTCAAAACGTTAGACCTCCTCCTACACATTATTTCGACAGTATACACCAACCTTTTAAAGTATATTCAATTTGTATTTCTACACTATACCTACGAAGTACAACACTTTTATATCACTCATATAGTTGAAGCCTTCTTTACTTTCTATCTCTGATGAAGGTCCTTCGCTCAAAACGTTAGACCTCCTCCTACACATTATTTCGACAGTACACCAACCTTTTAAAGTATATTCAATTTGTATTTCCACACTACCTACGTAGCACAACACTTTTATATCACTCAAAGTTGAAGCCTTCTTTACTTTCTATCTCTGATGAAGGTCCTTCGCTCAAAACGTTAGACCTCCTCCTATACACATTATTTCGACAGTACACCAACCTTTTAAGGTATATTCAATTTGTATTTCTACATTATCTATACGTAGCACAACACTTTTAGTTGAAGCCTTCTTTACTTTCTATCTCTGATGAAGGGCCTTCGCTCAAAACGTTAGACCTCCTCCTACAGTACACCAACCTTTTAAAGTATACATTTGTATTTCTACACTACCTACGTAGCACTTCAACTCGTAGGTAATGTAGAAATCTAGGTTATATATCGAGACTGCGAGGGGGCCGGATACGTACAGGTTTTAGATAAAAAAACAACAACAAGTATAGCGGCCTCCAAATAACCTGTTTAGTTTATGTTGTGTTTTTTGCTTGATAGTTAATCTGGATAAATTTTGAGATTAAGTTCGCTGCCTATGTGGCGTTCAATAACGCGATAATGCCATGTAAGTTCATTGATGTAAATTGATCACACTGGAAAATTGTCAGTCAAGAATCTCCGAGTCATTCTATTACGCACAGCTGTTCGGGAATTAGGTGATCATTTTGAAAGTGCTAAAAAATCATGACCGCCTTTCTCTCTTTGGTTAAGCGAAGTAGTATACTAGACTAATAACATAAACAAGAACCATATATATATATATATATATATATATACAGTAGTACTGTGCCAAACAGGAACAATCTCACCAGAGTATTCCCAGCCTGTGTCAAGAAATAAAACATAGAATATTGGTAGTAAAATTCAAAATTCAAATCAGCTGTTATTTCTAAAATATAGCATTATCGTGTTATCAGCGTCACGGTCTCACTGAGTTACGTTTCACAAATATAAAAGATACTAATCTAATAGGAAATACCTGTATGAGTAAATATGTCATGGTATATTAGTTGGAGAATGTCTTTCAGTGCACTAACCATAAATACAAGCCGTAAAAGTAGAGAGGGGACCGGTGATATGAATATGATGTAAGTAAGACTAGTCAAGAACGTAAATTGAAGAGAGTATACACGCGTATATACACGCGATTTGAAACTGCAGTGGAATGTACAAGTTCCCAGTTATTTGAGTCTAAGGGCAAGCAACAGTGTAAGTTGGATCGAAAGCAATATAATAATGGTATTCTTCTCCTTGACGAATGAAATAGTCTGTTGATAATATATATAGTCGTGATTTCGTGGATATATAATCAATAGAGATATGCATGTGGTCTGGAAACTTGGCAAACTTCAACGGACCCATTGTGCACAAATAATTTGTTTTAGGATTAATATTTAAACAGAACTGTTCAACGATTGAAGTTTGAACCCAAACCTTGCTATATTGGATGATTGCTTCATTATACTAAAAAAACAATGTGTTCAGTAACCATTACCGTGCAGAAATTTACATAAACGTCGAAATTTACATAAACGTGACACACACTGGGCGCTCCATCTATAGCCCTGTCCAGACTAGGGTATTTACATCGTTTCCGCTTCGATTTAATATTAATTCGGCGTACTGCAGCAGGCGTGGACAGTTGCATTCGTTTTAGAATGGTGCTAAAGTAATTCGATGCGAAAAACATGCAAGGGGGTGGTTTCGCTTCGATTTAGGAAACTTCGAAGTAATTTTAATGCGTTTTATGTGAATGTGCATGACAGATGATTCGAATCAAATCTAATACGATGATGGAAATTTCCCGTATATGCAATCGCACGCCCCAAAAACCACCTATAGTGACTCGGGTTACCGGGCTAGCCCGCATTCTGAGATCGTGCTTGTGTGATTATTACTTGTTAGTTTTCATCTTGTGTTTATATGAGAGTCGAACCAGCCCACCTATAACCGAGATCTCGCCTTGTGAGACCGAGACTTCGGTTATCCGGGCTAGCATTAAAAGATTCGTACACGCGACGAAATTTGTTTCTATCTGCTTTTTTCGACATATTAACAATTCACAATTTCTGCATGCTTGTTCATGCACAGTTCAAATTTAAAACAATGAGACTTCGTGTCTTACCAGTTACCAGAACTGATAAATCACACTATAAATGCAATGGTGAGCTATAAACGCAATAAAAAGCATCTCGGCAAAGTGGGCTAGGCTGATAGCTCGCCTCCAATTATAATTATCACCCCCTAGGACTGTTAAATGTTAGTACTCCACTGTACAAAGTTACTCTCCAGTTAAAAATAAATGTGGTGTCAATGAAAATATACCATTACGTTATTGATGAATTTAC
This sequence comes from Chrysogorgia sp. JL179-B06, assembly GCA_035772405.1. Classification (NCBI taxonomy): domain Eukaryota; kingdom Metazoa; phylum Cnidaria; class Anthozoa; order Scleralcyonacea; family Chrysogorgiidae; genus Chrysogorgia; species Chrysogorgia sp. JL179-B06. The sequence continues at coordinate 4,562,772 of JAYKKM010000375.1, forward strand.
GGTAGAGCTCATGACGTGTATACGTCAGTTCAAAAATGTTGACATACATGTGAGATGGATAAAGTACAAATTTTCTAATTTTCTAATAACTTTCTCTACGGAAAGAATGGATATTATAAAATAACCGGAAGTAAATGAGCGAGTACACGCTATCTGATTGGAGTGATTGGTTACTGAGCTCAAAAACCGTGCATTATAACTCAATAAACTATAAGCTGACGTGATTCCTCGCGTAAGTTTTGTCGTTTTTGACGGATTTTAAGTAGTTTAAATCACAAAAAAAAGTCAAAGAACACCTGGATACAAAGCTAATCAAGGTACTAACACAACAGAATGTTTTAACTGCAACGTTGAGTGCATTTTCATCGCTAAAATCGCCAACGTGTTTTCATCAAAGGCTTCCTAGCAACGTGCGTTGCTATGTGCTAGCAACGTCTCTTATAACAGGTAAATCTATACATTTTTCATGGCTTTATTGTTAATTTAATGGTGTTATTTTATAAAAGAAATAAAAAACTTTGTCTTGTGTGATTATCGAGTTATAATGGCACTCGAGAAGCTAGTAAAACACTCGGCTATCGCCTCGTGTTTTACACGCATCTTTCGTGCCATTATAACTCGATAATCACACGCGACACGTTTTTTATTTCTTAAACAATGCAGAACAAACACCGCCATTTGCGAATTTTACATCACAGCTGAGACACGCGCAAAATGGGAATGGCCAAAAGGGATGGCTTTAAAGGAACTTTCTGTTTTTGTCTGGTCTTTAATTTTGGTTCGGTTAGGGTTAGCTACGATTATAGGATTAAGGTTATAGGATCAAGGTTGGGGTAGGCCAAGTAAAAATATATTGTAGTTTATCGTCCTAACTTTAAAAAAAAGGAGAATGCGGGCACTTTCAGTTCTTATTTTCTTTGTTTTTCAAGATGGCTTCTTCTCCGAATTGGCCATTTCACGGTCACAACCAGGGCGCTTATATCCTAAACCAAAAACTGAGCAGCTAAAACGAACATTCCAATATTCAGCGGCGCAGATGTGGAACTTGTTGTCGCAGGATATCAAGGACTGTAGTTCACTCTCGACTTTTAAACGTTCTTATTTAAAGTCCCAACATTTTAATATTACTTAATTACCTACATATTATTTATAAACTATTAGGATCATAGATTTTAACTTTTTAACTTAGTATATACATGTCATATAGTATATATAAACTAATACCTGATAGTTGTATTGTAAAATATTTTAACTTATTGAGTCAGGGCCCCCGCATCAAGCTGATGGGGTTACCCTGCAAAAATAAAGCTTCTATCTATCACCAACCAAAACCTATTTTATGAATGGATTTCTCTACAACTGCTTCGATACAAGATCGCGCCAAAACAAATTGTGGCCTGTAAAACCAGAAATGATCCGAAAAGTCCAGAAAGTTGCCGAAAGGTAACGGAAGATACCGAAACGCACAAAAATGGCCGAAAGGTTGCACAAAAGGCCCCCAAAACAAGACAGATTTTCGATGCAATAAAAAATAAAATAAAATTTGATGCGGGCGGAAAAAAGGATGCGGGCGAGGACGATAAACTACTTAATTTTTTTACTTGGCCTTAGCTACGGTTAGGATTAAGGTTAGGATCAAGGTTAGGGTCAGTGGCGAAGCTGGCCAGAGCAACTAGTCATGCTATGCTAATTTATAAGCATCTGCATATTTTGAAAACAATACATTTCGAAAGGTCTGAATATGTAAAACATTTTTAAAATTTACATAGCATGACCAGTTGCTATGGCCAGCTTCGCCACTGGTTAGGGTTAAGACTAGAATTGAGATTAGAGTTAGGATTAGTAGTTTTAAAAATGTGAATGTCCTTTTGAGTCATCGCTTTTAGCCTTCACCGCGCAAAATATCCTAAATCGTTTTAACTGAGGACAGGCAATTCGAACTATAATCGGATACAAAAATCATAATGTGGACGCAACGTGTTGCGAATCCGTTTTAGTTCAATTCATATTGATCTAACTGATTCGCATCTGACACGATCTTAGTTTGGACAGGGCTTATATAGATGGAAGAATGACTTTGTGATTGCACCCAGTGTGTCACTAAGCCCATTTACACTAGCGAGTTTTGGTACGAATTTTCTCCTCCTGATGCATACGATTGGATTCATGACTTACAAAACAATCGGACCCTTTGTGCAAAGCTATGGATGGTTTGCAGTCGATCCCTTGAGACGCAGAACACAAAGGTTTGTTTGACGGACATGTTGATACCACAAACAAAAGAAGTAAATGAATTATTTGGTTGAAGTTCCTCCAACAATATGAAATTATACTTTCATGAGTCATCCACTCAATTGCATGCCCTAAAATGAGAAAAATCGTACCAAAACGGGCCTACTGTCGGCCTGAATGAATTTGTGATTTTTGTGCATTCTGAGAAGTGGTCTGATTTGATTTTTCTAAGCCCTATATTCTCCTTTCCAGAATGAATATTATCAGCAAAACTGGACACCTTTCGTCATTACTATCTCTTGTACTATTTGGTTTATGCAGTATTGTATGCTCAAGGGCTGATAAAGGTAAACTATTTTAAACATAAAGAAGACTGAAATAATAAAATTTCAGTGTTTCAATTTTTTGTGTGTTTTTCTGTTCCATTGCGGTTGAATAAAGGTAAAAATGTTAATTACTCAATTACATTTCTTCATTCTTTATGTATTTTTATTTTTTTAGAAGTCATTGCATCTGGTCCATGTCCTACATTTCCTGGGATGCTCTACTCTGAAGCAACACATCCCGCTAATGTAATTTTCATTACAATTGCCATATTTCTTCAATAAAGTGTCTCTTCAGATTTTGAGCGAAGCGAGAGTGATATATAATCTTGCCGCGGCAGAGATCCATTTCGCACCGAACGTTTATTGCGTTCGACGAAGGAGAACGCATTCTAAGTCTTGCATGTTGTGGGTTACCCTGTGCTTTACAGCTAAAAGCAATCAAGATAAAATCTTTCCCAGCATGCCATGAGCAGAATGATGCTAGGAATTTTCTATAGGATGGAGGTCAAATAAATAGAATGTAGAATATAAACCACGTATAAATGCGATCATATATAGCCTTGTAATAAATAACATATGTCATATGGTAATCATATGGCGCGTTTATAATGTAGTCAAAATTGAACACCATACATCTAATTCGAACAACATTTACTCGAAACGTGCAAGCCTCGCGAAGTTATAAATATTCCATTCAAGCGACACTTTGCCAAATCGAACTTCACGATTGTAATGTTAGTTGACTTATCTAACAGTCGAGTGGTCATATTTCAAATCGCTATATATAGCTGTGGTTTCTAAATATGTGATTATGGATGTTAAAATTTATAAATTGCTTACGAGTGCTGACTGGAAATAGCGTTTCAATCCCGTACGCGGGCAGCGAAATACCGAAATATCGGTATATCGCTCTTGTCCTGTTTCAAGGCTTTCTATGTAAAAAAAATTTAATTGGAATAAACCCCATATGGTTGGTTACATGAATGTTCTCGATTGTTGTTTGTTTCAGTTTTGTTAATAGTAAAAAATGTTTTTGTACACTGATTTGTTGAAACAACCAATTTGATAGGTTGTCTCAGATGCATAACCAATTTGAATGGTTAAATTAACAAAAATTTTGGTTAAAATGACCTTAGTTTGGTTGTACCAACCAATAAATTTGGTTGTTTCAACCCATAACAAATGGTCAATTTATGCACCTGAGACAACCGAAAAAATTGGTTGTTTTAACCAATCATTTTTAACCAGTTGTTTTACAGTGTAGTTCATGTTTAGCGAGTGTTTTATGAATTAAAGCTGTGTTCTGTTCCCCCTTTTTATAGTGGCCAATGCAAGAAAAAAGTTGCACCCTTTGCAAAAATATCGCCAAAAAAATATGGCATGTTACCAGGTTTCTCTCCACTAATAATGCTGAATTGGTGCATGTTAGCATAGGAGTTCTATTTTACAGGTGTCCTGCACTCAAATGTAACAGTTTGAAACTACTTGCTCTTCAAGAAAACTTGCCTAGTAATAAGAGGAAAGACATGAAAGTGATACAAAAGCTAGATAGCTTGCCAGTGTTAAAATAAATTTATCATAGTGCTGGTTCAAAGCCAACTACTCATCATTTCCAGTTTGTATCTAATTCCAGTAGAGTTTCACTCGTGTTTTTCGTGACGGCAGGTCGTCCCGCGTGTTTAGCCATCTACGATATCGAAATGTACTTTTTCTATTGCAAAGCCACTGCAATTGATGGTGTACAATTACCGAGAACTATATCCCCAGCTTCTGGTAACCGAACTGTGCATTCAAGTTGCTCTAACAACACTGTTCCTTCCAGTAAACGAGTCTGTGGATTATGCAGCAGTGATGGCGAATGGAAATTGGTTAAGCTTTGCGGAGAAGGATATACTATTGGAAATAATAAAGACTGTCATAGTATGTACCACTATAAATATCAGTCAATTGCGGTAAGGTCTCATGGAAACTCGGCAAACTCTAAAGAGACGCAAATGGACTGTGGTATTTTGTTTTACGTTTATTAAGATTCAAATTCAATTCAATGATTTGGACTTATAGTATATACGTGTTCCATATAAGGTCATATAGGAAGAGCCTGGGACGAGCAAATACATTACCCTGACAAGCAAATACATTGCCCTGACGAGCAAATACATTACCCTGACAGGCAAATACACTGCCCTGACGAGCAAATACATTAGCAAATACATTGCCTTGACAAGCAAATACATTGCCCTGACGAGCAAATACATTGCCCTGACGAGCAAATACATTACCCTGACAGGCAAATACACTGCCCTGACGAGCAAATACATTGCCTTGACGAACAAATACATTGCCCTGACGAGCAAATACATAGCCCTGACAGGCAAATACACTGCCCTGACGAGGAAATACATTGCCCTGACGAGGAAATACATTGCCCTGACGAGCAAATACATTGCCCTGACAGGCAAATACATTGCCCTGACGAGCAAATACATTGCCCTGACGAGCACTGAATACATTGCCCTGACAGGCAAATACATTGCCCTGACGAGGAAATACATTGCCCTGACGAGGAAATACATTGCCCTGACGAGCAAATACATTGCCCTGACAGGCAAATACATTGCCCTGACGAGCAAATACATTGCCCTGACGAGCACTGAATACATTGCCCTGACAGGCAAATACATTGCCCTGACGAGCAAATACATTAGCAAATACATTGCCTTGACAAGCAAATACATTGCTCTGACGAGCAAATACATTGCCTTGACGAGCAAATACATTGCTCTGACGAGCAAATACATTGCCTTGACGAGCAAATACATTGCCCTGACAGGCAAATACATTGCCCTGACTATAGCAAATACATTGTCCTGCCTGACGAGAAAATACATTGCCCTGACGAACAAATACATTGCTCTGACGAGCAAATATACATTGCCCTGGCGAGCAAATACATTGCCCTAACAAGCAAATACAATGCCCTGACGAGCAAATACATTGCCTTGACAAAGAAATACATTGCCCTGACGAGCAAATACATTGCCCTGACAAGCAAATACAAAATTGCATATACATGATATAAAATCACAACAGATATAAAATCATAACTATAGTATAAAAGTATTATTACAGTATATATAAATAATATATTGGTTAAAAATTGTGAAGCTAATTAACAATTAGACTATCAACTTGAAATTTCTATGAAGTTGCTAACGCCTCATAGACATTTCTAGCGAATAATCTAATTGTTTTTGCACAAACTTACTTATGTTCGTTATTTCGTTAAAATTATTTCGAAAAACGAGACATCAGTATTGTTTTTTTTTTTGCGAAAACTAACTCATCCTTATCACATGCACTCACTCGTCGCATATTTTTAAATAAAATCAAAGCTCATCTATAATAAATATCAATTTCCATTTTCACGTTGCACAAATTCACCAAGCACAACACCTCATGAAATACGTCGTGTACAAAGATTGAGTAATAAAATACTGTAGCTCTAGTTTGGTGACTTTGTATCTCATTCTCAGTTCCCATTGTCTCGTTGTAGGTTGTCCAATCAACACATACAAGGATTATATTGGTAATGGACCTTGCTCACCATGTCCGCCAAACTCCAAGAGTGCCCGAGAGGTTGCGAAAGACTGTGAATGTGTAGAAGGCTATCACAGATATATTGGGGATAAATATACGGATACTTGTCATGGTAAGGAAATTGAGAACAAAGAAGCGTACCACGTAGTTAGAAAAAATGAAGTGTTATGCTGCGTAGGTATAAAACAGATTGGTTAAAACAACCAATTTCTTCGGTTGTCTCAGACTCATCAATTGACTATGTTTTATGGGTTGAAACAACCACATTTATTGGTTGAAATAAGAGGTCTAACTATGATATAAAGGTAGTATGCTGTGTATAGGTAGTGTTAAAATATGAATACAAAACACTAGAAGGTAACCAGTACTACCAAAATAATGAAGAGGAGCTCTAATTATGATATAAAAGTAGTGTGCTGTGTGTAGAAATACTAAAAGATTAATGTATTACAGAAATATTGAATAAGAGGTGTAACTATGATATAAAAGTAGTGTGCTGTGTAGGTAATGTTAAAATATGAATAAAAAACACTAAAAGGTTGATGTACTACCAAAATAATGAAAAGGAGGTCTAACTATGATATCAAAGTAGTGTGCTGTGTAGGTAGTGTTAAAATATGAATAAACAACATTAAAAGGTTGATGTACTACTAAAATAATAAATAAGAGGTGTAACTATGATATCAAAGTAGTGTGCTGTGCAGGTAGTGTTAAAATATGAATAAAAAACACTAAAAGGTTGATGTACCACCAAAATAATGAAAAGGAGGTCTAACTATGATATCAAAGTAGTGTGCTGTGTAGGTAGTGTTAAAATATGAATAAAAAACACTAAAAGGTTGATGTACTACCAAAATAATGAAGAGGAGGTCTAACTATGATATCAACGTAGTGTGCTGTGTAGGTAGTGTTGAAATATGAATAAAAAACACTAAAAGGTCGATGTACTACAGAAATATTGAATAGGATGTCTAACTATGATATAAAAGTAGTATGCTGTGTGTGTAGGTAGTGTTAAAATATGAATAAAAAACACTGAAAGGTTGATGTACTACCAAAATAATGAAAAGGTCTAATTATGATATAAAAGTAGTGTGTTGTGTGTAGAAATACTAAAAGGTTAATGTATTACAGAAATATTGATTAAGAGGTGTAACTATGTTATAAAAGTAGTGTGCTATAGGTAATGTTAAAATATGAATAAAAAACACTAAAAGGTTGATGTACTAACAAAATAATGAATAAGAGGTTTAACTATGATATAAAAGTAGTGTGCTGTGTGTAGGTAATGTTAAAATATGAATAAAAACACTAAAAGAAAGGTTGGTGTAGTACAGAAATATTGAATAAGAGGTCTAACTATAATATAAACGTAGTATGCTGTGTATAGGTAGTGTTGAAATATGAATAAAATACACTAAAAGGTTGATGTACTACCAAAATAATGAAGAGGAGTTCTAACTATGATATATAAGTAGTGTGCTGTGCAGGTAGTGTTAAAATATGAATAAAAAACACTAAAAGGTCGATGTACTACAGAAATATTGAATAGGATGTCTAACTATGATATAAAAGTAGTGTGCTGTGTAGGTAATGTTAAAATATGAATAAAAACACTAATATGTTGATGTATTACAGAAATATTGAATAAGAGTTTAACTATAATATAAAAAGTATAGTATACTGGTGTACTACCAAAATAATGAATAGGAGGTCTAAATATGATATAAAAGTAGTGTGCTGTGTAGGGACTTTTCCTGGAGGGGAGGGGGATTTGCTTCCCCAGCTTATATGTTAAAAAGGTAGTGTTAAAATATGAATAAAAAAACACTAAAAGGTTGATGTACTACCAAAATAATGAAGAGGATGTCTAACTATGATATAAAAGTAGCTAGTGTGTTGTGTATATAGGTAGTGTTGAAATACGAATAAACACTAAAAGGTTGGGGAACTGATTTACATACTTCGAAAATATATTACGTCTTCCAATGACAAAGCTCGTCGTCCAAATAAAGATTTTCGAAAACATTTAATAAATGCGATCCGTTATAATATCATTATTTATTATTATTTTTATCATTATAATTCAATTATAATTATATTATCATCATTATTTCGCATCATTATTTTACATAATTTTTTTATCATTGTTTTTTATTATAATTTTTATCGTTATTTTACATCAATATTATACATAATATAACAGCGACAACCGCTGTTTACATATTTATGTATATCTAAATAGACCAACGAATATACACGGAAACCTATCGGCTATCGCTTGTATTTAATAATGGTTGTGTCTTAAACTCATATGTTATAAATATTTTCGCACGATTTATATTACCGGGAGATTGAAGACGTATGAATTCAACACATGATCGAGAATCATAAATATACTTTACTTTCAAATAATAAACTTTTACTTTCAAAAAGGTTCGAAGAACACAAAACACCAACCTTAAAACACTAAACACCAACCTTAAAACGAACCCTGTTTTAGAACGGAATAGCTTTAAGCATGCATTCTTGTTGTTTGCATGTGCCGTGCCATTAAAATATATTTCTGATTCTCGATCATGTGTTGAATTCATACCTCTTCAATCTCCCAGTAATATAAATCGTGCAAAAATATTTATAACATCAGTTCAACTGTTCAAGACATAACCATTCTTTCTTTATTTATTTTGAAAATCAGTGATGAAAATGCGGTTTGCGTGAAATTTTCATACGCGTGTGCGATCATATCGTGTTTCAGAAGGACAGAATGTGACGCGTTAACGACAGTGAAATGGTAACCTACCCTTTCCCTCCCTCAATCCCTCCCTCCCCTTCCTTTCCTTCCCTTCCCAAATTTTGCATGTATTTTAAAAGAAAATCCCCTCAAGTAATGGAGAAGCTTAATAGATTTTCTATCATACAGTAGCTCTAATTTGGCGACTTTGTATCTCATTGTCAGTTTCCATTGTCTCGTTCCAGGTTGCCCAACAAACACATACAAGGATAATATTGGTAATGAACCTTGCTCACAATGTCCGCCAAACTCCAAGACTGTCCGACAGGCTGCTAAAGACTGTGAATGTGCAGAAGGCTATCAGAGATATCCTGGGGATAATTATACGGATACTTGTCAAGGTAAGGAACCGGGAACAAAGAAGCGTACTACATATAGTTAGAAGAAATGAAGTGTTATGCTGCGTAGGTAGTGTTGAAATACGAATATAAAATACTGAAGTATTGGTGTACTACAGAAATATTGAACAGGAGATCTAACTATGATATAAAAGTGTGCTGCTTAGGTAGTGTGTAGAAACACAAATAAAAAACATTAAAAGATTGGTGAATTTATGCACTTCGAAAATATATTTTATCTTCCGACAACAAAGCTCATCATCTAAATAACGATTTTCCAAAATCTGAAATAAATGCGATCCGTATTTTTGGGATATCGAATATCAAAGTTGACCACGTTACGAAATGGTGAAATGCTGTAGTCGATGACGTAAACAGATGCACTAATATTTCATAACCTATTGTTATGCATAGTTGAACTTGAACATCTCCCTGCGTCATCAGGAACTCTAACCGAGCATTCAGATATTGCCAAACTTTAATAGTTTATAGCTCGAACACTACTGTATGTACTAGTTTCACTTAAAATTTCAAGTGAACTTGGTATTTTATATTAAGCTATAGCTGGTGCATTAAATAATATCATTTTTATCATATTTTTTTTACTAGATCATGATATCATTATTATTTTATAATTTTTATCATTATTTTACATCATTATTTTACAATATTATATCATTATTCTTTCTGATAATTTTTTCATTATTTTTTTTCATTTTTTTTTTTCATTTTTTTACATCATTATTTTTATTATTATATTTTATAATTATTTTATTATTATTTTTTATCATTATTTTATCATATTTTTATAATTATTTTTATCATTATTTTTATCATTATTTTTTATTATTATTTTTATCATTATTTTACATCATTATAATATCATTTTTATCTGATGCAAGTCAAAAAATGCTAGCGATTTTTTCGCAACAAAAAGTAATTTTAATTAATTTCGTAATGACTTGATGTTAATTTAATACCTTTCATGCAGTCAATCAAAAGATTTAGCTCTAGTTTGGTGACTTAATGTATCTCATTGTCGGGTTATATTGTCTCGTTCTAGGTTGCCCAGTAAACACATACAAGGATTATATTGGTAATGAACCTTGCTCACCATGTCCTTCAAACTCCAAGAGTATCTGGCAGGCTGTTAAAAGCTGTGAATGTGTAGAAGGTTATTACAGATATCCTGGGGATAACTATACAGATATATGTCATGGTAAGGAACTGAGAACAAAGAAGCGTACGTAGAAAAAAAGTAGAAATGAAGTGTTATGCTTCGTAGACATGAGTGTTGAAATACGAATAGAAAATACTGAAGGTTGATGTATTCAGTTGCGTAACGCTATTAGGTAGGGTTAAGTCGAGAACTAAAGGCCCCCAACCCTTGAGTTGGTCCCTGCCAAAAATGGAGTGGAACGTTATAATGAAAAATTACGGCTTAACAGCGACATTACTTACATATATTTCATCGTCATATTTAGTCAGAACTAATTTACGGGTCCCCCGACAATCGATTCTCCTAGACATGCAGGGGCCCCAGACCCAAGACATGGTCCGTCTATCCGGTTACGCAACTGGTTGATGTACTGCCAAAATATTGAATAGCAGGTCTTATAGCATTTCGAGCGAAGGACCCTTACGTCAGAGAATGAAAAACTTATAAGTGTTGCCTAGGCAGTATCGAAATGGTCTAATCTTCAATCTAGATCTATGATCTGATTTTAATCATGACTTCAAAGATATTGAATGTTAAATCGTTGTGTTTAACCTGCCACATTTCTGCAAGATTCGATTGTTTATATACGCTCGTTCCTTTTGTTGCGTAGTTTCGTTCCTTAGCTTCCTTTTTCCATTCGTTCATCCTGTGAAAATTAGCCCCAGATACAATTTATGTTTTTAATTATGATAATTGTTTGTTTTCTATACATATATATAGCTATTCCATCTTCTGTGAAGAGCATCGTTTTTGTTATACCACTCGCATTTGTATCTTCTTTGCTGCTCATAATCATCATCATCATCCTGTTTTACAAATACAGGAAAAATAAAAATAACGTCAGCGTTCCACACCTACAAGATACTGACCCAGTTGTCCATATTGCGGCAGACGCACAATCTACGGAATTGACAGTTTTGGATCAACAGAATGCTCAAAACGATCATTCGTACGAACTTCCTTACATGCCACTCAATTTAAGACGACAACTTGAACATGAATATCAGTCTCTGGGAACTACAAGTGCAGATCATGTTCCACAAGGTTCTGAAGAAACAGCTTACTTGACTGTTATTCCCTAGTGTACAACAATAGACAGGTGAGTTGGTGGGTGAGTGACTGCGGTGCGAGTGTGACTGCAGAGTGTGAGTGTGATTTGAGAGTGAGAGATACTGTGAGTGAGAGAGATAATGAGAGAGTGTGGGACTGGCCATTTACACTAAGCAGCCAATCAGCGTGCGTCATTTTTCCTTCAGAGCGAAAAACGAAGCCAGCGAAATTACCTGACTTAGGGGCTGATTACATGGAGAAATTTCAGCCCGGCTACTGAGGTATGGTAAATTACGGAGTATGGAAAGTCATTTAAATAGCTTTGTTTTTATGCCATATTTGTTACCGCTTGACCGCTTTCGACACCGTGATTTCTATTCTCCCTCTTTACCATACCTCAGTAGCCGGGCTGAAATTTCTCCATATAATCAGCCCCTTATAGTGATCGTTTTTGTCTAGCAAGGGCTGATAAAAATACTGGCTTCTGAGTTAATTCCCTTGGTTTTTTTGGTATTTCGTTCCTTTGCATTGCCTGTTTATTGATTGAAATTAATTATAGCACATGACTTGAACTCCCACTTTTACATCTCATTGCTGATTATTCAATAAACCATTACCGGTTTATTAATCACATTTCAATAGCAAAATTACAGCTAAATTATTATGTGTTTACAAGTTTATAAATATATAAATAAGATCTAAAAACATTAATTCTAAAACAGTTATACTAAAATTTTCCAAAACTACGAATCAATACTTTCATTGTATCTATCAATTGAATAGACTAAAGGTTACATTTAACTACGTTCTGTTGTACAAAAAAAGTTATAAATGTTACTCCTGTTCGCTCTGGTCTTTCGTTTTTAGGTTTGAGTGTTTGTCAGGTATAGTAGGACATGCAATTTGTGTGTGGGCTGTACCATATTCTTAATGAGGTCAATGCATAGATGATTCCTTCGCTCTTTTCTGATTATTCGCTTTTTTCTGATTGGCTTATTTTTTATTTTTTATCTTTTATTCTTTTTTATTTTTTATTTTTTCTTCGCTTTTTTCTAATTGGCTTTTTTCTGATTGTCTTATTATTTTTTCTGATTGCCTTGTCTTCGCTTTTTTCTGATTGGCTTTTTCTGATTGGCTTATTATTTTTCTGATTGGCTTCTCTTCGCTTTTTTCTGATTGGCTTATTTTTTATTTTTTATTCTTTTTTATTTTTTCTTCGCTTTTTCTGATTGGCTTTTTTCTGATTGTCTGGTTATTTTTTCTGATTGCCTTCTCTTCGCTTTTTTCTGATTGGCTTTTTTCTGATTGACTTATTATTTTTTCTGATTGGCTTCTCTTTGCTTTTTTCTGATTGGTTTATTTTTTATTTTTTCTCTTTTATTCTTTTTTATTTTTTCTTCGCTTTTTTCTGATTGGTTTATTATTTTTTCTGATTGGCTTATTATTTTTTCTAATTGGCTTATTATTTTTTCTGATTGGCTTATTATTTTTTCTGATTGGCTCCTCTTCGCTTTTTTCTGATTGGCTTATTTTTGTCACATGATTATTTACACACTATTTTGACAGTCACACGTATCAATTACGTTTTAGAGTATTTGATTTATATCTCTACACTACTAATACAATACCTTTATGTCAATGTGGAAGGCCCTTCGTCAGAGAGTGAAACGTAAACTGGTCAAAAAAACTTTCTTAGAATTTTTAGCTGCATCTTAAGGTTAAATCTAACTATACTACTTTAGTAACACTCCATAATCTGTTACTTTTACATGTTTTATAGGACGTTGTTATCAATCTTCAAGAATTTCAAGTCGAACAATAATTCCTCCTTCAGTTACAGAATTTTGAATTATATGGGCTCTTAATTCGTTTACCGGACTCAGAATGTTTGTACTGTATACAGAACTGCCTCGTTCTTTAAAACTGCCTCGTTCTTTAAAAAATCCCGTTTATTTTTGTTCTGGAATTATCCAATTGTCCAATAAATAATAAATTCATGAAATAAACTTATCCTAGACAAAATGAACGAGATTTTTTAAAGAACGAGGCAGTTGTAAAGAACGAGGCAGTGCTAAAATTATGTGTCCGGTACACGAAGTATAAGAGCCATTGTATATATGATAGCTGATATGTTTCCGAAATGTTATGAAAAGCTAAATTTTTTACCTATAACTTCAGGTTGTAAAACATTTTATAAAAACAAATTAAAAGAAAAAACTAATCATTTTGATTGAAATTGGCTTCATTGGTGTCGTTTGTGTACCAAAGTACATACAGAGAACGCGTGAGACGTAGAAACAAAAAGGTTGTTTGATGAAGCCAAGTTTAGTGTTGGTCAACTGACTAAATTCTCATGTAATACTTCATTTATTGCATTTCTTGCGATAAATGCCCTAAAATCTACATCGGTGAAACTGGGCGACGCCTTTCAGACAGGTTTTCTCAACATCTTCGTTCCGTGAGGAATAATGATGTTGACAAACCTGTAGCCCGCCATTTCAACAGCTCTAACCATTTGGTTTCAGACATTAAAGTCTGTGCCATCCTTCCCATCTCAGGTGGTAACGATAACCGCAAACGGCAAGAGAAGCGTCTCATTTTTAAACTTGGCACCACACATCCTCTTGGTCTTCACGAACGTTTTTCTTTTATTTAATTTCCTACAATTTTTTGTTATTTTAGTTTCCTTGGAACTTTTTTATTATTAGCTTATGCACTTTCATTCCTTTTCAAGTTTTTGTTTCTTACTGCGTTATTACTATCGCCTAATCCCCTTAATATTGGACCTGTCATTTCTCCCTCCCACTCAGTCTGTTTGCTGATCGACTGCTTTTCGCATCTCATTAATCATTAGTTTGTTTATCTCCCGTGCATTTGATTGACTACTTTCTACTTGTGACACACTTTCTATATATATAACTATACTTTCTATATACATACTTTCTATATACACTGATATATATATATATATATAAGCCCTATTTATTTTATTTCATCTCGTCTTACTCTGAGGGCTCCGCTCGAAACGTCAGTATTTCGTCAATAAATTATTGGCAGTTTACCACCTTTTAACTTTGCTATATATTCAAAACACTGTCTACGCAGCACTCTACTTTATATATATATATATATATATATATATATATATATATATATATATATATTATATATAT